>JAWNPR010000090.1:0-597500 GCA_035047405.1 Drosophila stalkeri | reverse complement strand
TGTGTCTGTGTATTTTTGTGTGATTTCTATTAATATAACTGAAAAATATTCGCTGCTGCTTGCTGCTGCTCTACGAATTGTGTGTGAAGCGCGCGAATAACGAGAGGCGTGCGTCGACTTCGGCGTTCACGAACAAACAAGACGCGATGTTAATACAAAACTGAGCGCTGTTAACACTTAAGTGCTTCGTGCTGCACGGCACGAGCCGAGCAAGCCCACGAATCCACACACACACACACGCACACACAGACACATAGTGAGCGAGCGAGAGAGAGAGTTGAAACTTGTATTGAGCGCGCGTATAACCTGCTTGCTGCGCTCTGCCAACGTTCTGCTTGCGCTCTCTCACACTCTTTGCTTTGTGGCTTTCAATTGCGTTTGCTTTCAATTTGTCGTTGCTCGTTTATGCTTTCAATCGTTTTTGTCTGTTTGTTTACATTTTTTTTGTTGTTGTGCGCGCTGCGCATGTTTTTGCTCTTTGAGTGGTTTTCGTTGATTGAATGCGCATTTAAGAGAGCGCGTTTGTTTTGCTTAGGCCTTTCGGATTGTACTCTTTGCTTTGAGTGTGGCTCTAATTGAGTGGATTTTTATTGTATTTTTATTTAATTAATCAAGTTGATTAGTTAAACTTTTGTTTACATGCCTTTAGCATAATTTTATTTTATTTTATTAATTTCTGTTGAAATTGTGTTCTGCTTAGAGATTTGAATGGTAAATCATATATTTGCATACTTTTTGGCGTAATTAAATTAAAATTGTATTTATAAAATAGATAAACAATTAAAATGTATTTTTTTATTATTTTTAATATTTTTTTTAATTTTTTATTTATATTTTGGTTTCTTTGATTTTTTTAAAATTTATTTTCTTTTTGAATTTATTTTTTTATTTCTTATATTTTAACTGATTTCATTTAAAATTTTTTTTAATCTCACAAGTTTTCATTTATAACTTTATTTTTGTTATCTGATTTTATATATTTTTTGTTCTTTATTTTGATTTCAAATACTTTTTATAATTTGATTTAATTTTTTTTTGTGATTTCTGAATTTTTACTCCTTCTCTTTCAAGAAGATACTTGGAAAAGCATTTATCAAAATAAACCAAATTTGTTGTTCACAAAAAAAGAGTTGATAAATGTATTTTATGTACTACTTAGGCTTAGTCATCTTCTTCTTCTTCTTCTTCATCTTCTTAGGTCTAATACTTAATCCTATGCAATTGAGTTAATATTTTTTTCCTTTCAAGGGTTATTTATAGATGAATTATATATTTTTTGTTTTGTTTTGTTTTGTTTGCGTGGGCGTTCAGAGTGTCGCAAGCACGCACACAAAAAAGGCGTGGCAAGCATGCAATAGGCATTAAATACAGAATCGAATACCCCTACTCTGCTTTGCTCTGCTCTGCTCTGCTCTGCTGTTACCTTCTAGCTAAGCACTTACAGTGCCCTCTCGCTCTTACTCTCTCTCTCTCACTCTATTACTACGCTGCCTCGGCTGCCCCTCTCACAATCTGCCTCTCCTTCACTCTTGCTCTCGTAAAAGCAACGGCATCAATGAATGCGGCAACAGCTGTTTTTTGTTTACTTCAGAAGACGCAAGCGCCATTTTGCCGGCCCTTTCCATTGTTCCAGTCGTTCGAATTTCGCATTGGAAATGGAGGGGAAATTTAGTTTCGAACATTGCCCAAGTTTGGCGCCAAATGTTGAGTGAAATCGCCACGCAGTCGGGCGATAAAAGCGCAACCGAAAGGAACGCCGAATCGAGTGCGGATCAAAAGTTGCGAAAAATATTTACAGTAAAGAAATTGTTGAAAAATAAATGAAAAGTAAATAAACGGAAAGTTAATAAATGCAAAGTTAATTAAAAAATGTATACGTTTTAATATAAAAATAAAAAAAAAATATAATTTAATGACTACAAATATTAAAATGTAAGTTTTAAAATAAATAAAAATAAAAATAATTAAAATAATTAATTACAGAGAAACAGTGAAAAATTTAAAAAAAAAATCAATTTTTAATTAAATGCATAAGATTCAATAATTACAATAATAAATTACAATAAATTTAAATGTATAAAAAATAAATACAATAAAAGCAGCAAAAAACAGTAAAAAACAGAAAAATCAAGTTTATGTATAAGCAAATATTATTTAATAATAAATTAATAAGGAAAAACAATCTGAATGAATTTAATCGTTAAATAAATATTAATGGAAAATGTAAATAAATAAGTAAATTAAGAAAGAAATTTTATATTGTATTCAATAAATATTTTGACAAATGAACAATTAAGTAAATTAAATTTTATGTGTAATTATTAATAAATTAATAAATTAAAAATAAATGATTCAGTAATGGAATAAATTCATATTTTATAAAATTGAATAAATAAAAAATATATAATTAATTAAAAGAAAAAATTTATATTTAATAAAAATTAATAAATGCAAAATAATTGGTTAAGTAAAAGATTCATTTTATAGAAATAGTTAAAAAACTGTTTGATAGATCTAACTAATATATGACTAACTAAATTAATAAATAAATTATAAAAATAATTTATATAAAATGTTAAACAAATAATATAATATATTTAATAAATATTTTAAAATCTCTTTGATGGATCTAACTCATTTATTTATCATAAATTACTAAATTAATAAATAAGGTATTACAAAAATAATGTAATGTAATGATAAATAAATTCGCTAATTTAAATGCTTAAAATTAATAAAAAAAACAGAGCAAAAAGTATTTGATTTAGATGAAACAATTATTATTGTATAACAAATTTTAAAAAAAATATATATATATTTATAAATAAATGTATTTTATATAAAGTGTGCTTAAATTAAACATAAAACTGAAATTTGTTAAATTTATAATTTTTAATTTATGAAAAAAAAAAAATATTTTTGAATTTCCCTTCATTTGCATTCGCATTAAAAGTTAAATGAAATCACCATAAAAATGTAAATATCACTCGCTCTCTCTCTCTCTCTCACTCTCACTTTCTCTTTCTCTTTCTTTTTCTCTTTATTTTAATATCTTATTTTAATGGCATTTTATGCTCGTTTAAGCTAAGAAAAGGGGTATATTAGTTGCATGCATTGAGAACGTTTCTCATATTTATGAATTTTGCTTAGAAAGTGTTCAGAATCTCTTGGCATACGCCCACTGGGGGGCGTGGCAAGTGCCGTAAATCTTTTACATTGAGCTAGTTTACGGACTGCTTTACAGGCCGCCCATTGGGGCGTGGCAAGTGTGTAAAATGTTGATTTAAGGCGAGACCTAACTGCAGGTGCAGAGCGAGTGTCATGCAGTCGGTTACGCCCTGCTATAATTTCGTTTTTTTTTTTATTTTTTACTTTTGATTATTTTACGCCTTAAATGTAAATGAAATGAAATTTTTATTGTCTTAAAAAAATGATTGTGAAATTTGATGAGTTTTTGATGAGAAATTTTAAATTTGTGAAAAATGTATATAAAAAAATTATAAAATTTATATTATAACTCATGAATTTTAATTTTAATTTTCAATTTACATGAAAGTAAAAAAAAAAGAAAATGAAAATAAACAAATATAGAATTGGGCAAAGTCAAATTCAGCTAAAAGAAATATTTGCAAATTTTAATCTATTTAAAAATAAAATTTATAAAAATATTAAATTCTATTTTAATATTAATATTTTATTTAAATAGATTAAAATTTGCAAATATTAAATTCTATTTTTATAAATTTTATTTTAAGTAGATTAAAATGTGCAAATATTTCATTTAGCTGAATTTGACTTTGACTTTGCCCAATTCTATTTTTAGATATTTTTAAAGTAATCGAAGGCAAATAAAAAAGAAAGCAATATAAATCTGTGGCTCTATTTGTGAGGCGTAGCAATATTTCACACTGATTGGAAATCCTTGCCAGTGGCGAATTTTGATTTGTTTATTAGAGCGTAAAACAAATTGGATTTTTGCCTTGATACAGAGTGTAAAAAGTGAAATTGGGTATATTGATAGAGCTTCTGTTGAGTGGAGGACTAGAAAGCCATTAAATTTACATGTACAGGGTATCTGCCTAGTTGGGCAAACAAAATAGTTATTTTTATGTTATTTAAGCATTTGTAGTTGAAGTAAATAAAATCTGATTCTCGTAAAGTGCATAAAACTGCTCTTCATGAAGTACAGGGTATCTTCTAGTCTACTACTTGCGACTATAGCATATGCACTTTTATTTTGGAGCGCCTATCAACTGACATCTGGCAATTTAGATTCAAGTAGAGTAAAATACAGTTTGTCATAATGTATAGGGTATCTTGTAGTCGTGCCACTGCGCACTTTGACGTGATTTATATTTATGCGTTTAAACTGTTCTTAAACTGTTGTTAGATTTGATTACCCGTTGTCCCTTTTTGCCGTCTTTCACAATACAGGGTATCGTTTAGTCTATCTTATTTATATATATTTCATTATCTTCTTTAAGAATCTTAAGATGTTAAGCTGTTTTTACATTTATTTTATATGCATTTTCTCAATTCACTTTTTTGCTTTGCCCTTTTGGCATACAGGGTATCTGTTAGTCGTTCATTGGCGCACTTTTATATGATTTCTAAGCTATGCAGTTTAGAGTTTAGTTGATTTTCTCATCTCTCTCAACATTTTTGCCATTTCTCTTGTACAGGGTATCCTTTAGTCGTTCACTAAATTGCTCTTATGTGATTTATTATTATTTTATATATTGTTTCAGTCCAGCAAATCAGCTTTGAATCTGTTTGCATATTTGTTCCATTTGGCATTAATCCTTTCTCCATTTCTATTTCCATTTCCCTCACTCCTCTCATTTTCCCTTTCCCTCAATTTTCTTTTTATATATTTTGCAAATATTATTTACATTTCATTTATTTTCATTGTTATAAATTTGATCGACTCGTAATTCCTTTTGTTTATTTAACGACTTTAGTAAATTTTTTCGAATTCAACAAATTTTGAGTTTCATTGAGTCGAATAATTGAATTGTTTAATGATTTGTGCTAATGTTATTGTTGTTGTTGCTCTTTTAATTTTTAATTGCAGTCTGAACATGATAAATGGTATGACAACTGCCAGCTAATATACCCCATTGCAACAACAGTCGTCAATTGGCTCTGCTTCAGCCCTTGTTGGCTCTGGCTGTAAATTAAACGCCAAAGTCAATACTTAATTGCCTTTGTTGGCCATAAACATTATTGTTTATACAGCACGCGAGTGTGGGCATACATATATATAAACAAAAATTGTACAAGAGGAAGACAGCACACAGATAGAGAGATAGAGAGAGAGATAGAGAGAGAGAGTGAGAGACGAGCAGAGTCTGACCACTTTTTTCGCCTCATTCACAGAAATTTCAATTGGAACCAGCAAAAAAAAAAATATATATATATATATAGACAATTGAAATAAATATCTATAGGTGAGTACAACAATGGTTTGTTTTATTAAACAATGCACACACACACACACACACAGACACACAAAATACTTAAACAATGCTTAGTATACTTAACGAATATACAAATATTGCGCATACGCAACGTTAGCCTTGCATGTTATTGAAAAGTGATGGGAGACGGGAGGAGGCTGGAGGGAGAGAGACATAAGACACACATAGAAAATATATACACATACACACACACACACACACACATGTTGTTGTTAAACTAGGCATGCTTGACTAGCACATACCCTGCATTGCTGAGCTGCAGTTTGAACTAACAATCAGAGTTCTCAAGTTTTTTCTTACTTGCATAGCTGCAGAGAGTTCAAATCATATTCTTACACATACACTCATCTATGCACAATTCACGCACACACACACACACACACATATATACATACATACACACAACTCATTTGAACTCTGCTTACCTGACGTATGCTTAACGAACATCAAAATATTGCTCATACGCAACGTTAACCTTGCAAAATATTACCACAAACACAAACTCAAACACAAATATACCTAGAGGCCAAGAAACACACTCACAAAAACAGAGACATACACACACATGTTAACAGCATGTTAGAATAGTAGTGCTCAACTAGTAGATACCCTATATATGCATATAAATAATCTGAGCAAGTTAAACAGTTTCTCGAAAAGTCTCTACATCGATTCACTCACACACACACACACACAGCCAGCTTCATTTCATTTTACTTCCCTATAAAGAAATAACTTCATTCCCAGATAGACGTGCACAAGTTCTTAACATACATAAATATGACAGTCAAAAGATGTGTAAATTAAGTTAGTGCAAAATGTGCGTTACTTCAGTCAGCGTTCGCAACGTTCGTTCGTTCGTTCGCTCGTTCGCATTTTAGCAATGCAATGTTGATGGACTCGACAATAAAGGAATTTCTTGTGATGCTCTCATTCAGTTCTTTAATATTACGATTGGTCGTAGATGAATGCCTTCACTTGACGGCGAACACATACAAGAAATTCGTTTAAGAGCTTAAGCTCGAAAAGTGGATGAGGCAAAAGATGAGCCAAGATTTAAATGAAAGTCAATTTTTCATGTGAATCTGAAAAGGAAGTCAATTTCATTAGAGTGGAGATGGAATCGTTGTGATGTGGAAAAAGAGACAGAAAGAAAGCGAAAGAGAGCGAGAGGGAGGAGCAAAAGAGAGAGAGAGAGAGAGAGAGGGAGCAAGGGACAGAGACAAAAAAGATCTGTCTTTAGGTCAAGTTGAGGCACGCGAATTGATTACAATTGAATAACTTAAATGGGATCTGGAATAGTCTATGGCCTCGATTCGATTCGATTCGAATGCTTATTAGTGAAGGGAAAAAGATGAAATTGGTTTAGAATCCAAAAGAGAGTGAGAGAGAGAAAGAGACAGAGATCTCCACTTAAATAGGATCTGGTATAGTCTATATAGCTTCGATTCGATTCAATTCGATTATCGAAAGAGTGCTCATTAGTTAAAGGGAAAAAGATTAAATTAGTAAAGAATCTAAGAGAGAGTGAAAGAGAGAGAGAGAGCGAGATCCACTTAAATATGATCTGGAATAGTCTATAGCCTCGATTCGATTCGATTCGTATGCTGATTAGTGAAGGGACAAAGATGAAATTAGTATAGAATCTAAGAGAGAGTGAAAGAAAGAGAGAGAGAGAGCGAGATCCACTTAAATATGATCTGGAATAGTCTATAGCCTCGATTCGATTCGTATACTCATTAGTGAAGGGAAAAATATTATATTTGCTTAAAATCTAAAAGAGAGAGAGCGAGAGAGAGAGAGAGAGAGAGAGAGAGAGATCCATTTAAATATAATAGAATCTGGAATAGTCTATATAGCCTCGATTCGAGTTGAGAATCTTGAACTTTAGATTTTCGATTTCACAGCCACTCCTCTTTTAGTTCCATTGTATACACAGCACATCAATATCTATTTAACAATATCAATCTATAGAAACAATATGCCCTATATCAGTATAAAGTTTTCCAATGAGTATTTAATAATATTGCGCATACGCAACGTTCGCCTCGTTTAATATTGAAGAGCTTGAACGCAATTTTCCTCGTATTTTTCCCCGATTGTTTTCTGTTTATTAATGCCCGATTTGCTGCCTGTAATCGAAATTATTATATAATATGTTTTGGGGTCCATTTAACGGAATTTTTGTATGCGTTTTGATCATGTTTGGAACATTCATTGATTTATGAATTCCGATGAATTATGTGCGCTTAGCTACGCAGTTAGACGAGACCTGAGGCAGGTAGTTAGGCAGGCAGGTGTGGTTAATGCGCATCCCGCCATAAAAGGTCAGGCGGAGATAGCCATTGAGTACCTAAGCATAAGCAGCTGGAAAAACCATAAACCAAAGTGGAAGAGCGAAGCGAAAGGGAATCGGAAATGTGCGAAAGTGGAAGGAACGGAATTTGAGAGATGCCTAGAAACCAGTCGAAAGCCTTTAAGCTATTGTTTCCTTTTTTTTTTTGGCTAAGCTGTTGCGAAGAAATTATGAAAGTGATGTGGAAGAGACGGCAAGGGAGAGAGAGGGAGACAGCAGCAGTAACAGCGGGGATTACTGACTGTTGAATACCTTAGTTGAGCAGAGATATGGGAAATGTGTAGAAATGGGAATGAGCCGAGATTGGATTGTGTAGAGTAGGTGCTATAGACTGATTGAGTATATAACTAATACTATTGCTATAGTATGTATAAAGACAATCACATACTGTACATGGGATATGTGGAACATATGGAATGGGAACTATTGGAATTTGATATTCGAAGAGTATTGCCTGAGAAGCATATACTCTTCAAATCTAAGCTAAGAGTAGGGAATATGTAAGGAAAAGTAGTAAATGGTATTAAATACTCTGCGGAAATATGAGATATTCTTGCATACTAAAGAAAGGCAAGAGCGCTCAATAGTCGAAGCTGATAAGCGCTAAGCAGTCGAGAAGTCAACTTAAGACTTGAGCAAAGTACACACAGAAGAGAAGAATGAATTGGCTAGAGAATAGAGGATATCCAATTGAAATTTCTATTTAGCCAGGCATTTCTCTTCTGCTAAAGCAACATTTTAGGCTGGAGAGAACGAAGCCGTGCCAAAATCTCTTTCTTCTAGCATTGTCAGGAATAAAGGCAGAAAGAGGAAGAAATCTGAATTCCATGCTAAAAATAAATATATTAAAGCCTCTTGAATAAATGTTATTGTTCAGTAATGAATCAATGTACGACAGTTTACATGATATACGAGCTTGATTAGCAGGAATAATATGTCATATATATAGATATATATAGATATATATAGATATATATACCTGCACTCTAAACCAATATTCTCTAGGTTTCAGGGCTTCTTCACTAGTCTTGAACTTCTGGGATCTTATTCTATATCTCTCTCAAGTAACAACACTAACACTCTTTTCTGCTGATTTTCGACAAGAGGTATGTCTATATATCTCATTATCGAATCTCCACTCTCGATTCTCCACTCTCCATTCTACAACTCACATCATATACTCGATTTATGTGTCGCTCTTAACATTTATGGTCAACCCTTCAAGCAGATCTAGATTTCACATTGAAGCAAGAGCTAAATCCAAAATATTTCTATTTGCAGTTCAGTTGGTCAAATTGGATATTCGTGTGTGCAATTCCAATCAGAATTGTTTCAATGCCAGTTGTTTACGCTTAGCAGCTTAGAAACTATTTGTTGTGCGTGCGTGTGTTTCTCTCTCTCTCTCTCTCTCGCTCTCTATGTGTGTGGGTGTGACATGTAAATAGCCAGAAGCATAGGCTCTGGTCAAAAAGGGAAATGGAATAAACCACAAAAGGCAATAGAGTAAACTGGATTTGGTTTTGGCTTTAAGTCTTGGCTTGAAGTGTGTGATAAGTGGCTGTGCGTGTGGCTAAAAACTTGTCCAGCTCAGACATCAAGACTACAAAGAGACCAAATGGAAATTGGAAAATGGAAAATGGAAATAGATCTAAATCGGAAAATGATAATGTTGTATGCCAACTGAGAGCTCTGTAAATATGCCAGACAATTGGAGGGAACGTTTAAGGCAGGGGCGTGGCACTCAGCTGGACACTTTTTAATATATGCCAAAGCAAGGGGACGTCATTTTATTAAAAACGAAAGAAACAGCAGAAAAACTCATAAAGTAAACGAAGATAAAAAGTGAAAGAGAATTGAGATGAGGCGCGCTGCATGGACATTGACTCACTTCATTATGCCAAATCTTTATTAATATATATATATATATGTATGTATATGTGTGTGTGTGTGTGTGTGTGTGTGTGTATACAATTTGGTAAGTATGTTTAACCCCCGCCTCCTGTGCGCACTGAGTCTTATTTATGTGAGTTTATTGCTGCTGGACATGAGCCGCAATTTATTTTGCCTTGCATGTCAGCTAATTAGCTGTCCGAGACATCCCTCATTTAACCTGATTGGCAACTGAGCTCACAGCGAGAGGGAGAGAGAGAGAGAGAGAGAGAGAGAGAGAGAGAGAGGGAGATAGATCGACCGTATAATTGACAAAAATTCTAATTACCTTTTTACGCAAACTTTTCTTTTATAGTTTATATAGTTAGATATAGCTATATAAAGATTTCGAACACAATTGCCAAAAACGGGCAGAAAATAGATTACAACAATTTCATTCGATTTTATATGCCCTATTGCAACATGAGAATTCGGGGTATATTGGTTTTGTGAAGAGTGAGAAGTAGGAAGAAGGCGTGCTAGAGAACATAAACTATATATTCATATTCCTGATTAGTAGCATGAACTGAATTCTTATAGTCATGCTCATGCTGAGAGAGAGAGAGAAAGAAAGAGAGAGAGTGAGATATTTGATTTGTTTATAAACAATTAATATTCGATATATTTTGACTAGATATTTTGGCAGTCGTATAGACTTTTGCTAGCTTTGGATGTTAAGTATTAAGAGCATTATGAGTCACAATTTATTTATGTCTAAATTTTACAGAGCTCAAATTTCCAATTTGTTAGGAAACGTCTTATCCGATTACGTCAATCGAAGCGTGTAATACGATGTGGCATGAAAGTGAATGAAAGAGAAAGAGACAGAGTGAGATAGAGAGAGAGGTAAGAGAGAGAGAGAGAGAGAGAGAGAGAGTGTGTGTGTGTAGAAACAAAAAGGATTGTAAAACATAAACAGATAAAGAGAGAGAGGGAAATAGATTCCTTTGGTTTAATTAGGCAAATTTTGATGGTATTTAATCTTTCACTCTTTGTTCTCTGCGAATGGTTTGCGTTTCGTCTATGAATGTTTTTTTTATGCTCTTCACTGGAAATGCTAAACAATAAACATGAAACAGAGAAAGTGTGAGTGAGTGAAGGTGACAACCGCTGTCTCCTTCTCCCTTTCCCTCTCCCTCTTCCTCTGGCATATTTCATTATTAATTTTAATTAAAAAGCTTCCGACTTCAGCTTGATTCAACGAAATTTCATTTTGTGGCCGAACGTGTTGATGCTTAACGAGAGGCAACAACACCCAACACCCAGAGGAACATAGACATGAACAGACAGGCAAACAAATAATAAAAGAACATTTGCCATAAGTCGCCAGCAGATGTCTTTAAGTACACTTAGCGAAACAAGTGTGAATTCACTTTAAATTCATTAAAACTTGAATTGCTAAAGTTTTTTTTTCTTTGTTTAGTTTAGTTTTGGTTTCTGCATTTGCATTTGAGCATCTATTTACTCTAATTCAAGTGAAATTTTTAGCTTATTTAAGAAAATTCGAGTTTTTAGAGAAGATGAGACAGAGAGAGGGAGAGAGAGTGTGAGAGAGAGGGAGAGAGAAATTATTGGAAATGTTAACTGTTAAATTTGTCTAAGCTTAAAGTAACTTAAATTTAGAGAGAGAGAAGGAGAGAGAAAGAGAGAGACAGAAAGAGAGAGAGAGAGAGAGAGAGAGAGAGAAGGAGAGAGACAGGTGAGACAGAGACAGAGAGAAATTCTGAGAAATTGAAGAGATTTCACATATAAGTAATATCATATCATAAAAAAATTAAAATTAAAATAATAATTGTTTTTTTCAATGTCAATCGAGTAATATCAATATTAATCCTGAACAAATTAAAAAACTTTAAAATTAATTTAAAGTGTAATAAAAAAAAAAAAATGAAATAAATATATTGTACTTTAAAATTAAGTCTGGATTATGTTTCAATTACGCGAATAATTGCTTGCGCGAGGGTTGCTCTTTATTTACTGAAAGCCCAGTTAAAATAACAATAAAGAAATGGCTTAATTGCTTTTCAACATATTTTCTCATGGAAAGTCAATGCACTTGAATTTTTCAAATCAAAT
This sequence comes from Drosophila stalkeri, assembly GCA_035047405.1. Lineage (NCBI taxonomy): Eukaryota > Metazoa > Arthropoda > Insecta > Diptera > Drosophilidae > Drosophila > Drosophila stalkeri. Next base: position 585,659 of record JAWNPR010000090.1, on the reverse strand, counting down.
GTAATGTGAATAGCTTCAAAACAAGTCTGTGTCAAAGGTTTCAGCAGCTGTTGCAGACATTGAACTTGGTATTTTATTTCGAGCACAAAAAAGAAATTATTAAGTGTCGAAACAGAGCTCTAAGGTTAATAATCCTTTTATATCTCTTACTCAAAAGATATCTGCATTTTATATCTCTTAACCTATCTAGTTTTCATAATTGAGCAAGTCTTAAATCTGTCTGAATTTCTTTAATTAAATTAATGTAAATTTTCTTATTAAATATATTAATATAATTATATTATATATTAAATATATAATATTAAATTTAGTCTGAGCATTTTTTAGTTTACAGAAATCCAATTACTTCATTTTTGATTCAAATTCAGGATAAACTATTTTTCATAAAATATTTTTCATGCATTAATGTAATGAAATTTCACTCTTTCGTAAATGTAAATTGAAAAAGTTGCATGGTTTGAGCTTCATTTTATTTAATTTTGGTCATTTTGGTTTTATGGAAGTGAAAATAATTTTCATTAAATATTTTATATATATACAGGATTTCTATGAAGTTTGATTTATGATGTCTCACTCAACTGCTGGTATTTAATTTTGCATTTCAATTTGCAGCTTTTTCAAATCTGAAAAAAAAAATAAAATAAAACTTGTTTCATAGCTTTGACTAATCCCAATAGACTTTCATCAGGAGGATAGTAGATGTTGAACTAGAGCACTCTCTCTCTCTCTCTCTCTCTCTCTCTCTCTCTCTCTCTCTTTAAATATGTAATAATATTAGTTGCTAATATTTCAATAAAATATTAATGTTCAAACATTTTCATAGGGCCCTTTCCAGTGGAAAATTTACTATAAATTTCCCTGGTGAAAACATAGCAATGCTTAAAGAAACATATTTTTACATCACTTTTTATTGAAAATTAAATTTTGATTCAATTATCACATATTTCCATTTTCGCAACTCTGTCAAATCTCAAAGGTCTCGCATGAAAACTGAATTTTAATGCATGATTTGGCTTTTATTTTTATTTTATATTTAAATCGGAATAATTTAAAGGAAAATTTCTATATTTGAATTTGAGCATGGACAGAGGCAGTCAGTCGGATCAGTCGAGTTATAAAGGAAGCATTCAATTGTCTCTTAGAGTGTATTCCTTCCCACACACACACCCACACACCCACACACCCACACACAGAGACATCTATATAAATATATGTATATATTTGTGAATTTGTTGCCCCTTTGAGTTATGTGTTTTATTCTTTTGGCCGTCTGCGTTTATTGCCTTTGGTCCACTTGGCCATGTTTCACTTAGTGGCAATGGCGCAAAGTTTTTTTTTTTCTGTTGTTCTTTTTCTGCTTTCTGCTCTTCAATAAATAACAAACAATTCCTTTCAGCCCAGCCACATTTCAGCTATCTACCTCTCTGGCTCACTGGCAACGTGAGTTTATGTAAATGCACGCAGTTTTTCCAGTTTTTCCATTGCCTGCCCAGCGGCATTCGACAAAAAAAAAAAAGAAAAGAAAAGTTAAATAATAAAAGCAGACTAAACAACAAGTGAAAGTGATATACATAGTTGTTGAGAGTTGCTTGATTAGAGCATATGCTGTGAGTAGAGGAAATATTTTTATAGAAACGGTAGAGATGGTGTCTGAATATATAACATATAAATTTGTCTATCATAAATTTGCATAGAAAATATTTGCTTTCAGCTATGTTTGCGTGAGTTAAAGATGAAATTGATGAAATTGATGAAATTTAAACTGAGAGGATCTCTATAGAAAGTATAATCATTATGCTTTTATAGTCTCATCTCTTAATTATCGATATTTATCGAAATATATAAACAGATCTTTGCTTGGCCTGAATATTTTTCTCTTCACCTTCAGTCATGCTGAGACGTTTTTTTCTCTGTTTTACAATCTCTAATCAATATTTATCAATCTAAAATAGAATATAGATGGAAAATATTTCTACATTTTTCCTTGCTCTTATTCTGTCTCATACTCTTCATAATGTGCTGTAAGAGAATTTTCAGTTTTTGATAAAGGATTCTGGTAAATTCGTATTCCTCCTCTTTACAGGGTATTTAAGTACTTAAGCGTTAATATACAACTGTTTTCGGACTTTGAATTGTGGAATATCCATTATTTTTTTGCTTTAGTTTGTATTAGCTAACTTTAGCTCTATCTCTCTCGCTCTCTAAGTCAGTTTGTGGTTCGATTTACGTCTGTTGGCCTTGCTTCTGTCATTTCATTGGCTGGCTACGTAGCGTCCATTAATGTTGAGTGCCTGAACGTAATGTTGAGTTGTAATAAATTTAGCATTAGGCATACTAAATAATTAAACAAATTTCCATTACGTTAAATTGTGGATTAAGGTGCGTGCTTTTGGTTATATTTACTTCGACTCTCTGTATATGCATTTAAATTGGTTTTCAGCAAGCTTTCATATTTATTTTAATTGGGAATTAGTTTTGCTCTTAATTTACTCTGTGGTCGTTTGGTAAGCTCTCGCTTCATTTAACCTTTGAACTGTGGAAATTCTGAAAATTTTATTCGATTCTGGGAAAATGTGTTTAAATCGTATAAATAATTATGCTTAAATAATTTCAGATTGTTAGCTTTTCGAATATTTAATCACTTTTTGTTGTTCAAGTTCAATCTGTTAACAATTTACATAAAATTATTTCCATAAAATTATATGTTTCAATCAGTCAATTGATTTTGAGAATCTAGCTTAAGTATCCATCAATAAGCTATTTTTATAATCTTTAAATGTGCCATATCATTCAGTTTATTATCAATCAATTCAGTTAATCAAGTTGGCAATCAATCTATCAATCAGAATGTCAGTCAATCAGGCAGTCAATCATATAGTCATACAGATTAGCCAATTTATTTATATATTGTTTAAGATGTGAGTTCATCAAGCATTGAAGCTATTTAAAGAAACTTCTTTCATTGATTTTCTTTCTAGATTGTGTTAGTCTGTCAGGCATTCAATCAAACAATCAATGAATAGAACTAATGATTGATCAATTAGACAGTCAATTAAAATATATTTCTTTAAATTGAATCAGTTTCCAGACTCCACTCTTCGATTATTCAGTTAGTTGGTCAGTCATCTAGATCGGCAATCATACCTTAGATTTGAATATAAATTAATATCGTCTTGAGCCTCATTTAGCGTGCGTTCAACTGAACCAATACGTCTCAAATATTTATATCAATCGAAAGTCTACGATCTGCTTCAATGGGCATTAGACGGCAATCAAATGACTTGACAAAACTGAATTTAAAGTAATTTCCAAGTGCTTGACCCAGAGGATGATGCCATTAGTGTTTGCTATCGTCATTAGTCAAGCGGGAAGAGAAATGGACTTGTGTCACGCGCAAAGCCACTTGATTGGCCTCCATTTTGTGGCAAGCGTGGGTCAAGGATGTTGTCAAACAAATGCATTTCATGACGAGCAGCAAAAAAATAAAAGCCTCAAATTACGCATACGCCGCATGATACGGATGCCCTCATCAATTTACAACTGTCAATGCTCATTAACACATTAGCGACTGAGAGAGAGAGAGAGAGAGAGAGAGAGAGAGAGAGAGAGAGAGAGAGAGAGAGAGTATGAGAGAGAGAGACAGAGAGTGAGAGTGAGCTATAGAGCGTGAAAAATAGTGCTCACTATTTGACGCAACCCTTGAGGCATCTAAATTTTATTAAGTGAGCAAAACATGTGTCCAAAACATTTATGAGCCGCCGCCTAGAATATGTGTTTCACTTCACATAAATTGCGGACGTGACCAAAATTTCAGAATATACTTCCTCTTTTAAGGCGTTTTAAATGTCGTCGTAAAGTAAGTGAGATATATGAAGTAGGGAATAGCTGACTAGCAGATGCCCTGATCTAATTTAATTGATTTAATATTATTTGTATTATAATACTCTCTTTTTATTTTTAATATCTTTAATTCTCTTGTATTCATTCTTACTCTTATTATCTTATACTTAGCAACTTTACATGCTCTTATACTCACTAAATTACTTACTTACTTATACATTGATAGAAAAGCTTCTACTGTTCTACTCCTCTACCGATTGAATAGACTACTCTTATAAGCTTCTACTCGTCTATGCGTGTTTTTATCTTGTCTTCTACTTGTATTCTGATTTATTCATCCACTCGTCTACCTGTGTCTTGATTTACTCTTCTACTCTTTTACTAGTTTACTCTTTTACTCTTCTACTCGTCTACTCAGAGTAAAAACTTTGCTACTCTTCTACTAGTCTATTCTTCTACTCTTCTACTGTTCTACTTTTCTACTCTTCTACTCTTCTACTCTTCTACTCTTCTACTCTTCTACTCTTCTACTCTTCTACTCTTCTACTCTTCTACTCTTCTACTCTTCTACTCTTCTACTCTTCTACTCTTCTACTCTTCTACTCTTCTACTCTTCTACTCTTCTACTCTTCCACTCTCCTACTCTTCTACTCTTCTACTGTTCTACTTTTATACACTTCTACTGTTCAATTCTTCTATTCATCTACTCTTCTACTTTTCTACTCTTCTACTCTTCTACTGTTCTACTTTTTTCTCTTCTACTCTTCTACTGTTCAATTCATCTATTCTTCTACTTTTCTACTCTTCTACTTTTCTACTCTTCTACTATTCTACACTTCTACTCTTATAGTCTTCTTTTCTTTTACTTTTCTACTCATCTATTCTTCTACTCATATACTCTTCTACTCTTCTTTTACTACTACTCTTCTACTCTTTTACTCTTCTACTCATCTACTCTTCTTTTATTTCACTCTTTATTACTACTCTTCTAGTCTTCTACTCTTCTACTCGTCTACTTATCTCCTGGTTTATTGATCTACATTTTTACTTTTATACTCTTTACTCTTATACTTGACATATATTCCATGCTATTTAATATCCACTCCCACTCCCTTCTATCCGACTACTCGTCTACTCATCTCTTATACTTTTATATTCTAATACATAAGAAATAATTCATGCAGTTATACACTTATAATTATTTACTTATTCGCACCACTATTTATTTGAACACATCTCTCTCTCTCTATATATATATATACACATATGTGTATATACACATTCATAACCAGTATACCCTTTTTCACCCAGACATAGTGAGTATGATAAAGCACCAACATATGTACATAGTAAAGCATAAAAACATTCTAGCCTAGTCCGGCATTTATTTGCTCAAGTCAGAAGTTAAATGGGCTCGCTTTAAGGATCAGTGGCAAATCAAATTGATATATGACTGTGGGGCACGTGCTTTTCGAATGGAAATAAAAGAAAGTAAAAAGTCTACTCTAATTGTAGAGCGCAAGCTGGGGCCTGCGACCTGTGCGACCAGCCGCCTGGAGAAACTTTCAATGAAGATAAATTGTGGCTAAAGAAATTTGCCTAAATGACGCCAAGAGCTGAGGGCCGAGAGCAGAAAGGCAACAATAAATGGCTGTGCGGGCTCAGTAAACAGCGATTTACAATTAAATTGAATCGAATGGAATTTCGAGCTATGCTTTAAATCCTTTGAACTACGAAATGTAATTGATTTGGCACTGGGATATACAGCAAATCGGGTCTCTCTTCTAATTATATTGCAAAGCGAGCTAAGCTCTCATATAAAGAGTGCAAAGCCATCTCGAGGCAATACTTGGGGGACATCACAGCACATCACAGCAAAGTAAATCCCCAACTTCCAATTTCCTAGATGTCAGCAACTCAGTTCACACAGCTTTGCCATCTTGTACAGTTTGATTAAGCCAAGACTTACTGGGGGAATAGTAGAGCACAATGGAAATGACGGGGATGGAAGCAAGGCAGGTTTATGCGCTTAACTGCAACAGGTTATACATGTGTATGGATGTATGTTTGTGCTTCCTGCTGAATCGCTTCACATCTCACACATTCAATAAATTCTTAAAGTAGTAATTCAGAGCGTGCAAAGTTTAGCTAAGATTTAAATAGACAAACTATGTGAGCAAATCGTTTAATGGTTTTCCAGGGTATCTATTAGGTGTTTCACTAATGTGTTTTGGTTTAATTTCTTCATTTATGCCATGTAACGTGTGCTGAGTTCTTAAAATTGTACAAAGTATATTATGTTTAATATAATTTAATATTTTATAGGGTATACATTAAGCATAGAGTTACTAAAATGCATTCTACATTCTTAAGCACCTTTAAGTAGTCACAATTTTATAGCGTGGCCTAAAGGCAAATATATAAATATATTTAGTAATATATAATATATAATATATTTATAATATATCAATTTAAATAATATTTTACTTAGTTCAGTCAATAAATGCATTAAAAAATTAATTAAGTTATTTTCTAGGATATCTGTTAGTAGTTTCAATGTCATATTTCTATTATGGATATAGATATATATATATTCCATGCTATTTAATCTCATCAAAAGTGCATTTAGTTCAGCTTTTGTTAATTTTCTTTAGAGGGTATCTGCTTAGTCTATATATATTTTCGATATACAGTCAGTTGCTGACTTTGCGTTCAAATTTATTATTGTGGAAATGTCATTATAGATATGCGGCAGCAGCAGCTGTTGGGACTTGACTGTTGCTGCTAGCCAGGGACAGTAGCAACAACAGCAACAGCAACAAAAACAACAACAGCAACAACAATAACAACAATTGTAATACATATAACAACACCTGCAATGTTGTCCTGGTAATTCCACAGCTTATGGCATCCATTAAAGGCAACCTCCGTCTATTTGTCTATTCGCAACAATTTGCTGAGCTGGACAGCTTTTCATGCTTTTTGCTTTTTGCTGTCATTGTTGCTGTTGCTGTTGTGATGTGACTCTTGTTGTTGCTCTTCTTTCAGTTGTTGTAGTTAGCCTTACCTGTGATAAACAACAAAACAACAGAACAACAGAACAACAGAACAAAAAAAAACTGGCACGTGTCTGGCATTTAGGCGCGTTGCCATACTCTAGCCTAGATCTGAAGAGCTACGCATTAAATTAAATTTTTGTATTTATTTATTTTATTTTTTAAATCAAAAATGCTCAGACTACCCTCGTCTGGCAATTAAATGAAGCACGTACACCGTATTTATATTGTGTATGTAGAAAATTTTGTGTTACTTCAGCAGATACTCAACCAATATTTGTTCAAATTTTTCTTTGGAAATTGAGATTTGGCATCTTAAATTTTTATTAAATCAGAGAAAAAGCTTTACATTGATTTCTATTTATTCTCTAGGTCTTTTGAGATACTGATATAGTTCATTGACATGCATTTGTTATTTCTATAACCAAATTTGATTGAGGAATGGGGCCCAAAAAAGTTTGGCTAACCATTTTGTCTTGTCCGTATCTTCTAGTCGGGCACTCCCCATTAGAGCACTCTAACCAATTATTATTAGTTATCTAGATTTCTTGTCAATTACCTAAAATTACTTTCGGCTTATAAAAGTAGATCCAAATCAGATGATTATACCATACAGCCGAAACTTTATTTCTGTTGGAAATTTATTATGCAATATATTTATTCTCAATATCGTAAATGTATATAAATATTTATAGAAATTGTATTTATTTATTTATCAAAATATAATTTTCATTTACAATTATCTAGAAACGTTTTGAAAACTCTTTCTCCTCAACAACTTACACTTGACTTGAAACTATATTCAAAACACCTCTTTAGTTCTCAACTATTTGCTAGGGTATATGAAATAGTCGTAAAATTATTAACTAGCTGCAAACATGTAGGAAACACCATTTCCTATTGCTTCTCCCTTATTTAATTTTATGACCTTTGCGTCTTTGGCTAAAACTTTGCTTAAGGAGCTATGGACATTTGCTAACACTCGTTTATTGAATGAGAAAAGGGTGTATTTGTTTAGTGTAGAGACTATTAATGTAAAATATATAGAATATGGAAGTAGGTTAGAGGTTGGAAGAAATGAAACGATAGATATAAAACTGGAGAGGAAGAAAGGAGTGAAGAAGATATCAGAAAAAAAAACTAATAGAGTATGAAACACGTTGTAAATATACAAATAACTGTAAACTGCACGTTCTGTTCGTGAGATCTACCAATACTAAATATTCAATTGCTCTCGCGCCGAGCACCTTGAGTTGAACTATTCGTGTAAAGGTCTTTGTCGTATAGAGAGCTATATGATGAATGCTCTCACAATGCCGCTCAGTAAGTGAGCAGTAAATTTAAAGAGCCTATGCAAACTGTCTGCACTTTTACATAAATACACATGTTGAGCGAAGAGATTCCTCGTTTACATACACGAAAGACTTTTTGCTTTGTGAAACTCGTTAAATCGATTGCTTTCTAAATTTTTCTTTAAGTGTGTGAGTGAAAGACTCTTTATATTAGCAGACATTAAGTAACGCTCAACCGATATATGGAAGAAAGGAAATATATACATATATATAGAAGAGAGAATTCAATAACCATTCTCCCGCTGAACGGGTATTATGTAGTGTACTATGCCCAACTGTAGTATGTTTACCTGTGTGGCTCTGTATGTTTGTTTGACTGTTCGATAGTCAAATATGAAATATGGTTTGGCTTTGTTGAGCTTTTCTAGAATGGAACACATTTTTATCGTGGCTTTAATTATGTTTGGAGCTACAACAATTCGGATTGTCATCCATTGCCAGCAGCAGATTGAAATCTCGTTTACATAAAAGTCTGCAAACACTATGAAAATGCCAGTTTTCTTTGTTTCCGTTTCCCGTTACTCACTCAACCCACCCACAGCCACCCGCTTTCTCTTTTTTATATGATTTGGCATTGTTATTGACAATTATTTGTGTGGTTTTCCTTTCATCCTTTTGTGCTTTGGCTTTTTGGCGTGCTGGAGGCGTTGCCAATTGACAGCGATTAATAAACGTCAGAATTGTGGGCGTCCATTTGCCTCTAGTCCGAGTTGAATTCAATTAATTTTCCACTGATTTCTCCATATACACAAAGCATGGAACATTGTGGGCACAGCGCTTTGACGTGTCTAAATTAATCAAAATTTGTGTTAGTTTCCGTGTGACATTTCGCACTTTCATCTCGTTTTCTATTTGATGAGGGTCCTGACATTCCCCAAAAAGTTTCAACAAGCCAACGGCTATTCAACGAACTTTTTAAACTGAAGTAAAGTCAAGTCTAGCTGACTTTTTGCTCACGTTCGCTAAGCATTAATAAATAATCAACATTTATGAAGTTAACTTTTCATGTGCTTTCAAATGGGTATAAATTATTTGAAAAATGTCACTTAGATGCGAAGTATGTAGAAAATTGGCCTATAGAAAATTATGTGTTTTTTCCAATAATAATTTAGATGATTAAAGTTGAAAAAGTTTTAATATCTAACTTTAAGACAACTTCGGCTAGAGATCTTGCCATTAAAGGAACTATGAATATTAGCATTTAAGATGATTTTTACAAGCGTGTTTTTTTTTATTTATTTACTTTTTTCTTCAGCTTTAAAACTTTCGAATGGTTTTCAAATAATAGAAAATAATTCAAAATTTAATCCGCTAGTCATAATGTATTCAAAGCTGTTTGCTATAGCTATCATAAGCTTTCACAAAGCTTTAATGCACTTTCAAAATTCAAATTGATTGTTGCAAAAGCTTTAGAAACCAAAAACTACCTTTTATTTCAGCTTGTACACTACATTTCATTAAATGTTTGTGCCTCAAGCCAAATGTGAACTTTGTCAATTTGTTTGACCAAGTTTTTAGGCACTTGAACTTCAGATTTCGTCGCGTCTATAATGAGGGAGAGAAATAGAGAGTGTGTGAGAGAGGGAGAGAGCGAGTGGAATACTAGCGAGCAGCTGCGGGCAAACCTCATTACAACTTTAATAATTTGTATCTGGGGCTATTAATTAAGTAAATATGTAAAAGTTGCAGAACGCACTTTTAATGACAGTTCAAGCCACATGCCACGTTCCTCATGCCGACTGCCTCCTCCGACTGCTTTGGCACTTTGTGGCATTTGCAAAAATAAATAATTTGTCTTCAAAAAATGTGAAATGAAAAGTTAAATGCCGCAGGTGAAAAACTTGTTGAAAATGTAAATTAACGTGGGAACAAAGGGAAAACCTTAAATCTACATTAAAGGTATTCCAATTGGAATTTGAATTGTAATAAAGAGAAAATCTGAATAAATTTAAATAAGGTATTTCAAGATTAAATATGTAATTTGTATATGCCAATTGGACCGCCGTATGCTGTAGCCGTTTTGCCTGCCTTATTCCAATTGGACAAATGTATGTTATGACAGCAGCTGAGTTTTTACACGCATTCCAATAAGACGTTTCATACATTTTGATACTTTTATGAGGCAATTGCAATTTATTATACTTCCATATATTCGAGTTGGCATTCGTTTTATTTTTATTATACGTCAAATGTATAATCTTATATAATTCCAATGTCGTAAAGTGAACGTTTAAATTTGCCAATACAATATGACCTCTGATTAGAACTTATGGTTGGAGTTATATAAATAAATACTCAAAACGAAATTCTGTACATTTGCAATTTTGTTAACTTTCATGTATTTCGATTTGATCATTTGACTTTAATTTATTTCAAATACGTAAATAAGAATTCCTCATATGACTTGATGCTAATCAACATAATTGAATTCCAATTGGAATCATTTATTTTTATTTTGCTCCAAAATTGTAATTTTGTGAATATCAACATTTTCTTGGAATTTCTCAAATATAAATTCTGAATGCGAGTATGCAATAAATTAAATATATGACAATAGGAATGTCTTACATTTCATTGATTAGTTATTTCTTTTCCATTGTATTCCCATTGGGAGCATCATTCATTCAAGCTAATTTAATGGGAAATTTTTAATATATTATTATGCTTCACTTCAATGCATTGTATTTTCGAGTTTCCAATTAGAATATCGTTGAGAGTGGTTAAAATTATATTCAAATTATATTTTCTTATGCGAAGGAAAAAATTTGGAATTTTCTTTAGGTTCTTCCAATTAGAATTCTTGCGAATTATGATTTCGATGCCAGTTGTGACAGCCAAAGCAAATAATTAAAACAAACAAAAGAACATATGGAAACCAACAGCTCAATTGAAAGCGAGAATGAAAAAGAGCGAGAGAGAGAGAGAGTGTGCAAGAGTGAGTGGGCAAATAAAAAATTTCATTCGCTCATTGCTAGTAATTAATTTTTCATCAATTCACAATTTGCTTCGAAAAGGAAGAATGTGGAGGAAAAAATTGAAATATTTCAAAAATTGTTTTGTAAACAGAGAGCGAGAGCCGCTTCATGTGCTTCAATGTTTGCTAAATATATATATGTGGAATATATAGATACACAATATTATTTCTATATACATTTGGGTATATTGCCACACGTAAAAGATTTTAAATGAAAACAGAAAAAAAAACTTTTCACAAGTTTTTTAATATGTTTAAAATTTGTTTTCTTATTTTTTCTTGTTTGCGCCTTGTATATTATTTATTTATTTATTTTTTTTTCCCATTTTTGCGCTAATGGATGAGGACAAAACGTGCTTTCCATATTACGAAATCGATGGATGTGTTGGTCATATTTTACACTGAACAAAAAAAAAAACAAAAAAATGAGAATACATAATTAAAATGTGTAGTTAGTGAAAGAAAATTAATAATGGGAAATTGAGTTGCAAGAATATATATATATTGCAATATATATATATATATTTTTTTTAAATACTAGGAATTCGTATATTTATTGATAAAGTAAAATATAAAAAATTCTATAATTAGTAAAATGAGATGTAAAAAACTTTTTGAAATGCAACTTTCAGAATAAAGTAAATTCAATGTTATAAATAATTTACAACCCGTAATCTGAATAATCTGATAATGCGATCTAAAATTTGGATAAATAAGTGGATACATTCAACAAATAGAAGAAAACGCATCGTTAGGTCTGTAGTTGGATTCCTGCCTTTCACCATAATGAATTTCTCTTAGTGTAGCCGCCGAACAATGCAATAGAGAGCAATACGCATAGGCTATAAATAATATAAACTGCGTGTGTGGCATGCGGTTACTTGCGGGAATTTCATTATTCACATTAAAGGCGTTTACGTTAAAGTCCTTTTCCGATTTCAAATCTGAGTTTCAGTTTTGGGCTCAAACTATGTTAAGCTGTGCGAGCCACTTGGCTCTCAGATTGCGCTTGTAGCATGAGACTTCATTCATTATGCATTCGACTTGGGGACCTAGGTAAACGGATGAGCGAACAGATAGAGAGGGAAAGAGAGAGGGAGTGAGAGTGATAGAGAGAGAGAGAGAGAGAGAGAGAGAGAGCCTTGGAAAATCTGGGCTAACAACAAATCTGGCGGGTTATATTTAGTGCATAGGTAAGCCAACACCTGAGTAAATGGATGAAAGCTAAAATAGAGGCTGCTCTGTGAGTGACTGGGATGATACCCTAGTAAAATACATATAGTTGAAATATGCATATGTTTTTCCTCTTACAAATTTTTTAATTATAGTCCTAAATCAAATATCCATGATAGACTACGTTATTTGCTAGATATAAATTAAGAAATTCATTTGCTTGTTGATAATGATTCAGAATATATATAATTGAGTATTTGACAAAGACACTTTTATACAGACTCCAATAAAAGACTCTGAAATATGCATCAGGAGAGGTTTCAATGCACTCTCTACCATACTATATAATAATGCAAGACTTCAATAGATCTTGATATATGCGCTTATATAAAAGGTAGCCGCTGATGTTGAAAGTAATCAATATACCCACTTGCTGTTAACCTTTTCAATTGGTACAGGGTATAGCACGGCAAAGCAAGGCAAAGCGTCTGCTAACACTGCACTAAGCTAGAAAAGCACACAGCAGATGAGTACTTGAAAAAATAAAGAAATGAAACAAAATTAAAATGCTGCCGCCTAGGATAATGATGTTCAAGTCCATAATAATGATAATGATGATGATCATGATGATAATGTAATAGATGTGCAGTCAAGTTTTGCAACTTTTAGAAAAATTACAAAAAAAAAATCCCTTAGTTTATCCAATTCGCGCTCATCATTTCGTATTCCTCAAGCGTCAGCATTTCCCATACACAGAGAGACACCTACACAACTACACACCTACACACCTACACACCTACTCACCTATATACACCTATAATACACCTATACACACGTACATACACTCAGTGAGAACTTTTTGGCATTTGCATAATTTTCAATGAAAGCCTACCTGGGCTATGGCTGGCTGCGGTTGCTTTGCTCACTTATGCGGTGCGATTGTTCATTTTGAAACTTTCGCTGGAAATTTGTGAAAAGAAACCGAAAATTCCATTGCTTCAATTCGCATTATTCAAAGAGCCACAGCCATAGCCTAAGCCAAAGCCAAAGCAACAGCCTGAGCTCAGCTTAGCTAATGGCCTCTTAGTGTAGTCATAAAAATAATATTAAAGCCTAGAGGTGGCAGCTGTTTTAAGTAAATTACGGGCTAATTGGCATTGAGCCTTAAGCTTTTTGTGTGTTTGTATATAGAAGCACTTAATCTATATAGAAAATATTTTAATCGCATTCCAACAGACTTAACCAGCTGTGCCCCAGGCGCACAGCGTGTTTTCCAGGTATTCCTCGAATGATTTTGATTTGAAGTTTTTCAGGGGCAATTAGTTAGTGAAAATTGTATAAAGGAATTCATCAATATTTTATAATCGGATTACATATTTATTTAAAAATTTTAAAAAGAATATTAGAATATTATATTATTCGAATATTAGCATATTAGTTGCTAAGCCTATCAACAATTTTGCCAAATAAATCAATTTATTTATTAAGAATTCTCCTTAATAATAATCAACTTATCGACTTGCTATTGTTTATTGCTCAATAATGTTTATTGAACAATAATTTAGTCAATTAATCAGTGAATCAATCAGTCTATCATTCAATCAATCAATCAATCAGCCCTTATTTGAAAGTTCTATTATCCAAATATACCAATATATCTAGAAATCTGTCAATCAATCAATCTATCAATACTTTTATAATTTAAATTGCCATCGCATTAAGGTATCCATCATGTCATATATAATGTATTTCATCATTGCTGATGGCCCATTGTGAATCGCTCTGTCAATCAATCACTCAATATAATTGCAAGCCAACGTATCTGCATGTCAATCCCTAGGATTATTGTCGACTTAATTAAATTCTCACCTCCGAGCGAGGTCTGCGGACTATCTGATTGCGTGGCTTTTCCGCGCTGGCAGTTATCGCGCGCATCAGCTCTCTGTAGTGGCTGAAGATAAAGTTGGGCATTGTTATCGTTCCATTTGGACAAAAGTTTTCATACACTAAAGCCCAAGGGTCGCAGCCAGATAACAGCCAGTTGTTGAGTCAATGAACGGCGATTACACTGCACAGCAAGAACAATTAATTGAAGCTGGCATTTACATTTCTTTTCGCTTGTTTTGCTTTAATCGACCCCGGCTGCTCTCAGTCTCAATCTGAGCTGCAATTAAAGCGACGCACCTAATTAAGCAAAATGTGACTTACTGATGTGAAAGATAAGCATTCTGCATTAGCTCACATCAGCTCGGATACCAAAACAGTGCAGCCCATGGCTGACATGGACATGGGTCAAGCAGAATAAAATAAATATTTTAAGTTGAACGAGTCGGGTCGGGAATGCCTGACTCGAATATTCTCTGAAATAGGCTGAGAAATATGTTTTAAATGTCTCTCTTCCCTCTTTAGCTTAATTATGTATCGATTCTTATCGATATATCTTACATATGCTAGGAATACGGCAATTACTAAATTAACTGAGTTCATTCTGCTAATATAGAATATACCTTATAGAACTTGCCTAGCTCAGTTTTAAATATTATGAGAATTGCACAGAAAGATTAACTGTTATACAATACAATAACATATGTAAATAAATACATATTCGTTTTGCAATATGCAGATTAAGCATTTTCAGTTGAATTTCGTGAAAATCGCATAGAACAGTTAAGCTTCTAAGCGAAGTTCAGCTTTGCGCACTTTAGCACCCTTCAGCTTGTTTTACATGTAGTAAAGGTATTTCAATTACATTTATTTCGCTATATTTAGTTTACGAGCATTGTAATCTACTCAGCAACAATCAGGTATTAAAATATTCAGATGATGACAGTGTTCAAAGTTCTCTTGTCTGATGTCACAGGATTGGGGGTAACTGCGTAACAGGATATTGTCACATTAATGCGAACGTTAACGCTCACCTTAAACCTGCTCGAACATTCTTCCATTTGCATAAATTAAAAGCATTATAAATGAACGTCAAATGAATTGGCATATAAATTATAGACTATGAGCAATTACCACACAGCTGACAGCTGTGCCAGACAAAGACACCTTTTTCCCTCTGACCTCCTCTCCCAATCCTCCTTTCTAAATCCTTTTCACTTGTGTCACAGAATGCGTCGTTCGATTAAACGAATACTGTACTGTGACTTAATTAAAAGAGATTTATTTATCGATATGCATATCGAATTACAATATTGTGAAAATGTTTATAGTAGCCAGAAGTAGTTTCTCATATTTGTTTCCTTTCCTTACTATAAATAATAATTAATTTTTTTTTTGCCTAATTTAAGTGTGTTTATTTTGTCGGTTGGCAACACAATCTTCGTATATCGTATTCTAGTTGCTTCCATCTATCTTAGTCGGCCACTCCCGACTTTCGTCGTTATATTTGTTGAATTCATAATTTTCTTAACTTGCATAACCAATTATTATAATTGTCCTAAGTCAGCTTTGGCACACAATACACTTGACCTTATGCAAACATCAGGCTTTGGATAAAGGACAACTGTGTCGTGTCCTGTGTCTTGTGCTCTTTTTGATGAATGAGTTCAAAAGAAATAAACAAAACTTGACAACTGGTAAATCAAAATACCGAAACGAACAAGGAATGGAAAAAATAAGGAAATATGATATATGTTTGCTTGTCGCTCAGCATGTTTAATGATACATGTCCAGCTGCTGGGCCAAACTGACGCCAGGGCAACGT
Source organism: Drosophila stalkeri (assembly GCA_035047405.1). NCBI lineage: Eukaryota > Metazoa > Arthropoda > Insecta > Diptera > Drosophilidae > Drosophila > Drosophila stalkeri. The sequence continues at coordinate 569,555 of JAWNPR010000090.1, read as the reverse complement.
CAGAACATCGCCAGGACATTGCCAGGACAACGTGTCCACTGCACAGAAACCATGCGATTTATGAGCAAATGGAATCCACTGTAGCGGTTTCGTTTTGTTACCAAATGCGAGTCAGCGTGACACATCCACAATATTTCTGAAATTTGTTTCATATACTCTATCAAACAATACCGTCAAAGTAGCTGGAGTATTTGCCAAGAGACATCCTGCACATAGGCCATGATTTGAATTTTCTGGCAAATTATCGATAGTTATCAATTGTCGATATTTATCGATTTTAAGCTGCTATTGCTCAGAAAATTAATAGAATTTAAATATGTTGTTTTTTTATTTATATTGTTTTCATAAAACTGTGCATCTAAATTGATCGATTAGGTATTATCAGCATTTCAAATTATTAATTTTTTCGTTTTTGTTTGGAAAATTGTATGAAAAAATAATTTAAACTTGAAATTCTGCAGTCGAGTACAGCTCTTCATTTTCTTTCTCTCTCCCTGTCCCTCTCTCCGTCTCTCTCGCTCCCTCTTTTTCTATCTCGATCTCTCCTCCTTTCTTTCTCTTTCTATGTTTCCATTAAAAAAAAAATTTCCTCACTTAGATCTTAGCACTCCTATCTGGACAATGTGCCCTTTTCATATTGTGCTGGGTATTTGGGAGTAAGAAACACAAAAACAAATCATCAATTCACAAAAAAACCATCGAGTTTATTACAGAGAGTGTGTCAGATTGTGTGGGTGTGGGTGCTTTCTCCTTTTTCTGCTTTGTTATTCAATAATCTCACATATTCCACTCACTCACCGACACACACACAGAGAGATTTGAATTCGAATTTTCGATTCGGTTAAGTCCTTTGTAGTTGATGAAGTGGTTTTGAAATATTCAAAGCATTAACATGCTTTCAAATTATGCGTTTGTTGCCTTGTCAACATCAACCAATCGATTGTGAGAATACTTACTATTTGCAGTAAACTGGGAACGCTGATTTGCCTGAGCCACAGACATCTGTTTCAATTACGCCCAAATCGAGCATACTATTGAGGCTGAATGCTTGCCCATTTATTCGAAATGCGAGCTGGCGCAAGTGAACTCTAAAAAAAGGAGATGAAAGTAAAAACATAAATCGGGAAATTGCTTTGAATAAAAATATGATATAACGGTTAACTATTAGTAGGGAAATCGCTCAAAGTTATTGAAGCAGAAGATTGTTAACAGAAATAAAAGAATTTACTTTGAAATATACTAACATGCTTTTGTAATTGTACTCAATCGATAATTATCGATGGAAAAAGTAATAACTTTCTATTTAAATGTATATTTTTTATATTATATATTATTAGATAATTTTTATTATATTTTTATATTTATATTGTTGCTAGTTATGAAAATTATTTTCAAATTTAGGCAATCTAATCGACTTGAATTAAATTCATTATCGAAATAGTATTTATATTTTATGCGATATTTATCGATTTCCTGTTGTTATTGAAATTGAACGCTCTATTTAAAATGCTTATCATACGTTGGACACGTTCTAGTTCAAGGATAAGCCATAGTCGTTAGCATAGGACACGATTTGAATGCGCGTGCAAACATCGTTGATGCGAACTTAAAACGTTGCGAATCCTCGTTGTTGGGCAAATGAATAATGAGTTATGCACACTGGCTGCCTGACCTCGATGCGGCTCAGTCTGTTAGCTGTAATCTGCTGCTGACGCTGCCGCTGATGTTATTGAGTCAACAGTATCTAGATATGAATATGATGTGATTATGTTAATAAGATGTCGCCTTAACGCTCTACTAATATTGGCAATAATAATGTCTGTGCCTTGGCCGTGCAGCAGTCAAGTGCTAACTGCTGCTTGTGCATTATGCCAACAATGAGGCACTTAAGCCAAGATTTTTCTAAAGCTCAGTTCATCGCAGTTCAGTAGATTTTTTTTTATGTCTGTGTATGTGTGAGTGAGCTCTGCTTCACATTATCCTCTTGCACTGCGTATAATTGTAATGCTTTTACTTTTTATGTACTTACACTTAGAGAACGACTTATTTCAATTTTAATGCAAATAATGATGACTGCTTTCAATTTTAATGCAAATAATGATGACAATGGCAATGTAATGCCCTATTTTTTTCTGTGTTCTTAATTGAGTACACTCAGAGAAGGAGTTTTCTAATTTTGTATGACAATGGCAATGACAATGGCAATGACAATGACAATGACAATGACAATGACAATGACATTGTTTTCTGCACTCTTAATTGAGTACACTCAGAGAAGGAGTCTTCTCATTTTGTATGACAATGACAATGACAATGACAATGACAATGACAATGACAATGACAATGACAATGACAATGACAATGACAATGACAATGACAATGACAATGACAATGACAATGACAATGACAATGACAATGACAATGACAATGACAATGACAATGACAATGACAATGACAATGACAATGACAATGACAATGACAATGACAATGACAATGACAATGACAATGACAATGACAATGACAATGACAATGACAATGACAATGACAATGACAATGACAATGACAATGACAATGACAATGACAATGACAATGACAATGACAATGACAATGACAATGACAATGACAATGACAATGACAATGACAATGACAATGACAATGACAATGACAATGACAATGACAATGACAATGACAATGACAATGACAATGACAATGACAATGACAATGACAATGACAATGACAATGACAATGACAATGACAACCCATTGATTTTTCTTAGTGTAAGATTCTGAGAGTTGCTCGCTGCTTAGGCGGTCGAAGGATGGGACGTACATCATAAACCGTGGATGTGTCAGTGTCATTGTGCTGACGCTAACATTGAGGCTGACAATGTCGATGTCGATGCGAAGGCTGTTGGGCAGTGGACTTAACATAAGTAACGTCAAAGGTCAGCTGCCGAAGCGAGCTATTTCATGGCGCTCAACTAGACCAGAAAGTATTTCATCAGACATTCGAATCAAATACCGGAAAAACGAAGAGGACAAACCCATTCCGAAGATGCCATAAAATGCTGTAGCTGCAAGGGTTGCCAACAACAAGCAACCGGGCTTAAGTGAAATCAAAACCAATGTAGCGTGCACTCAAATACACGCATACACAGGCACAGATATCTTGTTGTGTATCGTTTTTTTGCTTACATCAATTTTTTCCTTCGACATTTCACTGCTTGCTTTAATGGGTGTCAACTTTTCCATTAACATTGCGAACGTATGTAGTCTGAAGAGCTTGCATATTAAGTATATGATAAATGTTAATATCTCAAAGGCTCACACACACATTCATTCACTTTCACCATACGCTGATTAGCTTTTTGTTGCATACTTTTGGGGTGTCCGTTTTATTATGAGCTCTTTGCTTAGGCTCCGCTTTGCTACGTCCGCATGGATGAGGTTGCTGCAAAAGTTTCACTTTCCCAAATTAATCGGATTTACTATTTATATTGACAAAAGCCGAATTATCCCTTAGGCGAATTGCATACAATTACACTGAATTTGTGTTTGGTCTGAGATTCGATTTTACTCGTATCATAATTTCATATTAAGTAAACAGAAGAAGAGTATTGCCAAAGAGAGCTGGAGGTGATATCAAGGGCTTTTACTTGTGTACACATTCAATATTAAATTGAGTTTTCCTATTAGCAGGAGTTTCCAAAGAGAGTGAGGAAACTTTTATATATGTATATGAGCAGGACTGCTAACCTATCGATACAAACAGTTCGATAAAAATCGATTTTATAATATAAATTTTTATGAACGATTTCCAATCAACCTAACAGAGACTCAGACAAGTGGTACACCTAACATTCAAGTTATCAATAGATAAATATCGTTGCAATGCATATTCAAAGAACCAGCTGGATGCTGGATATCTATAAGACAATAAAAACCTGTTCTTAAAGATAGAAAGATAGATAGGTCAGCTCTTATTATGCAGAACTTATCTTTACATTTCGATAAATATCGATTTGAAGAGTTCTGCGTAATGAAATTAACTTGCAGATTGTTAAGAGGTATTTTCAAGTTGATCAAACGCAACTAGAGCAGCCTTGTATGCCAGCTATCTGAATTTTATTTACATTTATAAATTGAATTAAAATTCCAATAATGGTAATGGTAATGAATTAATCATGATGTTAATTATAATTTAATATTCCCTTTAATAGCAATAAATATTAAATTAAATCGCAAACAGTTCTTTTAATCAGTTTATGGCTGAAATATAGATTAGTGGCTAAACATTAAATACCCTGTCGATATCGCAATATAATTATTATTTTTAAAGCAATGCAGAGATCTTGTACTGAATATTTTAGTATTTGATAACCACCATACTCACAGTGTTAGCTAGCTAGCTGATACCCTATAGTTACGCCTCAAAAGTCGTCTCACTTATACTAAGCCCAAACTGGAAGACTCAATTTCGCTTCAAGTTATGACAGCAATGTGGCCGTAATAGGCTCTTATCTGATCGTTTGTTGAGCTTCGATTTTATTGTAATTTGTCATTTGCTGTTTAGCGGTTCTATTTGTTAATGTCAAATTTCTAATACGCTGTTTATGTTTTGTTTTCTTATTTTTAGCACTGTTTGCTGGCGCCAACAATTTGCATAATTAAAGTCGTCGTCAGATAGTGAAAAGCAGATAACGCGAGCTACAGGTAAGTTAAGCTATTAATACGATATATATTTGTATGTATATATATATATATATATATATATATATATATATATATATATATATATATATTATATATATATATATATATATATATATATTTGCAATGCAAATTAATGGAGATAAAATCTTTCAACTCTTTTTTTTTTTTTTTGCTTGGTTTGGTTTGGTATTTGTTATTAACAACTGTTAACAAATTTATACGCTCGGCGCATGCGAAGAAATTTGTTTTATTTGTTGTTTGTTTGGGTTCGTTTTTATTTTTGGGATACAACATTCCGATTGGGAATTTCTAAGCCATTCTGGTTGGCAAATATTTCTAGCCGGATGACAACATGTGGGCGAGCCATAAAAAAGCAAGATGAGAGTCGTAAAAGACGTGAACGCAACAATTTCCTCAACAACAAGAGGCTAGTTGAGTACTAGCTGACTAAAGTGCCGAAGTAAATTTAATGATACTTTATCCAATAAACGAACTCTAGTAAACGGACTAATCAAGCCTTAAGTAGATCTATTATTGCCGGCAATGGACTTGAAGTTCTCGTGCTGCTTCTGCATTTCCCACTCTCTGTATTTCAGTGTTGTCATGGATTGTCTCTATTAAGGCTATTACTTTAGCCTAATCAATTAGTCTTTATTATACTATCAATATACGTTTGCACTTGGAGTAATGCCTGAATGGAAATGGTCCTCAAAATGTTGTGAATGTTTTTAATGAGAGAATATGGGAATGTGTCGGGTATTCTTAGTTAGGCATTCCCAATTGGAATGCTCTTACTTGCTAAAGACTCATTACTCTCATACGCTTGTTTGATTAAAATCTCTTTCTCATTGATCCCGGGCACTCCCAATTGGAATAATCTTGCTTCGTTGACTCTAATTCCTTTCTTGTTCAGCCCTTGTCTCTAATATCTCGGACTGTTGACTAATCACTCTGCTTGATATTTATTCATATGTGTGCGAATATAGTTTACCTTTGCCATATTGCACAGGTGACAGCTTCTTTGTTTCGATTTGCGTCAATTTGTTAGCTGCTGCTGCTGCTGCTGCCGCTGTCGTTGCATATAACTGCAAGGGTCATAAATTGTGTTGGCCAACAGCTCATTCTATGTGAGTACACGTACCACCATATGGACGTACCTCTAAAGGGGCCTGCGTGTGTTAGCGGGAATCGTCAATTTCAATATGTTCAAGCAGCAAAATCTTTTTATTGCTCTCAGCCATAAATATGAAACGTTTGATAGTCAGCTATCAGCATTGCACGTCCGCCCCCTACTCAGCCAATCGCCTTGAGCCAGTTAATGTTGACGCTCGAGTTCTGCGTAAACAATCTTCACAACTAGCCGAAGAATGAAAATGGCGACAAAAGTTGAGCTTGAGCCATTGATTCTTTCATCTATCGTTTTGCATCAGGCTAAAGCCCATTGCTATCCACTTGGCCAGCCAAACTTTAATATTGTTCACTGAAAGTTGCTCATGCTCAATTTGTGTGCATTCAGAGAGTTGACTTCTCAGCCAGCTGAGTGAAGTATGTGCCCTGCATATGCCACACGAGTTCACTCAGCGAAAAGGTAGAGTAAATAAGTCAATCAGGCTTTATGAAAGTAAACCTTGATAAGTACTTGAGTTGAATGCTACCGCATTTATCTTGAGTTTCTTGTTGATTTTTCTTATGCATAGTTTTTACTTTGATTCAACTCAAGAAATATATTTTTGCAATTTTACTTAAACTATTTTAAAGTAGAAAACTTTTTGTCAATAATAACTTAAATCCTCTCTATTGCTTCAAATTTTTAGACTTGAATGACTAAAACATTACAATCCTGACTAACTTGAAGTCATTTGTGTGGTATGTTTCGAATTTCTGGCTATGCAGAGATTTTTACGCTTGAATTCTTAAAATGTGTTCTAAGGATTATTTTTACGACGGGCACAAAATAGCTTGGGTGTCTTCTTAAAACTATTCCTGCAATATTCAAGCTGGAATGATTTCGGTGCTCAAATTATATCTAATTCAAATATATAAAAAATAAATCTTTGATACACTCGAGACTAAGAAGCACATATTAAATTCAATTTAAATATCCAATTTAAATATACTAAGAAGTAGGACTCCAAATAATACTATTTCATTTAAAAAATCATAAAAATAAAATTATAATTTTTATATTATAAATTGTATTTATATATTATAAATATATATAAATTTGGTCAAAAAACATGTCTACTCTAAAAACTAAATTTGTGGAAAAATTTATTATAAATTTAAAAATTCAGAAGTTGAAAAATGAGAAATTCAGAATTTATAAAAATTAGCTGACAAATTTTACTTCGAGTTTTATTTATTTTTTTTTTTTTTTTTTTTTTTTTAACTGAAATCTTCAAATTGTGTACTTAGTTTACAAAATATTACTCAAAGAAAAAATTTTTTTTTGTTAATTCAATTTAAATTCAATTCTGATGATTTAAAAAAAAATTGTTATAAATTACAAAATATTTTTAAAAACCTCAATATTATATTAAATAAAAGAAGAATTGTACTTATTAATCTCTCTTTTGTTTTAGAATTGAAATCTAAGACTACAATTTAAAATTCTAAGTTTCTACTCTTTTATTTTTTATTAAGTATATAATATTTTAATTTCCATAATTCAATATTTTTCGCTAAGTGTACGCTGAAGCTTTCCTTTTAACTTATACTATTTGCGACTAGCACCAACGATGGTATCATTTTAGTTGTGCAAAATTTCAAAGTTAAAATTTTGCATCCGCTTTTGAAGCTATGCCACTGCTGTAGGGGATGTCGCAGAAATATACGCATGAGCACACTTACACACACACAAACATACTAACACACACACACACATGCACACATGCACACAGTGTTTGTACAATTTTTGCTAGCAGCTCGGAAAATTAAGCTCACAAATATGCATACGATCAAATGCTTACACGTGTAGAGCTTGTCAGTGCTTTAAAGGAAGCACAAGTAGTTTGACAAGCAAGTGAATGAGTTCTTTTTCAAGTAATAAAGATTCTCAGTAAGTTGTATCTATAGCTACAGGATGTACAAAGAAATATTGTAACTCAACCCACTTCATTCCATTCATATACATATATCCATATATATATATATATTTGTATATACATGAGCTCTTGGTTTCTGTCACATATTTTGGTTGCTCTGACGACTCGTTTAATTAGCAAATAATTGTAAACGTGTCATAATGAAGGTAACACAAACTAATTGGATTACGACCCAATTAAAATCTGCAAAGTGGTAACAACAAAGCGAGCAGCCGGACAGCAAATCGATTTATTATTTTCGCAATGTTTACGCAATTCAGATTTAAAACAAACAAATACGCAAGAACTATAAGCAAAAGAAAAGACAAGCAAAAACAAAAAAATGATAACAAAAATGTAAAATGTTTTTGTGTTAATGAATGCGGGTTATTCCACATGATCAGCATATGTTATTTAATAAACATAAATTCCACACATCTCTCTCTTTCCCTATCTCCCTCTCTCTGTCTCTCTCTGTCTCTCTCACGCTCTCTCTCACTCTGTCTCTCGCACTATTTGCATGAACTTGTTAGGAAATACCCAAGCCTTCAAACAATCGACTTTTTAATGGCGAGCATTTAATTGACTAATTAAAAAATACATAAATTTCAATAGACTTTATTACATTTTTGAAATAAAAAATAAAATGTGTGATATATATTTATATATATATATATATAATATTTTTTTTTTGTCAAGTGTTAATCTTTATATAATTATAAATGAGTGTGAAACACTAAATAAAATATGTACATATTTATATATATGTATGTTAGTTAGATACATCTGTGCACAATAATTTTGAAAACAAAACAAGTTTATTGCTTATCATTTATTTTAGTGTTTATTTTTTTATGTCTTAATTCGACTTAGAACTTATTGCAATAAAAACTCACATATAAATTAAATTTTAATTGCATGTTATTAAACGCTTTTTGTTTTATCTTTGTTCTTTATACACGATAAATTATAAATATAATATCATTCAATTTTTTTTAAAAAACGTAATTAATATTAATTAATTTTTAAATGTTTTTAATTTTTTCAAATTTTTTTTTTGAAAAAATTGTATAAAAATCATATTTAATTTTTTTTTTACCCCAAAAAAAATAAAAATTTTTTTTTTTTTTTTTTTACTTTTTTTTTTTTTTTTTTTATTTTATTTGATATTTTCATTATTTATATAGATATTTATACTTAATATTAATATAAAAACGATATAGCGAAATTTTTGCTTTTAAATTTATAAAACAAAAAGTTGATTGATATTTTCATTACTTATATGGATATTTATAATTAATATTAATATAAAAACGTATACAGAAATTTTGCTTTTAAATCTTATAAAAAAAAGTTGTTATATTAGAAAAAAATATATAATACGCTTTTGACTTTAAATTAAGTGTTATTTTTATTTTTATTTTTTTTTTACATTTTTACATAGGTTTATTATTTGTAACTTTTTGTATTTTTAATTCTTATTAGACTAGTAAACACAACAAGAGGCGGTCGAAACGGTGCATTTCAGGCAGACTTAGAAGTAATTGCGAGGCACAAAAGTGTTTGGGTCGATGAGCGTGGCCACCTCCGCGGGATAAATTCGCGAAGGTCCCGGGATACGGTTGTAGGCAGCTGCAAGTCGACAAAGTTGGATGAGAATGTGTGGCAGAGAAATTCTGTGGTGGGAATCGTGACTTACCAATTATCTTATTGATGGCCGTCTGTGCATCCAGTATTTGTGTAGGCGCCGCATTTGCCAGTAGCAGGCAGACTGTGGCGAATACGAAAACAATTGCAAACAATTTCGACATTTTTGTTAGTGGGCTGCTTCCTGCTGTGAGTGCTGTTGCTGCTGCTGCTGCTGATGAAGTTTGTTTCAAGTCTAATTAGCCAAGTCACAGCCGCGGGTATTTATACCCAAAACAAAAAAAATGATGAAAGAATCTGTTAGAACTCGAGCATGAATGGAAAGCCGCAACATCCCGGTTTTGGTTCACAGTTCTCATTTCTCATTTCTCATTTCTCAACTCTCAACTCTCTCAGCTGTTGCTGCTTCTGCCCTTCTCCTCTTTTGTTTTTGTGTGTCGAAATTGATTTCTTGTTTTCTAGACGCAGCGATTAATTTCGTTGGCGCCTACACAACACAAATATGCAGCATCTGCCACGAGACGATATTTAATTCCAGCACAGAAATATATTAAAAGAAAACGAGTCAGGTTACTGCTCGTGGGTGCAGCATAAACGACTGCCTGATACGCGCTCGAACAGAACTCGAGAGTGGGCTTAAGTGTGGAGCAGCTCAAGAGTATTTTTCGAATAGACTATATAAGCGTGCGTATTCTGCTAGTGAGTTCAAGAAAACGACTCTGTAAACTTAGCTGAGCAGGGTGGCTGCAGCGCCTCCTGCTCCATTTATAGCATACAGTTTAGGGGATTTGGAAAGATGGTTTCAAATTGGCACTCTTTGCAATATCTAAAATCGTATAATTCCCAACTGGTTAAAGCTTAATTTTTATAAGCACTCAGTATATTATTGACGAGCCATCGGCTTTTAACAATAGTAAAACTCCTCTGGCGGTTGTCTGTAGCGCCTCCTGCTTCTATATGGGAGAGCTATGGGAAGGGTGGTTTCGTGTTGGCTCTCTTTGCAATATCTAAAATCGTATAATTCCCAACTGGTTAAAGCTTAATATTTATAAGCACTCAGTATATTATTGACGAAATTTTGGGTTTTATCAATAGCAAACTTCTCTGGCTTCTATATGGGAGAGCTATGGGAAAGATGGTATCATGTTGGCTCTCTTTGCAATATTTAAAATCATATAATTCTCAACTGGTTTAAGTTTAATTTCTATCAACCCTCAGCATATTATTGGACGACATTTTGGGTTTTATCAATAGCAAACTCCTTTAGCGGTCGTCTAGTCCTCATGCTAGTCTTGAATATCCAACAAGAAATGCCTATAGACAGTTGTAAGGCTTTGTTTTCGCTTTGACAAGACTTCAAGTTACAACCATGAGTACATATATAATGTATATACCAAAAATGTCTCATTCTGTGCTATCAAACAGACGCTCGACCTATTTAAATTTGTAATCTAAACCTAATTGCAAGTCAACTCTTTGGGAACTCGACTTGTTGAACCTATCCACCTCCAGAAGGGTGGATTTAACGAAACACAGTCATATATACCATATCAAGTGTCTATCTAGTCTCCCAAGTCGCAACCCATCTACCCGTTGAACCTCGGCATGAACGAGCAAACAAAAGAAGCTTGAAACGTGTTTCGCTATAGAACAAACACGGCGCGACGCGCTGGCTGGAAATTCCAATAGCGTGGAAAGTAAACAAACAAAACAAAATATTATTTAAATATTGCTAGACAAAAAAAACAAAAAAAAAAAAACATTTTATTTTTTAATTTTTAAAATATTAATTTATATGCAATATTTATTGAAATGTGCTTAAATATTTTTTTTGCCTAGGAATTTCTTGCCGGTTCATTGTACGAATTTTGTTATTCTTCTTCGCTTTTTGTTTGGTTCTGGGCATTACCCAGTTTTTTTTTTTACCAAGTCTGGCTGGCGTTAAGATCAAAAGACAAAAATCGTTTGATATTGCGCCTTTGTCGCCTTTTGTCGCAAACGAGTTTCATAGAAAGTAAAAACCTTTTTTATTTTGTTTTTATTTAAATGTGAGACGAGCTGTGTCGTTCTATTATCTATTATTAATTTTTTTTACAAATTCTTGAATTTATGGCGGGAATAGAAATTAAAAAATTATTTGTGATTTGAAGGTCGAGAATAAAATGCATAATTAAAATAAAATAGTCGTTTATTGTGTTTCATTTGATTTTTTATTTTTTTGATCTCATAAACCGACTGAGAACGTACACTGTAAATTAAATCCCAATGGAATTAGTTATGTCCAATTAATTAATTAATTAATTTGGTATTTCAAATAGTGCAGTTCAGCAGCTATAAAGTTTTAATAGATATAACTTTTCACATATCTTCTAAGATCTATATTCTTTCTATTGTTCTTATATTCATTTGTTCGTAAGTCATATTCTAAATTGTCATATTCTCTACAAAAAAAATATGTAAAATAAATAATAATAATAATAATAAATAAATGAATATATAAAAATAAATCAATTAAAATAAATAAACAAAAATAACAATAAAATTATTTTTTGTTTAATTTTAAGTAGGTTTTTCAAGCTGCACATATCGCATTGACGATTAAACCAAATAATTTCAATAATTTTCTTGCTGTATACCTAAATCACATTCTTTGGCTTTATGCCCACGTGAAAATAACAAAAATGAAATATTTTAAATAAAATTGCTGCATTATACAGTATGTGTATTTAGCATCATGAGCTGTGGCACGTGATCTGTTGACACTGCTTAACTACTTGATAGCCGACATGAGGCAATGCTAGCTAATGATTCGGGTATGAAGTAAATCAGGCTTATTTTCTTTTTATTACAAATTTATATTTTGCTTAATAAAATTTGTACATTTAACGCACAGTAAAGAAATACGCTCTACATATTGTAGAGCGCATGTATAAATTGTATGTGTAATAGTCTACTTAAGTTAACTTACCCAAACGCCTAAGCCTTGGCTTGAGAGTTAGGGCAACATTTCAACAAGGGTTTGCCACGGTTTGTTGCCTGCTTTGAGCATCCTCGACACAGTTAAAAGTGGCAACAGCTGTACAATGACAAACAACTAACTGTTTCCATGTGGTTGTGTATCGAGTATGTGTGTGTGTGAGTGTGTGTGTCAGTGTGTGTGTGAGTGTGTGTTGGGTTTGCTCATTGTACGTGTTTTGCGTAGATTTGACTTATGTTAAATCCATACGCTTTTAGCCATATTTGATGCGCACTCTTGAGCAAATGCCGAAAAGTTTGATTGGAATTTGAGGTTATTTCCATGCCACGCCCCCAGCCGCCCAACTGCTGGCTGTCATCAAAGACATTGTGTTCAATACATATATATATATATATATATATATATATATATATATATACACATATATATATATATACACACATATATAAATTTAATGTGCATAATGGTAATGGGCGCACGTGACGGCTTGCGACAAAATTTGTCAGCAACCTAATTGATTGAGACAAATGCGAGGCGAATGCGTGATGTGTCGACAGCAGGGAATTAGTATGATTCCTTTACTGCTTACTCTTCCTCTTCTTCATTCATTCCAGTACTTGTTGCATGGGAAATAGTCTGTGTGTATCTCACACATGTTGCCTCTCAGCATTGCTAATCAAGTGCGCGTCTAATGAGCCGCATGAATCGCGGTTGCTTATCACAGTTTGTTTTTATCAGAGAGTTGTATAATCTACCCTCTCTCTCTCTCTCTCTCTCTGACTACATTGTCATGCCTGCATGCCACCATCTAAATGTACTTGATACTAAATATTAATAATGAACCTCAACGATTCCCAGGCATTTCTTACTCATGTGCGTGATATGGATTAGATTAGACGCAGGTGGAGCGAAAAGTTTTTGGAAAATCAGCCAGGAAAATTGGAAGAAAATTGTGGAACTACTGCTCAAATATAGTCTCTATGACAATTGTTAATAAAGTTTTGTATTATTTAATTTTAATTTTCAATGTTAAAGTAGCTCAATTGGATTTCTATTTTCACTTGTGTCCTGAATACTTTTTCCTTTTAGCTTGTTTACATGTTCCACTTTTTAGCTTTGTGCGGCGAATACATTTTCTTTTTCGATTTGAAGCTTTTACTCAAATGGAAAATGATTCTAATCAAAAGTTGTGCACATACGAAACTATTTGAAGTTCTCTCAATCAAGATCTACAATTGAAAAGAAAATGCAAGCCATTCAAGCTTAGCTAAATGCCAATGACAACAGAGTTGCCTAACAACTGGAAGCTAAACAACATGAACTGTGAAAATGATTTTAAATAAGTTTTAAAATAATTTAAGAGATCCATTTAAGTGTGAGTTGGTTTTTTTTTTTTTTGCTTAAATTTAGTCCAATTATGCAATAATCTAAATCAGCTTATTGATTCACTGCCCTCTGCGTATACGTAATATTATTATATTATATGCAAAGTGTACTTTAGGCTAAAGTCAAAAAGCTAAATGGGAAATTTGAGTTTAAAATGGGATTATCAAATGAGATTAAATACAAATTCGTGGTGCACTGCGTATGCTCAATATTATTATATTTGAACTTTGCGCTGCTTACAAAATTTAGTAATAATTTTATGCCTAAAAACAAGATTAAAATAATTGCATATTCCCGTGCGGATACCTAATATTTTTGCATATACAAAAATCAATTTTGTTTTACACTCTGGCATTTTTGATGTATGCAAATTGATGTCAAACATGTGATATATCGCAATTTGTAAATGAAATTCAACAAATTTGCTAGTCAACAGTCGAAACATGTTTTGTAATACGCTGCGTATACTTAATATGATTTTGATGCACATAGAAGCGGCCCTCGTTTTATTTGTGTTGAGTGCGAATTTCAGCAAGGCACAAAATATATATATGCTTAAGGGTGTCATGAAAATAAACAGAGCGAGAAAGAGAGAGTTGGTGAACCAGACAGAGACAGAGATAGAGATAGAGATAGGCGCTGTTAGCATAAACAATAAGCGCAACAATGAATGAAAATCTTCGCACACAATGGGGACAAAAGACGGGCATAAACATATTACCCCAGGGGCAAATTTTCAAATTATACGCTTATAAAGAATTGCCAGCTACTGTTTGCTGTACTTTATGTGTGCGTATTTTATTTTATTTTATTTTATTTTTTTTTTTGTTCTTTTGGGCTTTGGCGGCGTATGCGCATTGTGCAAAGGATTTGCGTGAAGTCAAGTAATTTGTGAAATGAAAATAAAATCCTGAGCAAGCTTTTGCTCTCTGTGGTTGATTGATGCGGCGTTAATTAGCCTAAACCAACGATTTGATGCTAACTCTAAAATATCATTTACATGCTACAATACATTCATATATATACATACACTTATATATATATACATTTATATATATATGTGTTGTATGTGTGTGTGTGTGTTTATTTTGTAAGATTAATGTTGACACTTCTCTGGGGTCACATTTGTTCAGCTTTCGCATAACTTATAAGATAAATTTCAATTAATTTTGTTCACATGAGCATGTCAAGAATGAATAGAGTCAGTTTGTAAATTAAATACATAACTTGCTATACTTTCCTCGCCAAATTTCCATCGCCTTTTCAATGAGCTCCTCATGCAGTGAATAACAAATGTTGCACGTGGACTCAATGCTCTTATGTATATATGTATATACACACCTGACACACACACACACACATACACACACACACACCTGTTACATGTGTGTGTCACATGTTTACCTCGTTTCAAGCTGCTTAAATTGGTCTTAGATTTGCTAAGCTAGAGAAATATTTGATTCTGGTTTTTGTTTACATTGAACTTAAGTTGAAAGTTATTCAAGGCTTGGTATAGCCCACATTTATTTCATTACAGGGTATATTCACTTAATGACATCTTTTGCTGTTGCCAGTTGCTAAGTACTGTTTCTACAAAGACTTCCTTTTGACTTGCAGGTGTTGGTAATGCCAAAAAGAGAAATAAAAACTTTTGTTTTCTTGTCCATTGAGAATGAAAAGTCATGCTAAAATGAAGATGTAGGAGCATATATACATAAATATATTAATATATTCTCAATTAAGATGTCTGTAATAGCAGCTCTGCGTAGTGTTCAGGGTATCTCTTAGCCGTGCACTCCCCAACCACAGTAGCATTCTTGTTGCTGTTGTTATTCTTTCGACTCGGCACGTTTTCAGCTTCAACTTAAAGTAAGCCCTGGAAGAGTTTGTACTTAAAGAGCATGCTGAATAGGTAATACGCATTTATATAGAATATACAATATATTGAAGGCAGTTGAGCAGGTAACATGAACTTGGACACTTGACAGCCGCATCTCTTGTAGCAATGCAGAATGCGTAATGCGAAATAAAGTTGAGCTAGAAACGAGCTCGTCATTTTGATTGCCTTTCACGAATAACACTTCTGGCTTTATGACAGCGTAACAGAATGAGCATTTCAAAATGTTTCCCGTCATATTTTCATCTTGTAAATTAACTAACGTATTTACACAGGCCAACAGGGTTAAATCTACAAGAAAACGAATGGGAATGTGTAGAGTTAAAAAAAAAATCTTTGTGAAAAGAGTACAAATTTAAATGAGATTTTTTCAAGAGGAAGACCAGAAATGTAAGGGATATAAATATTGAAATAAATTGTAGAGAAAGTAAAAATATAAGAAAAACTTCTGGAACTATGTTTGCTTCTATTTCGGGCACTCTTTGTGTCGAGTTCAGATTCAATTACTTTTTGATTTGTCAAAAGTAATGAATGAATATACTTACTTGACTGTGACTCAGCAGGCTAGTGCTTGAGTGCTTCAGAAAGGGTATTTATCTCTATTTGTATGTTCTGTGTCTGTGGGAGGTCAGAAAATGTGATAGCCATAAATTGACTTCGGCTCTTAATCATATAAATCCATGATTACAATCCTTGCATATTTTGTTTTTGTATTCAGTATTCATGAATACCATGTAACCCCATGTGGTATTTTTTTGTTAGACTCTTAAATCTTTGTAACTCCCATCCATCTGACATTTCCTCCGATACGCAATAATATTTTCAATAATATTTTAATAAATTTAAAAAGAATAATATTTTTCTTTAATTATAACTTTTATTCAAGTTTTTTATACTCTTTATTTGTATTATTCTTGCATTTAATATTTCTTTTTCGCATTTCGCTCAGTGTATTCAGCTGCGCTTGCAACTGCATTGAGTCTTAGGCACTTGTTTATGAAAAGCAAAACAAGTGCTGCAGTTGTTTCGAAGAGACAATTAAATAGAATTATGACCCATTCGATTCGAACTAATGCTAGTCATAAATTTGCAAAAGACAACTTTAAATAAGCAATTTGTATGGTTCATATATATATGTATATATAGATGGATACAATACTGTTCTATGAGCCTCAATGTTTGCACCTTGACGCAACGCAAGGACAAAGCTGAAGCTGCTTAAAGCAAGTGACGCATAAGCCTTCGACTAGGCAGCATATGTTTCTATTTATCTTACGGATGTATTGTGGGTGGGACTGGGTGGTACTGGGTGGACTGGGCAGGACTGAGTGGGTGGTTTGTGTGGGTTTCGCTGGGTGGTTTTGGGTTATTCATGCATAATTAATCATGTTGTGACGCCCGATGTCTTTCAGTGTTCGAGGCATGCGTTTGTCAGTTGACATGGTCGCGATTTTTTTTATCACAGCCCTAGGCAAAGGCAAGCTATATTTATCTAGTTACTAACGCGACCAGTTTTGTTCTATGTCCGTCCGGAGCAAGCAAATGGGTATATGCAGCATTTTGATTGTCTAACCAAGTGAAATGACTTTTAATCTAGCATAATTTTAGAGCTGGGCTCTTTTAGTATATAAAGGTCTAGTTGGGGGTGTGGCATATTGGGTAAAAGTTCTAATTCCACCTAAACTACTCGACATGTGGATCCAATTTCATATACCTTCAAAAAGAAACAATATGTTGCAATGAGCGCGTATCACACAGTCGCTTAAGCCCATTCCTTTTATGTGTAGCTCAATCGTCATGAACAGAAATCTTAGACACGTTTCCCTGCGGGCCAGGACCTACTTTCCTGTCTCAACGCACGCCTGGCTACGATAATTGTTATCGTATATCACACAAACAGCGGCAAAGGGAACAAGCAAAAGCACTTTGGCCGGGAGTACACGACTGGCTACATATCCGGAGCACTAAATAATTCTCGCTTCTTCTAGACTATAAGAAACTGGGTTGAGTTATCGATAAGAAAATGATGAAATTGTTTCGTGTAGGGGTATATATGTGAATATTGTTTTCAAATAAGTGTTTATCATCAGTAGTAGTAGTAGAGATGAATGAGATTCATTGGAAATTGTCCATCGATAAGGAATGGGCTATGCATTAAGGGTTCGATTTCTGCTCTCCTTTCAATAATTTCCCATATAAAAAGCAATATCCCCTGATCGCACTTGGGCTACAGGGTATAATTTATGTATTCCGCAGAAATGTAAAAAATATGCCTTTTAACGCAAATGGGCTCCATTCAAAGTCCCATTTCTGAGTGTTGATGTTAAGGCCTTAACATTATTTTTTTTTTCTGTCGCCTGTTCGGACGCATAATTGAAATAAATATCTCGTCACATTCGAGACATATATATATATATGTATACTGTTTTCTTAAATTTATTTTTGGTTTACTTGACAACGAATGGGAACCTTTTCAATTTTCTCCTATTATTTTCATTCATTTTCTATTATTCTCTGTGATGAAAGCAATTTAATTTGAATGAATGAAAAAACTCGCAAACATATGCTAGATGAGAAAATTCGTGGAAAACTTTGTTTATTTTCTCTATTGTTGCTAAGTGCTTCTGGATTATGAAGTCTGGGCGTGCAATATTGTAATTGTTTCCAAATTCCAAATTCATAAACAAGAAAACATTTCTATTGTAATAGAAAAAGCTAAATAAAAATAAAATGAATATGTTTATCACGTGCAGGCAAAATATGTAAGAATAGAGCTTTGAAGTGGTATTTTCGGATACTATATATTTTAAGATCAACTTAAAGTATATTTGTATTTAACTTATTTAAAATGTTTTATTTAATTTAGTTTATTTTTTCTGGCTTATTTTATAATTGTTAGATAGTTTTCAAATTTGTATATATTTATATTTAAAAAAATTAAATATAGGTTAAATGATTGTTTTTATTATTTATTTTAATATATGACTTTATTTTTGTTAGTTCTGTGTGATAGAGATATTTGTATATAATTATTTTTATAAATGTCGAATTTTAAATATTTAGCAGTCGGCGTTATTTTATTATTATTTTAATTTTGATCATTCCAAAAATTGCGCTTTTCAAATGTAGATTCATTTGGCGCGCTTCTATTGCACACACACATTCGGTGTTATCGGTGCTATCGATATTTGATCAGGCATGCGCAGAAGCATCGATACCAAAGTCAGCTGTTCACTGTGTGTGTACTCATTCAATATGGCGTTGTTTTGTAAAATTTTATAAATGTTTGTTGAGCATCAGTGTATAAAATAAGAGAACGATCTAAAGCCATTAAATAATTTATCCTCAACTAATAACAATAAAGCAAAACAAATCAAAAGGGCAGCGGGAGAGATAGAGAGACTAAACACTTGAATTGACGTGAGAAAAAAAGTTGAAAATTGTGTTTTTGCTGTCGGCGCCGGCGTAAATTTTCAGGCGCCAAAAAAGGCACAAAACAATAAATAGAAAATGGAAGAGGAAATAATGCCCGCGGCCACCACAAATGGCATGACAGAAAATAATGTTGAGGAGGTGCTAAACGAGAAGCAGACGGAAGCAAGCAAAGCCGCAGAAGCAGGAAAGGAAACAGTTGCTGAAGAGGTGGGCTGAGTGGGAGGCAGGGTGTGCCATACTGAAGCACAGCAGTAAAAATATTGCTTAAAATTTTCTAGGGCCTCGCAACGACACAGTACGACAGCCATGCAGCAGCTGTGGAGGAGCAAGAGCGAGAGCAAGAGCAAGAGCAAGAGCAAGAGGATGAGGATGAGCATGAGAAAGAGGTAGAGGAGGAGGAGGAAATGGGTGAAGCTGAATATCTGGAAGATGAAATGCCCGATGAAGACTGTGAGAATGAGAAAGAACTAACTGCAGTAACAGATGTTGAAACCAATAAAGAAGGCGAAACAGCAACAACAGAAGCAGAGGCAGAGACAGTGGAAGTGGAAATGGCAGAGGCAGTGGCAGAAGAAGAGGCAGCAGACGCAACGGGAGGAGCAGAGGTCGAGACGGAAGCTGGGACTGAGACAGAGGATAGAGAAGCTACTGTAGAAGATGTTGATGAAGAAGCTGAGGATGAAGCAGAGCCAGAAACTGAAGAGACCGCTGAAGAGGAAACTTTTGAAGAGCTCGTAGAAGAAGCGGAGGAAGCAGAAGACGAAGGAGAGTTAATCACAGGCGATGATGCACAAGAGCAAATAGAACAAACGAATATCAGTGAACGACGAGCGGGAGCTCAAGTGGTGGAGGAAGTGGATGAAACGCAGTGTCGAGTCTGTACCAGCAAAGAGCAGCTAGTCAGTCTCTTTACGAAGACCAGTCAGGGGAGCACGCCTGTTGACATGCTGCTGCTGCTCTGTCCGAGTGTTGCCATTGCGCCGAAGGACTTTATGCCACAGTTCATATGCAACAGCTGCTTGGAGAGTCTCACAGTTGCCATAAAGTTGCGCCAGCAACTAGAAAATACCGAAAAAGAGCTGCGCAAGCGTCTGTCGAGGAGCAAGAACAAAGTGCGCAGACCGCGTGGCTATGTAGTTATCGATGCGCCTGTGTCCGATTCGGCCAGCGAGGAGGATGAGGAGGAGCTGAACGATGATGCCGAATTCAAGGTCTCCGATGTGGCGGGCTCCACTAGCGCCGACAGCGACTCGGCGGACACGGATATTAGCGAAAAGCGAAGGCCGGGTCGACGACGTGGTCGCAAGAAGGGCACGAAGCGTTCGGCTGGTGCCAACAGTCAGGATGAGGAGCGTCAAAGAAAGCGTAGCCTACAAATCTCACCAGCTGCCAGCCAGGGACCGTTCGAGTGTGATCAATGCGATCTAAGTTTTCCCCGGAAGCAATCCTATGTGATGCACCGCAAGATGCACGATACCCGGCACGAGTTCCACTGTCAGATCTGCAATAAGAAGTTCAAGGTGCGAGGCGCCTATAAGACTCATATGGAACGGCATGCATCAGAGCGAGCCCAGTTCCGCTGTGAGCTCTGCGCCCAGGTGTTTCGACTTCGAGCCGAGCTGAAGCGTCACATGGCACTCAGTCACGATGAGCATGGAATCATCTATGAGTGCAAGCGATGCCAACTCACGTTCCTCACTCAAACGCGGCTGCAACGACATCAGAGCACCAGCTGCAGTCGCCACTCGGAGGGCAGAGTGAAGCGGCAATCAACGGAAGGGCAACCCAGCCAGGGAAGAGATCTATTCAAGTCTGTGGCCCCCTTGACGACGACCTACTGGAGCGATAGTTTCTCTGACTAAGCTAACACTTCTCCAGTCGTCTTCTTCAATTTCATCTAAAACTGTTCTATACAAATAAACGATGTATCATCCGGACAATTCTAACTGAAATCCAATATTGTGTTTGTGTTTTTCATACTCGACAAACTTTGTGAGTGCATGGATAGCAGAGTCTTTCCCAATGTGAGCCCTGTACATAGTCGTCTATCAGCTTTAATGTAATGTTCAAGAAATTCATCATGATACAGTTTGACAGTTTGGTATATGAAATGTTCATACTACTGGAATGCTCAGTTGGTGTAGGAATCATCAGCTAAACATGATCTCATTGTAAGAAAATTTCTTTATTTTTCATAAATTTGTAGCGGATTTCTTAGTACTATATAGCTCGCAAATAACTATTGGCCGTTTAAATCTTAATTCTTCGCTCACGAGATCAATCGAAAATAAGTATACTCACTATCGCTCTGAGTAAATGTCTTCGGTTCTTTTCGTTTTGGTTTACGGCTGAGCGCTGTGCGTTGAACTATTCGTGTGATGTTTATTTACCGAGCATAGGAAGCGATACGATTGACACTCACAACGAGGTTTATTAAGTGAGTGAAAAACGAACGAAATCGATTGCTCTCTGAGTTTTGTCCTCAAAGTGTGAGTGAGAGAGACTTGTGCTTGCAGACATTGAGAAACGGTCTACAGTTATTGGCGGGCTCTGCTTAAAAGTAATGTACCATAAAAGAATACAATATTCTTGATATGCATATGTATTTGTGTGAGATCTCTGTTATACGCACGCTGTCAATTTTATTAAATCTGTTCTCGATTCTTATGAACTCGAATAGAATTTTATGTATGAATTGATGAATGTCTGTGTATTCATGTTCGTATGTATGTGTTCATGAATATATGTATGTTTTAATGTATATATATTTTATTGTATTTGTATGTGAATGATTTCATGTATTGATGTACGTATTTTGGCATGTATGTGTTGATGAATGTATGTATATTGTGTGTACTTACATAAATGACTTATTCTATGGTAAATGAATTTGGAGTAATCATTCGGTGGTTTTCGTGACTAGATCTGGTATTGGCAATAATTAATTTTGTATTTATGTGTATAATGTACGTGACTTAAGCTTACGTATATGTATGTATAATATGTATGCACTTATACATAAATATTTAACCAACGCTGGGATAACTAAACCAAATAATCTGTATTATTGATGTTTAAAGCTTTTACCACTAAGTCTTATCATATTATATGTTCATTTTCATTAGGCTAACTACAATTTATGCCACAATATTCAATGTTATTAAATGGATTATAGAGATAGTTAAGAGACGATGGAAGAGAGAGAGAGAGAGGTGATAGAGAGAGGGAGAGGGAGGAGTAGAGCTCGTAAATTGACTTTAAAGCCAGATTCAAAGCCCTGCATTGCGACTCTAGTGTGGAATGCACATTCAACTCGTTGCGCGCTGCATTATAATAACAATAATGTTGTTGCATAATGTGCGTAATCACAATGTTAACTTAATGTTTCCCACTGTGCCATAAGGGTTTAACTGCCAGGATTATGTGCTTCAAGTTGCGACAATTGAAGCCAGCCACAGCAAGAAGCAAACATTTTTCTCTTGTGGTTCAAAATGCTTGCCAAGCCGTAGGAGACGTCCATAGAGAATTGCATTTAGTTGCAGCAGTTGCTAGAACTATGAACATCTGAGCATTCAGAGAAAAACGAGCAACTTTTATGATTGTAGGATATGAATATTGTATTGATATTAGATGGTAAAAATAAATAGAGAATATTTTTAAAATTTTTAACTGAATGAGGGCCAAGGCGATTTTATTTTAGATTTGTCGTATCTACATATATATTTCTCAGGTAAATTATTTAAAAATGAACTATGAAAATTTGGTTGATATCTCATAAGGAAGTTCACTTTATACTAAAAGTATTTCATTTTAAATTACTCAACTATTTCGCTCAGTGCAGCACTTAGTTTGTGTGCGTGTGTGTGTGTGTGTGTGTGTGGCCCTGTTTTCCACTCTGACAAACTTTGCTGTCAGATTTTTTGTTTGCAAAACTTTTGACTGAAGATATTTCGTTTGTTTTAAATGCAGAAGGAAATTTTTTGAACATTTTTATTTACAAAAGCAAACTAAAAAGAAATTAAGGGCTGAACATTAAAATCTGCTTGAATGGGGGAATACTAGAAGATAATTTTTGCTGTGGGAAATCCAAATGGAATGCACGTGTTGACTGGATGTTGCTTCAGCTGTTGCGCCATGATGCTCCACGATGCCTCAGGTTGCTGATTGCGCTCAGAAATGATGAATGGAATGGTAGCTGGGCAGATGATAGGAGATCGACGAGACCGGATGGTGTGCAATGAGCGGTGCATGAGAGATGAGCGGAGCATGCGAAATCAATGGCGCTGAATGCACGATAGTCGGTGCTGCCACATAATGCGAATGGGTTAGCAGGGGCGCATGATAGCCGAGACCTAAAGCAATGCCTCGCTTGGCCTTGATCGACGACTCAACCTGCTCCTGTTGCTGCTGCTGCTGCTGCTGCTCCTCGGCAACGGGTGCGGCCAGACTGCACGCAATGCCAGCAATCAACAATATTAACTACAGAATCCCATTTGCGTTCCGCATTCGGTTTTTGTTTATTCAGGAATTGTCCAATCGCATGGCAAAGTGAAATGCAGGAAAAAAAATAAAAACAAGAATATTTAAAATAGTGAAATGCTTTCACAGATTGTCCCCCCGTCCGTTCATCTGTCTGTCTGCCTGTCTGCCTGTCTGTCAGTGAGTTCGCCCAGTCTGTTTGCAGTAATAATAAATGGGCCTGGCAGGCATGACCTGAACTCCTGTTTAAATTAATGCTTGAACTTAATGATTTATGTAAGAATTTACTTATTCCTGAGCATATTTTTTAAACAGCCTTGACAGCTTTACAATAGAAATGAAATTCCTAGACTCTGCTCATCTTTTATTAATATTTCATGAACATGAAGTAAGCTTGCTAGATTTTTGACAGCTCTCTGTTGTTATAATTTAGGTCTACAAGTAATTATCCTATGCACATCATAAATATTTATTTTCCGAATTTATGTTTTAAATAAGTAGGAGTACTGTAGTTGAGAATAAATGACTTGGCTTTATTGGGATAGTTTATGCTATGTTTTTTTTTTCTTTTACTAATTAATGACAACAATATATGCAATTGCAAAATATAGAGAAACTAATGTTTGTGTAACTCTTATCATAGATGCATTTTCTTAACGAATTCAATTTGAATCAATTTAAATATTTGTGGCCATATCACAAGACTCTATATGATGTAAAATGATGTATTCAAAATTCGAACTGTTTTCAATCTGCATATTCATCACATAAACTCGAGCATTAACCTTTAAGTTTGAAATTTTTGTAATATACAATTTAAGTTTAAGGAACTACATTAAATTATCGCTTATTATCGATAACAAGCAAGAGGGCTGAGATCTGCTTGAGGATAAATTTTCACAAAACCTTATCAATTATTTATCTGTTTATCTGTCTAAACTTTTGTACATTTGTACCTTGCTTAAGATTCTCCTTTATCACTCCATTAACACCCCATCAGACATCAATCAAAGCAAACTCTATTCAGATAGTTTGTTTCCTTGCAAAAGTTTGCTTAAACTGTTGCCAGAGTTTTACTGAACTTTTTGCTTTTCGCTAACTTTCTGTTCTCTTAATCGATTGTCTAAAGTTTTTCTTGGACTTACAGTGAATTTCATAATGGTAAAGTTTCGATTTAAGTTTTTAATGTGGTGTTACGCACTGCACTGCACTGTGTCTAAATATCGACTAACGATATTTGTGATCAGAATCTGTTTATTTATACCATTTTTTTCGGCTGATCGAAACTCACTCAAAACTAAGTCAAACGCACTCATTAGGCAAAAACTATTTAGAGGCAGTCGCAGAAATAAGAATAAAAAAACAACTGCGCGTGCTCTAATGGTTATTGCTTGACTTGAAGATATCCTGTATATTGCTTAGAGTTGTTGTTTTAGTTATGGCTAATTCATTGTAAATATACATACAAGTTTTATACATATATATATATAATTCTTATGTCTCTTCTAAGGATAAATTAACAATAAATTAATTTCTAGTTGAGGTGCATTTTGAACTAAACTATCGATAAGTATCAATATCGATATCATGGAATTGAATGAATTCTATGTAATTTTTATGCAATATTGATATTTATAGTAGTATATATAATAGTAGTGTATCATATACCTTTGCCTTCTCATATGCCCTGCATACGCATTCTCAGCTCTCTACAGGGTATTACAAAATAGGAAAACACGCACATTCGTCAGTCGGTAAAGTAAAAATGCCCACATCGAGTCCAAATTGTTGCAAACGAGTTGTGCGTGCGATTGTGTGTGACAGACGCATATATATATATATATATATATATATATATATACATATATATTTTATATATATATATATATATCTGTATATTTTATTTATTTGTACACAGCATGTAATTCACTCAGCTTGAGTGTGCATACAAATAATAATTTGTAATGTAAACGGATCAAGTTAATTTTTGGTGCATTAAATCGAAAATTGCATTATTGCAAATGAATAATTAATTGATGAGTTAAAATTTTAAATAATAATATGAAATATTCATATTTGCTTGCGTAAATGATCAGATATCAAAAAAGAATTTTCTTACACAGCAGGATTTAATTTGCAGAGTTTTAAATATTAAAAACTTTATAGGCTGTATATTATTTATATTGAGTTTTTAGTGATGAAATTGTTTGGATTCATTAAAGCACTCATACATAATTAAATTTAATTTACATTAACAATTTTGTTATGAACTTTTCATATTATTGTCGAGCTGCTAAACTGTTTTCGAAACGTTTCATTAAAGACTTTAGACTGGGCTCATATCAAATTAAAATCATTTTGTATTGGTCTTCAAATTTGCTATGAACTTTAAATGTTCTTTGCAACATTAAGCTAGGCAAACTCCAAACGCATTAAAGCTTTAAGCATTTAACTAGATTTATTTCAACAAGTATATATAAAATGTTGCTCTCTTTAAATTGAAAGCTCTTTGGATTTTGTTTTGTTGAACATGAATTTTATAATCTCAAACATTATCATGACATAAAATCTGAATGTTTCGCGCTCAAAGGCAAATACTTCATGCAGTCAAATGGCAATTTGTCCGCCATTCAAGCATTAAATTTATATATCTCAATTTGTTTAAAACTTTTGCTGCACTTGTTGTTGTTGTTGTTGCTCCTTGTTGCACGCTGATAAATTCGGGCAATAAATTCTATTCAATTCAATTTTTCATGGCTCTCTAAATCGAAATCTGTGCAATTTGCTAAAACCATTTGGCAACCATACGGCATTCGGCATTCGGCATTTGGTCTGTTGCTGTTGCTGTTGCTGTTGCTGCAGCTGTGAAAATGAAATTGAATTTCATTTTTGGCCCTTCACCTGCAGTGCAATTGTCTCTCTCAGTAATTCACATGGCTTGGCGCATAAACTTAGTTTTATTTTCCAGTATAATTACATTTTAATGGTTCACAACTGCGCTGAGCAATCGTTAAAGCAATTGACGCTGCGGGACTACCGCTTCATATACTATATATGTATATATGTATATATGTATATGTATAGCCAGCAGCTGCCTGATAACAGGCATGAGACAAGAGACACAAAACTCCGCTTATGGTTATAGACCAATAAAAAAAAGCAAGTAAACACATTGTATGGCAGCAGGGAGTAACTGACTGCAGGATTCTTAGTTATGCTATGTAAGTTCACAAAATCGCGGAGTAACTAGAGAGAGATACTTGTTGCTACAAAAAATATACTAAATGGATGTCCAGATTGATTCTGACTCGTACTAAAAAACTTTGGTAGAGTAGATAGAAAACTTTGAAAAGTATAGTTTAATTTTTTACTTCTTACTGAATGCTTGGATGTATAAATTGTTGTGTATTTCTATGTGTACAATTCCAAGTTTCCAAGTTTCCAAGTTTCCCCAG
Organism: Drosophila stalkeri; assembly: GCA_035047405.1. Lineage (NCBI taxonomy): Eukaryota > Metazoa > Arthropoda > Insecta > Diptera > Drosophilidae > Drosophila > Drosophila stalkeri. The sequence continues at coordinate 542,484 of JAWNPR010000090.1, read as the reverse complement.
CATTTGTAGAATTTTCCTAGTTAGATGAGAAATCAATGTGATATGGGAGCTATTTATATATAAGTTCCTAGACTCTAAGTCTTGGCCAGAGCATTCTAAATAAATTTTAAAATTGTTGTGTACTTGATGGGAGTGCCTCAAAGGAGTTGAACATTACATGCAACCTATATACCCGCTTTCACTTTGTGAACGGGGAGCAACACACACGCGCAGCATGTCAGTTTCCGTATGTGTGTGTGTGTGTGTGTGTGCGTAACGGAACATTAATTAACAGCAGAACAGCTAATGGCAGCAGCAGAAAAAAAATGAAGAAGAAAATCCGTATGGCGTTTATCTAAAGCTCGCACTTGGCGCCATTTAGCTCAAGTGTGTGAGTGTGTGAGTGTTTGAGTGTGTGTGAGTGTGTGCTTGTGTTTGCGTATGTGAGCGTTGCTTGTGTATGTGTGTCCACACGACCACCTATTCCATTTCCTTCAGCATTTACCGCCGGAACTTGCCATTGGGCGAAAGAAACAAACAAAAGAATTTTTTTTTTTTTTTTGCACTCTCAGCTGGCAGCAGAAATGTAGAAAGAATGAAATTGAATAAGTTATTGTTTCTCTTCAAGAACTATTCGCATAAATTGTGGTATATGTAAATAAAGATAACAATTAAATGTCTGCTCAATTGATATATTAAACAATTTAAATGCTTTCAACTTTAATTATTTAAATTGTATGAGCTGCAGTTAAATAGAGATAGATATAAGTATATTACGTCGTCTTGATAGCATTTCAGTTGCATGTCTTAGTTGAGTATTTCCTTGTTTTCATTCATTAATAAATATATACAACTGCTGCTTATTATCTAGATCTCTGTCCTGTCTGAGTTATCATATTTTTATAATCTAATTATTATCGTCGCATTAAAGCTGAATTTTTTTGCGAAACTTTTTCTTCAGTCAAAAGCCACTAAAAATATTTTAATTAATATAATGTTTTTTTTTTTGTCACTTCTTTTATGCGTGTTTCAGTATTTTTTCTCATTCATTGCCAAGTGTTGACAAATATTGATTTGCAATAAATGTTTACGCTTTTTTGACTTTCAGTTTAATATTGAATTGCCTCCACTATGATTGATGATCAAATATATGATATGAATATAGATTTATACTCTGTAAACGTAGCATTCCAATAGGCAGAGATTGATTCCAGAAAAAATGAATATATTTGATTACGAAGAGTAGAATTTAAATAGGCATATCTGTCTTTCTTCCGTCCTTCCTTCCTTCCTATATGTATGTATATTAGAAGTCTTGAGTGTGTGCAGCTTCAGTGTGACATAAAGTATCTTCGAACCGAGTCCAAACGAAATGTTTACGGGCTTCGGCAATTTGTGCAAATTGGTTCAAAAACTGCTTAATAAATAATCATATTTTGTGTTCTTAACGTAGACAAAAAGTTGCTTTTGATGACGTTTTTGATGTGTGATGTCTGTTGTCTGCTGTCGACTGTTGACTGTTGGCTCTTGCTGGTTGTTGGCTCTTGGCTGTTGGCTGTTGGCTGTTGGCTGTCTGTTGTCTTGTGTCTGGCATATCCATCAAAATCAAAAAATTGACAACTGGCAACTAGAGTAAAAAAGAGTCTGAAGGCGCAAAGTTTTTGCTCGTGCAGCTGTTTGTAATATGAAAACATGAGAAATAAAATCTGAATTGCAATTGCGAAATGTCGAACAGGATTTGAATGCATGCCGAAGCTGGAGTCGAACCCATTAGCCAAAAGCAAACACCTTCGTTGACACGCCTGAACATTGGGGCGAGACATTTGATTTGCCAACTCGCTGACTTGACTGATTTACGATGTTGCAAATATGTTTATCAACTAAATATATACATATGTATATATCTATATATAAATGTCTGTGTGCGTGGCAAAAGTTGTATCTATATCGTTAGCCAATTAACTGCTACGCCCAACTACTCAAAGCTGCGACAGGTGTTTGGCTCTGTTTTTTCTTTTTCAATTATGTCTTCAAGCAAAAGTCTCTCGGCTACAACCAACATTGGGTTTCATTATGCTCCAATTTAGTATAAAATGTAAGCGTATTCAAACGTCGTTCTTCTGCCTCGCCTCGCATTAGTTTTTCAATCAATTATCGTTTGAATTATGTTGGCCTGTTTGACCAGCCTAGCTGCTGCTGCTGCTGCACTTGATGTTGGCTTGCAATTCGCTTTTTGGCATTTCAAAATTGATATGAACTGCACTGCAGCATAAAGTCTGAAGTTTATCGTCTTTCCATTCAGTTGCACAATTTCGCAATTTTGTGGCATCTGCCTGAACAAGATTCAAATTTTGGATTCTAATGAGCCAATGCCATTGCACATGTTTCTATCATTGGCAATTGATTTCGACCACAAAGAGTCAAATATCGATTGCCACTGTATAAGTGTTTGCTTATTTGACCAACTTAAGGTAATCGAAGACTTTTCAGACAGATACGCCTATAGAAACAGATATAACAATAAGAACAACTACGGCGAACGGCAGAAACTAATATCCTTCTATTTAATGTTGTAGACTAATTGCTTACCCACAGAGCCTGCGGCTAGACTATTTTCCTATACCCTATTTATATGAGAAATAAATTCTGGGTATATCTGACTCCATATACTAATGTATATTGAATTTAAATTGCATTTTCATATATCAGCTTGTATAGGTAGTTCTATATGTATTCCTACATCTCCTTTTATATTTTCTCCTCTATATACTTCTATATCTAGTCCTATTTATATGCCTAATATATACTCCCATTTATATTCCCCTATCTACTCCAATATACATTTCTATATCTTTTCATATATCTACTCCTATATATATCTACTATTCGCATTATATGATACTCAATATGACATCTTCTCTATAAGTTATCATAAATGTCTCTTTGATGTATTTTATTTTAACAATTTTAAAAAATCGATAATTATCGATTTTAAATAAAGCTTACTTAAAGTTATCGCAACTGAATATTTATTTGCACTACGAACTATTCAAGCATGTTAAGCTAATTTGGGTATCTCTTGCTCAACCACTTGCGACTCTTTTGTTATTTTGATTTGGCCAAATCGAGACTCGTTTTGGGCTATTGAGTCTGATGATTGAGTCCCTTGTGGCTAGACTGACTCGTTTTGTTAGGCTGTGATACGGCTGTTAATTTGGGCTAATGTGTCTGACAAATGAACAGCTTATTAGCTTAATTAAGTTACTTGAGGTTGAATTGATTTGCAATTTAATTCTCTTCATCTCTGTCTACTTCTTCTTCTTGCAGAACAGCATGCTTTAAGCTGGCAAATCACGATTGGCTTTAACAATGCAGGAGACAAACATGGCACAGAGACATATGGATGAGAGCGTTTCGTTGAATGAGACGCTGCTCAAGGACTTGGAGATAACGCGTGGCGACATTCAAGACTTCGTCAAGCTGCTCTTCGACTTCCAGAAGAAGAATCAAACGCAACAGGATGAATGCCAAGGCTACTGCCAAGGCGAAATCTACAGCTGGCTGCGTGCGTACAATGGCATCCATGGCTATGTCTCGCTATTGGTAAGTGGCCCACGTCCAAAGTCCCCGCCCTCTCGCCCTCATTAGCAAGAATAACAACAAACAACACTGGTAGCTAATTATCTTGATGTCGCCCTGTCGCGTGCCACAACATTTTTCATTTTGAATACGTTTTCCCTCTTTACGCTTTGTCAGCATGTCAACCCTTTTAAGCTGCCAGCAGAGAGAGAGAGTGAAAGAGAGAGTGAAAGAGAGAGTTAACAACCTTTTTCTTTTGTCCAACGTTGATGAATTCGCGCACCTTTGAACTTATCCAAATTTGCATTTATTTTTTGCCCTGACCACAGAAAGAGATTAAATGAATTTCTCTGTGTTTACATAATTCATAGGATGTATTTTTTTTTCACCACATAGACAAAGACAACGTTAAATGGAATGTTAAGAAAGGTTTTGAATCTTGAGCAAAATATATGAAAAAGCTGCTGAGAAAAGTGTAGTTAACGACAGTCGGGCTACCAAGGTGAATCCCATTTGACATGTCTCAAAGAGCTGATTCACATATTTAGCTGTGTTGCAAGTCTGAGATTATAGCTAAGTTCTAGTTAGATTCGAGCTGTAGAGCTATAAAAGTTAAAGTCTAAACTCAAGTCTTTCACATTTTTAATGGGCTTCTCAAATAAATTGTTATTTCTTTAAGGCTATTCAACGTCATATTGAAAATGAAAAAAAAAAAAACATCTCATGCAAACAAATGAACATCTCTTGTTTAAAAGTAATAAACAAACTTTTAATAAATTCAATTAAATTAATTAAAATTAAAATTGAATTGTTTAAATTATAAAGTTATTAAAATTTTATTAGATTTGTTCATTCTAGACAAAGGCAAAGCTAAAGGCGCTTCTTTAGCTTTATATATTTACATATGTAAACAATGATATGGTTGCTCAGTGTGAGGGAGTGCACAACTAGGCAAGAACCCTGAAGCAAAATAATATTTTGTTTAAATACTCAACAAAAACTTTATAATTGTTTCAAATCACTTTTGCAAACAAAACTTTTAAATAGAATTAAATAGAGTTTCTCTCTTTATTCATCATACTCTCTCTCTCTTTCTCTCTCTCTTTCTCTCTATCGCAAATAATATATTATATTTATTATATGGTCAAGTCAAGTCAAAAGGGTTGAAGCTTCTTAGGAAATAGTGTTTGTGTGTCTAGTGTGCGTGTATGTGTGTTTGTGTTTCTGTGTGTGTTTGTATGTGTATATACATATACATATAAGTGTGTGCGCTTGTGTGGTCTAGCTAGTGTGAGGTTTCTATCAGCTAACTTTTACTTTGTTTAGACAGACATGGCTTTGTTTTGACTCTAGTTTATTGTTATTATTATGCTTTGTACCCTATAGAAAATGTGTAAGCAAGGCAAATGTATATACATTTGATTTGGAAATAAATGTAACAGTTAGACTGAGCCTTGGGTAATCATTATCAAATATATTATTGGTCAATCTCCCTATATGCCTACCTCTATAATCAAGTGAAACTTGACAAGGCCTAGAAAAATAGTTGTCTTATTAGCGATTTATCTGAATCAATATTGAATAATTGTAAGAGAGTTAGATAAATTAAAATGGAGCTAGGCAAGACATTTTGATATATACTTTCTTTAGACTGCACAATGAAAACAAAATTGATATATGTATATTTGATATATTTGTAATTTACAGGGTAACTTTCTGTGCATAGCACTTAGTTAGCGGTTGCTTAATAGTTATCTATATTCTATTTTCTATTTCCCTTTTTCTTGGGTTTCCCCAAACGTAAAGATTTGCATATTCGGGACAATAGCCAACATACTAAACATAATGGTGTTGACCAGAAAGGAAATGGCCAAGGCGCCCATTAACAACATATTGAAATGGCTGACCGTAGCTGATATGTTTGTGATGCTGGAGTATATACCCTATACGACATATCAATACATCTATATGAAACCAGGTGAGTTGAAAAGTGATTTTAGTTTTTTTATACTACTACTTATAAGTTTAGTTATAAATGTTAATTAAATTTCATGAATTTCTACTTGAATATTGAATACTCTTACAGGCGAGAAGGACTTGAGTTACTCTTGGGCAGTTTATTTGCTGGTCCATATGCACTTTACACAGATTCTGCACACGATCTCCATTGGTTTGACTGTCACCTTGGCTGTTTGGCGTTACGTGGCAATCAGGTGAGTGGCAAGTGTAGCATTGATACCGTTTGGCCCCACCACCTCATCCCCCACCTGAACTCCTGCTGAATCCGGCTAACTGAATAATATGACGGAAAATGTGGCTTCTCTTTCTCTCTTTCTCTGTTTTCTGTTTTCTGTCTTCTGTTTTTCTGCTTTATAGCAAACTATTTCCATCTCTAATCCACAGACATCCGAATGGTAGCTGCGCCAATTTTCTGCTTGCACATTCCAGAGAGGCGATTCTCTTTCCCTTCATCATCTCGCCCATTCTCTGTTTGCCCACGTACTTTGTGTTCAAGGTACGCGAGACACACGAGATGGACACCAAAGAGCATGAGGCCATGTATCATGTGTACTTCGACACGGACTCTATGCTATTTAGGTGAGTTGAGCCGAGTACGACCAGACTGACTGCCAGATACTCTGTCAACTCTCTCTCTCTCTCTCTATCTCATTCTCTGTGTGCCGCCCTTGTAGATTCAACTTTTGGATACATTCCGTGATAATTAAGCTGCTGCCCTGCTTCATCTTAACTGTCATCAGTCTCGTTCTGATGCACGTTCTGTGCGAAGCTTCACGACGGCGTCTCAAGCTGAAGGACTACGATAATCCCACCAAATACGCCATTCAGTTAAATCTCAATGAATCAAAGTCCAGGCGGTATGTAATATTTCATTTATTATTATTTTAATTTTACTTTCATTATATTATATTAAATGTCGTTCATTTTAATATTGTATCACTTCTCATTCAGTTTATTTCATTTAACTATTGGTAATATTAATATCAAGTTCAATCTGTTTATCGACTATTATTTTAATACATTTTTCATCATATTTCTGGCTTTTGATTTTATTTCCATTTCCAAATTCGATTGCCTGGATCTCATCTCATTCCTTTGCTTCAACCATTTGTTGTCTGTCATCTTTACCAGTTTTTATGCTTTGTTCAACCTGATATGGGTTCAACGATTCGGTTTATTTCATCATTTTGCTTTTGTGGCTTGTCCTTAACGTTAAGTGTGCTTTTATCTTGCATGTTTGCTTTAGGTTCTTTCTCATTCCATTTCTTTAAAATGCATATTCTATTCCGCTGTTTTATTAGGATTAGTTTAAGTTTTGGGTTTGTTCCTAACTTCCATTCCACTGTTTCATATTCATTTTGTTTCATCTAGCTTCATATCTCCTCTCTTATGTATTTCGTTGCTTTTCATTTTGGTCTCATTCCAACCATTTCGCTTCTGTTTATTTGACTCTTCTTGTATTTGACTTCCTCCATCGCCTTCTACAGACCTCCACGCTGTGATCGTCGCAATGATCGTACCACACTCCTCCTGGTGGCTGTACTGATACTCTTCCTGGTCACGGAGTTTCCGCAGGGTCTGCTGGGCCTGTTGTCGGGCGTGCTGGAGAAGTGTTTCTTCGCCCACTGCTATCCGCCCTTCGGGGAGCTGATGGATCTGCTGGCACTCATCAATGCAGCTGTAGGCTTCGTGCTCTACGGACTCATGTCCAAACAGTTCCGCACCACGTTCCGTTCCCTATTCTTCAAGCGACACTTTGGCAGCAGCGAGATGACACGACTTACTCGAGTGACCACCACCTGTGTCTAGAAGCAACTGAACAGGCTGAGATCGAGAAGAATTTAGAGAGAGAGAGAGAGAGGATGGAAAAATACTTGGATTGAATTTGAATTTGGCTATGGAGGCATCTCAAAGATGCGCTGTGGAATAAACTTTGAAAAAGTTAAGCTGAAACTGTGAGCTAGGGCGTTTAGAGTATACCGAAACCTAAAAGAAACAGTCGAGTCGAATCGACCCGCCGAGATGCACACTTTGTAGGGTATTACGTGTCATATCCATATAGCAGACACATAAACGCGTTTTCAAACGAATTTTTTAAAGCAGCTTGAAATTAGATGTATAATCGATAAATATCGATATATTGATATATTGATAAACTGAACTATTCATGATTCTGAGATAAGAAACGCCAGCGTTTATTAGCTTTTAGGAGTTGAATACGATTTTTTATGCCAACATTAAATAAAATTAATGGAATAAACAACTTAATAATTAATTAATAATTTAAAATATAAAATACAAAACTAAATATTTTATTAGAAAAACAAACTGATGAGAACAGGAAGGATATAAAAAATAATAAAGTTAGATTAAATCTTTAAATAGGAAAAAATTAATATTAAAAAATTAATAATAATATTGAATAAAATTTAAAAATTATTAATTAAATTGGATAAAGAGAACGAAGCAGCCAGTGAGCCCCTTGAGCTGTTTCGTTCTCTTCTTCCATTTGAGATTTATGAACCGAGTTAATTACATACGATTCATTATTATTACAATACAAATACATGATAATGTAAATAAATAAATGTATGTATACTTATTATATATTAAATATATATTTAATTATAAATGTAGCTTTAAGGACGCGTGGCTAATGGGTTTTCATTGGCTTCGAATCGCACGCATTTGTTTTCACGCTTTTTGATTTCAGTTTTGAACAAGTCTAAAATAAATGTTCGATGTGAGTTAATTATTTCAGCTCTCCCTCTCTCTCTCTCTCTCTCTCTCTCTCTTTTTCTCTATCATGTGCTTTTTCTCATTTCAATTGCCAATGCTGACCACAGCATTCACCTCCAGCGGCATCTCATCTGGCAACATGTCCCCTTTGGCAGCATCCGCGTCTCCTGCTCGCATGGAGTCGTCGCCATCGCCTAGTATGCCTTGGCTGTGCGTTGAGATGCGCAACAGCGACTTCAGTTTGGTGGCCTGGAATTTATACTAAACAAACAGCGGGACTTTTATAATTTGTGTATATATGTTATTATGCTTACGTTGAAGTTATTCGACTCGACATATTTTGCAAGTGGAATTTTACTAGGACGACGTCCTTAATAAATGAAAGTAAAATACTTTCAGCTTAGAGTACTCGATGTCCCTCTCTCTCCATCTTTCTCTCTTTTTATTTCTTTCTGGATCTCGCACTTTCACTTTCTATCTCTCTTTCGAATATAAAGTGGAAAAATAACTCGAAATTAAATTTTTTGCTTTGATGATAACAATCTAGGTCTCACATGGCTAAATAATTGCTTAGGACTTTTTCCTTACCCAAACTTTAATAACTTTCTGCTCGACTATAATGATGTGTAGTAGTAGTTATAATAAATTTATAATACATCCCATTTTTTAAAAACATATTTCCCTAATTAACCAGATTATGTATCCAATCTGTAAAGCCAATTAAACGTTTTTTTTTTTGTCGTTTTTGGTTAATTTTTCAACATTCATTTAAATTTAATTAATTTGAAGACTCTTTTTTGTATCACACAATATAAAAGCTACAGAAATGCGGTTGATGGGAGAAATATTTGTGGCTTGTGTTCTAAAAAAAAGGATGAGTCAGGAAAAGGTAGTATGAGATGCAGGTAGAAGGAGAAGGTGAAAGGGATGGTAATTAAAAGGTAATAAAAAGTAAAAGAAAGAAATGAGTGAAAGGGTTGAAGAAGACTTGTGAAGCTAGCAGGAGGTGGCAGGAGAAACTGGAAGTATGAGGTACTATAGGGTAAGTTGACGATGAGCAAGAGGAGGAGAAAAAAAGAACATCAAGGAAAGGATTGAAGAATTTGTGCTTAATCAGTCGACCTGGCCAGGAGCCATTGGGCTCGCTGATAGAACACGCGACTTACTTCAGTGGGCAGCAGCAAGTCCTGGGCGTGACTCATAAAGCGATTGTAGTGCTCTGTGGCCAGGGCCAGACGCCCAGTCTCAAAGCAGAAGAGCGCAAAGTTGAGGAACACCAAAGGATGTCGCATATTGCCGCTGGCCAGGCTGCAGGCACGCTGGAGAGCCACAAACGCATTTTCCATGTCGTCCAGCTTGCGCAGGCATACTAAAAGAGAGAGAGAGAGGGAGAGGGAGAATTAAAAGGTATTCCCTGACTGTGCATTGACTGACTGCGTTGAGCACTTACAGCCCAGGAGCATATAGCACTCGGCATTGTCCTTGCGCAGGTTGATGGCTGCTGCCAAAGTGTGAAAGGCGCTCGCATATTGTTCCGCTGTTTTACGGTCGAAAAGTCACGTAAGCATTAAATATTTTAAATACAAAACAATAACAACAACACCCCAACCAATTTTTCCATAAATTACCTTTAAAAAAAAAAAAAAAAAAAAAAATTTTAAAAAAAAAAAAAAACAAAACTTTTTTTTTTAAATTTCCAAAAACATACCCCCTCTTTTAAACATAGTGTTAGAAAACGACGTGACAGATGAGGGGCCGGAAAGGAGAAAGAGGACAACAATAAACTGTGGCAGACCATAAAAACTGAAAATATTTCAAGGACCTGTCAATTGTTTTTTATGTTTCTTGTTTCCTTGCCTTGTTTTTGACATTTATGAAAGGTCTCGCCCAGAGGCTCATTATTTTTGTTAGACGGTTGCTCTTATTGAGTGGGCTTTTTTTTTCAATGAAAGTAGAGGCTTTAGCTATGATGAGGGTAAGAAGGGCCGGAAAGACTTTGTTGGCTGTCCGAATATAATCAATATGAGTATTACACTAATTGTAATTTGAAGGTCGAATTCTATGAAAAGCCCACAATTTCCTATCAGAAAAGGAAGGAAGGAAGGAAGGAAGGAAGGAAGGAAGAAAAGAATTCTTTAAATAGAAATATATTTATATATAGAATTCTTTTGTATTTAAATATAATATTCATTGTGGTGTTAGATCCATGTCTACAAGAATTACAATTATGGACTATTAGAAAATACATGCAAATAAATTCTGATATAAATTACATGAGACAGTTGTTCTAAGGAAGAAAGAAAAGGAAAGGAACAAAATAATAGTCAAAGAATTTTAATAAACGGGACAAGAGGTCAGCATGAGGAAGTGTGATTGTGTCTGAGATGCGAAAGTTCTGTATCGGTAATGTTTTGTTAATTAGAACTAAGTTTGAAAGGACAAGGCATTGAAGTGGAAAGCTCTGATTAGGCTTAAGATTCCAAGGATTAGTATTTTAGTATTTACTATTTTAGTATTTTACTATTTTACTATTTTACTATTTTACAATTTTACTATTTTACTATTTTACTATTTTACTATTTTACTATTTTACTACTTTACTATTTTACTATTTTACTATTTTACTATTTTACTATTTTACTATTTTAGTATTTTAGTATTTTACTATTTTATAGAAAAATGGAAAATGTAACTAGAAACAAGATATTTTATAGACATCGTTCTAAAATTTCTTGAAAACTGTCTTATGTTTTTAGTTAGTACAATTTTGTTGCCTACTTTCTTCTTCCTTTACTTCTTCTTCCTCTCTTTCTTCTTCTTCTTCTCATCTCTTAAGTGTAGGGTAAGGAATTTAGGAACAAATAAAGAAAGAATCTATTGATCTCTGGAAAAAGAGTTGCATATATATTCTTTATTTTTATAAAGCACTCAACCAACTACTCCAAGATTCCAGTTCCAATTCTTTATAGTCGAATGCCTTAATCTCTTGCATTTGCAGTCAATTTGCAGACTTACAGCTTTCTTTTAACTAAATCTAGCTTGCTGAAACTATACTCACAGGCGATGTATATGAGGCTCAGATTGTAGAGCGCATTGTAGTTGAGTGGCGAGAGCCAAATGGATTTGCGTAAAGATGAAATTGCCTAAGGAAAAAGTCAAGAGAGAGATAGAGAGAGAGAGAGAGAGTTGGAGTTATTTGTCTGTCTCCCTCTCTCTGTCTGTTTGTGTAACTTTGTCTGCTTACCACAATGAACTTTTGCTTCTTGAAAAAGCAGAGACCAATGTTATTCCAGAGCTCCGCAATTTCCGGCTCGGCATCAGCAATTTGGCTGTATTTGCTTAAGGCGCCGTCCACATCGTTGCGCGACTGTTGAATGTGTCTCGAAGCGTAAAGTATACGAGAACAGGTGCCAGCTGATTAGCAGGCTGACTCACCTGCAGAATTGCGCCCAGGGCTAACAAACCTTTTGGCGCGCAGTTTCCTTCGATGTTCACGATTTCTGCCAGACGATCGAATGCCCTTTGTGTCTCATTGATTTTCAAGTAGAGCACGCTGATTTCTGTCAGCACTTCGGCGTTCTCTGGCGTGAGACTGCAATGCAGGTGGGGGGGAAATTAATAAACTAAGAACCAAATAGACTTTAGACTTGTACGAACTGCAGACAAGCTTCGAGCACATCGATGGCCTTCTGATACTCTTTCTCCTTGCGATAGAGCTCGGCGAGTCGTATGTAGCTCTCTTGTTTCTTGCCCGTTTGCACCGCCCGCTCGAAGTACTCTCGCGCCTCCTGCTGCTGCTGTCGAGCTGCCTCCAGTTGGGGCTGCATCGAGGCTGAGCGATAGAGCAACTCTCCCAGGTAATGATAGATCTCATGATCCGGCCGAGAGCTTTGCTGCTCTGCATCACGAAATACGCTCAGAGCTTGACTAAAGCGACCCATCAGGTAGCTGCAGAGAGAGAGAGAGAGAGAGAGAGAGAGAGAGAGATGTAGAGGGAGAGAGAGTGAGAGAGAGAGAGAGAGAGGGAGAGTCTAATTAAAATAGAGTTTGAAAATCATATTTTATCATTTTATATAACATTAGAAAAGAGACGAGAAGAAGAATTTTGCTCGCTCTTTAAGCATGCCTCGTATGAGGACCTAAATGGATGCTCAAACACATTTAAATACATATATTTCATTCAAAACACAATTGCATGCTGTTCAGTGCACTTGACCTACAGAGTCCTTCCGATTTCCTTAAAGTTTTCAATGTTTTGTGAATTCAGCTCGGCTGCCCTTTGTAGATTGCGCAAGGCCTCGATGTTATTGCCAGCTTCGCGGTCAATTAAACCCTGGGGTGGAACCATCTCAATGAATAGTTCAATGTAATTTCGGTCAAATTCAGGCACTCACCTGCACAAAGTACAGATACTCAGCATTCAAATGACGATTCAGCTCACGTGCGATGAGACGCTGGCATCTGTCGAATTGGCGCCGTGTGAAATAAATGTGGAGCAGCCAATCGATGTTTGCATCTGTTGGCATTTTGGGCGCTAATTGAAGATTGGCATCAACAGATTGCTCACTCTCACTCTCTCTCTCTCTCTCTCTCTCTCTCTCTCTTTCTCTTTCTCTGTGGCTGTCTCACCTGGTTTTACTACCTGCAGCGAGGGCAGCTCTATGAGAGCTCCGTTGCAATTGATTTGCTCACTGCCCGCTTCGTACATTTGACTTCAAATTAGCTTGACTCCAAAAACAAAGTTCTAGGCAATGAAAGTTCGTGTGTTGTGACATTTCCAGGTTGCCATGGCTACGTCTAGGGTTGCCCCTACTCACATATATCAATCGAAGCTTTTAAGCTTAAAATAGATAAATTTCTGTTGTGGCCCATTGTTGCCATGGTCCACTCTAGGGTTGCCATCGTTGACGCAAACATTGCATACAAATATTTTCCTTGGCTTCGTTTTTTTTTCTAGCCATTTTTGACTTTGATTTGTCAGCAAATTCATCTGACAAATTAATTAATGCACGTGTTTTCGTGTCTTAGACCCCGATCAGTTGTAAAAAAGTCTCGAAAAGACGTTTTCAGTCAAATGTCTGAATTTTTAATTAGCGTTGAACCAAAATGCGGCGATGCCAATTGAAATGCAATAAAAGCAAGCGACAAATCTGACAGACAAGGCAAAATATCTCACGAATCAATTGCAATCGATTAAACAGCGAAAATGAGCTAGATAAGAGAGTGTGTGAACGATTCGAAGATACCCTGTAAATAGCAGGGAAGAAGTAGTAAAGACTAAACTTATAGTTCAAGCTGTTTAAAAGCTATTTGATTTGAGTAAACAACTGAAAAGCTTGAGAGATCAGTGGGAATGGCTTGCAGATACCCTGTAAAAGACTAAGATGGTTCGATAAGGCTTTAGATAGAATATTAATTAGAATATCAGTTAAGTTGAGAGGCATTAAGGCATCTAACTATTTCTATGTAGATCTATTAATGATTAGCTAGCTAATTTATAGCTAAAACCCTTTTTGGATTTCGTGTATTGCATGACTCTAGCTCTAAGCACGACTATCGATTGACATTAACTATCGAGTTTTTATTTTCTGATGACGCTCTTAGATACCCTTTAAATCAGGCAATTCACAGTCATTGCAGGGTATTAATTGCTGACAAAGCAAACAAATTAAAACGAGTTTTTCTTGAAGCTAGCCAAAAAGGAAATGCCTTCAGCTGCCTCTACAACTGCTACAACCTCTTGGTATAGAGAGACAGAGCGAAGCTTCCACTTGTTTCTATGCTTCCATAGTCTGCACTCTTATAGACGTTTGTTCCCGAGCTGTAGTTGGACTTGAGAGAGAAGTGATTCTACTTTTACTCTCAGCTCTACACAGTCCTCTCATGCCTTTTACTTGTTCTAGACAGAGAGACAGATAAGATAAGACATCTCTGTGACTCTCTTATATTATAACTCTTCCTATGCCTCTTTTTTCCCCGTTTAAATATCTCCGGTTCAGAGTGTAGATGGATTTAAGAGATGCCTTTAGCGACTTCTTCCTCTCCTCTCTCTCTCTCTATTTATCCTTCTCATTCGATGCCTTCTTCTATCAACTAGTTCTTCTCCTCCTATATCTCACTCACACACTCCCACACTCTCACTCCCACACCTACCTCTACTCCCCCTCCCATTAGGTGCATAATTACTCAATTTCCAATCCACACACCTCACTCAGGTGAGAAACTCGTCTTGTTTGCGCTCCATTTGCGGCCGCTGCCATTTGATCGTGATCTACATTCACAACAAGCAATTCACAATTATCAATTCACAATGACCAAAAGCGAAACGTAAATCCATTAATGCATTATATATATATATTTCGCACAAGATCACAAGAGTCGGCTTCAGCCCAATTGCGGCCTGCATCAAAGTGTTTTAGCTTTTTGGCTTCTTTTTTTTTTTAGCTTTTAGCTCGAAAAGCCAAAACAAAATTTCAAAATTTAAATTTCGAAATGGCAAATGCATTTCGAATCGGGGCTAATTTTAGAGGGTATTGAAATAGCTAGATAATAAAGTATCGAATATATGATAGACGTATAAAATATATGTATATATAATCGTATACACTATAGATATCCTACAATGCGTTTGACGAGTCTCTACAGTACTTGCCGTTAGTTGCTATTGGACAAATAATAAATTAAAACTTTTATTAACAGTAGAGTTCAGTGCACCTCAAACTGTGCCATAATTTAAACTATACAGCATCGAAAGAGACTGCTTGAAGTACTGCTTGCTGGTTGTGTAGGTCGACTTGACTTTTTGAATTGGTTCGTGTCTAGACTAACTAGCGCCATCTATGGTTGAATTGTGCACTGCACTTTCTGTTCATTTGGCGGTAAATTTAAATAATATGTAGAATTATAATTTGCAAATGAACTGAAATCGTACTTGAGTTTCGTTCAAGTGTTCTGCTTATATTAAATACTACATGTTTTTGTTTATTAAACACATAGCAACAGTCAGTCATAAATTTAGTGTTTTTGCTTTAACTAGCGCCATCTATGTTTCATGCTGCGTTTGCACTTTCACTCATTCATTTGGCGGCAAATTCAAAAGTAATTTGAAACTAATTTCAGATAATTATCCTGAAAATTAATGAAACATTTCTTTTTGCTTGCTTTTCTTTACGCTTTGCAATTTCCAAGCTGATCATTTAACGCTTTAATTGCTTCCTGTTTTATTTTTGGCTTCTTTGTGTTATTAAATTGTTAAACAAGCCAAAGAAAGAATAAGAAGAAGAAAACGCAGAATAACATAAAGTCAAGCGTGACATTTTTCAGATATTTCTTGGCCGTTTCGCTCTCTTTTTTCTCAGTTAAAGCACAAACAATATAGCCGCTAAATGATTTACAGCCCATTTGGCTTGGACATGATCTTCAGCTTGGGTCTTAAAGAGAGAGAGAGGGAGAGACGGAGAAGGGCAGAGATGGAGGTAGAGAGAGAGAGAGAGAGAGAGAGAGAGAACGCGCAGGAGCAACAACTTTCGAGGGCAGCAAGTGGGCTGGCCAAAAAGGGTTTGCGCAGGGGGCGTGGCAGGGTAGGGACTGGGCAGCTGGCAAACCGGTTTATGCAACTGCGCATGTTTTTTTTTTTTTTTTTTAGCTGCAAAACAGTTTTTGACTGTATTTTGTGGCAAATTATTTTGACATGCATTTAATTTTAGCTTTTTTTTTTATGGCGAAAGCTTTTCTTGTCATTTTCTTAGCGCTTGTTACAGTTTTTTTTTGTTATTTTTTTTTATTTGTATCAGTCTTATTTTCTGTTATGTTTTTAGTTTTGTTGTAGTTTAGGGTATTTTCCTTATTTTCCAGTATTTTAGCTATTTTTAAAGCTTCGTTGACTGTAAGTTTTTAGCTTTAAATAAGTTTCAAATAATTGGCTACAGTTTAGTTAAATATCTAGCTTGTTTGGTGTTTTCCTTAATTTCACTGTGCTGCCGTTTCAGCTGGTTTTCTGGCTTTTTTTTTGCTGCAAGCTATTCTTTTATTGGCTGCTTTTGGATGCCTTTTTTAAAACACTTTTAACAGCTATTTTTAGCTATAATTATAAGCTGATTATTGTCTTTAATATTTAATATTAAAATTTAATTTTAATATTTAATTTTAATATTTAAAATTTAATTTAAAGAGACTTTTTTTTTAGCTCCTTTTTAGCTATAGATTTAATATTTTTCAAATATTTGTTTTGCTTTTGATTTCTTTTGTAATCCTGTTGTTTTATATATATATATATATTTTTTTTTTTTATATTCTATTTTAAGTTTTTATTTTCAGTTTTCAGTTGCTCTTTGTTTGCAGCTTAGCTTCTTTTCAGCTGTTTTGCCAACATTTTTTTTTTTTTTTTTTTAACTTGAACTTTTTGCTGCATTTTGTGTCTGCTTTCTGTTGCGCCTTGATTTTCGCTTTTTGCAGTTTTTTTTTTTTTTTTTGGGGCGCTAAAAAGGAAAATCAGCGCAAGAATCAGCGAGCGATGCCTGTTGCTTGTTTGTTTGTTGTTTGTTTGTTGTTGTTGTTGTTGTTGTTGTTGGAGCCGTCACCCAGATTATCTGGGCAACTGGAGTAACCAGTTTTATTGTTGTTGTTGTTGTTTTTTGCGTGTTGCTGCTGCGGCTGTGGCATGCAACCTAAATATAGAACTACATACTAAATATATATATTTATAAATGATGTATAAACATATATATATATATATATATATATATATATATATATATATATATATATATATATATATATATTATTCTATATATACACCCTAAAGTCCATATACTTTTCCCAGTCTTCATTTATATCATACTTTTTTTTCTAGATTTTTATTTATTTATTTATTTATTTTTTTGGCTGCGCAAATTTTTGACTTTATTAAAGTTTGAGCTTGGCGCGTTTTTTGTTGTTTTCGTGTTTTTATCTTATCAGCCATAGCACGCACACACACACACACACGCACACAGAAATAGCGAGAGCTACTCTCCATTACTCTCTATCTCTCTCTCTTTCTCTCTTTGTATACATTTTCACCTTTCGTTTTACCTGTTGATTATTTGTGTGTGGCACGCTGCGCTCTCTGCAAGTGGCAAGCGCTCGCTCACCTTGCTCCGCTCTCCCTTTTCTGTCTCTCTCTCTGACTACCTTATCTCTCTCTCTCTCTCTCTGTCTTTGATCTGTTGCCTTCGCCTTTGCCTGTGCCATTCGTCTTCAAGCAACGATCGCGCGCGGTTCAGCGGCTTTTTGTGCTACACCAAAAAGTTTTTGACAAACTTCACTTTTTTGCGTCATTTAAAAAAAATTTTTAAAAATTAAAAATAAAATATATATAAAAGTGAGTGTGCATTGTGTTTAATTTATAATAATCAATATTTTGTTAAAAAAATATGTATATATAATTGATCTGGCTTTTTGGTTAAGTAAAAACCGGCTTCAATGATTCATAAAGAGCTCCGCGGCTTCAGCCAGTTTCGATTTTATTTCATTTTGTTGACTCACACGAAATGCAAAAATGAAAAACGAAAACAAATTTACAACAATTTTTTTTTGATAATTTATGCGTAATCTTTGACGTAACAGCTAATAAAAAATAAAAATAAAAGTGAGAAAAGTGTGAAAAAAATAAATCATTAAATTGCTGTAACTGTTGTCTTACCTCGAACGGAACTTTAATTAACTCTGGCTGCTTATCTCGCGTGTGGCTAACAACGTTTAATTATATAGAACAGTTTGTCTGATCCGCATCTGCTTCTTGTTCGTGCCCCTGAAATGTTCATATAGTCCAAATTCTTATCATTATTGGTATTATTCTTCTTATTATTATTATTATTATTATTGTGGCTTTATCATATTTCTCTCCCTCTCCGTCTTCTCTTGGACTTTCAATATTTTGATTACTTGCTTGATAAAAATATTTTCGTATACTCAGTAATCTATTGGAATTTACAGTCCATGGAATTACAGTCCATGTATATATAGTCATCTATCCTCATTGTCTGTATATATATATATATATATATATAAGTATAAGAACATAGTTACAATAGTATAAGAGTATAGGGATATCTTAATACCCTATAAATAGGAGAGTGGAAAACTGTTCGTAATCTAAAACTATAAAAATATGAGAGGGATATTTGAATGCAATCAGAAAAGTCAAATACTTTCTTATATAAAAGTATAAGAGTTGTAGAGTCTAAACTCTCTGTACTAGAGTCTAGTAATATGTGACTATAAGAGTAATTAAATTGAATTAAATTGGATTAAATCGTTCGACTACAAAAGAGTTTATATAACACTATGATATGCCTGGAGTTTAAGAGAATTTGAGTATTAGAAATATGTATATTGACGATCTGCTCAAAGAAATGATTTTTTTCAATATACGAAAACTTTCAGTCGATATAGCTATAGGGCATCTGCTAGTCGAGCAATGCCATCCCAGGCATCAGTTACTTGTTTAGTTATTGTTTTTGGTGTGGAAAACATGATTTAATTAAAAAGCTGAAAAATGTTTTTGCGCCTCGCTTGGCAGTTGAGTTTATTATGCTATCTGTTTGTATTTGTTTATTTATTGTTTTTCCATTTGTTGATTCCTTGTTGTCTTTATTGTTAAGTTGTTTAAAATCATTTGAGCTTTTTATGCCACATTTATCTGTATATAATATCTCTATATCATATATATTTCATACACGTTTTTGCGGCTTCTTCGAAAAAAATGAAATGAATTCAATTTTCAAGCTGCCTGCGCAATCATTTTTTATTTTTAAACAATTATATTTGTGTTTTTGTATTCAAGTAGAGAGTTTTATTTAAAACATGCGAGTGATATAAACCCGCTTGAGAGCTTTAGTTGATGCTACAAAAGGAGTAATATTAATATGGCAATATAATATGATAATTCCAAATACAAGAAATATGCAGATTTAAAAAAAAAAATATAAATCGAAACAATAATTAATATGATCAAATAGATATTTATTTATATTATCATATATTTCTTTTTAAAAAATATATAAACAGAAATTATAAAATAATAATTATGAATATTAAAAATTAAAAAATATTTTCAAAAATTAAAAAAAAAAAAATAATAATAATAATAATGTAAAAAAAAATATAAATATGTATATCTATATATAAAAAATTAAATTAAATATATTAAATATCAATATAGAAAATATATATAAATTATAAAGCAAAATAAGAATTTTTATTTGCTGCTTAGCAGAAAGTTAATTTTGTTTTTCTTAAAAATATGATGTCATATGATTTGGCTTAGAGATAAACTCCTCTATTTGCTGCAGACATTCTCTTGTCTGGCAGATAATTTCCTTTAGCCCAGATAAATGTGGTTGTTTAACAAATTAACTAGAAATACGAACTAAATAGATAGAGATACAGCTTATCATAAAAACTAAACCAAAAACAAGAAAGAAAACAACTTTTAATTCCACTTGAAACATCAAAAGTTTCCTTTTTTCTGGGCAATGAAAACAAAATGCAAACAATTAGCAAAATAACAAAATACGATATATATATATGTCGTGTTGATATATATACATATATATATATATTTATATAGACAGACATTGGCAGCCGCTGTACTAAACAGTGAGAGAGAGAGAGAGAATGGGAGAGAAACAGAGAGGGGAATCTGGGATATAGCTGGCAACGTCTAGTGCCCGCACATATAGCCGCCATATAATGCAGGCAGAGGCGCTGACGTCGACGTCGACAGCGGCAGCAACGTCGTCTGCCACTTGCTTGAAAAGATTCTTTTTTTTTTTTTTTTTTTTTTGTTTTTTGTGTAGTTCGAAAAACATTTCACAGCAAAAGTTTTCGGTTTTCGGTTTCGGTTTTCGCTTTTTTTGCTTTAGTTGAGAGAAAATCGTCGCTTAGTTAACGTCGCCCCACAAAAGAACACCTCGAACGCAAAATAAATCTAAAGAAATCAATCAATTAACGACAAAAGTGTGTAAAGATATATCAGCTATATACGATATTGATATACATATAAATATAGAGTTCATAAACTGACATCATCAGCAATAATAATAAAAAATATATGAAAATAATTTGTGTTATCAAAAAAGAAAAAACGAAAAAATAGAGCAACAATAAATCAATTAACTACTATTTCTTATTCTGTCTTACACACACTCTTCATCCACTCCCTCTCTCTTTCTCTCTTTCTTTTAGGCCTTAACTTAGTGCTTGTGTTTATTGTAAATGAAACAAAAATTAAAGGTTTTCTGTGAAATTTTCTGTGCATAGTTGCTGAAGGTTAAAACAAAGATCGAAAAATAATCATATATATACACATACATATATATCTGTATACCCCTATATATATATATATAGAGAGAGACATATATATATTTTGGTATATATGAAAATAAGAAAAGAGCTTACGAAACAAAAGTCTCGTGTACAAAACGTCCAATTTTTTAACCAACAGTTTCGAATTGTTCAAGAATCAACAACAACAACAACAACTACGATAATAAACAACAATAACACGCTGCAAACAATTTATCTGGATTGAAGCTACACCATCATCAGTAATATATATATATATATACAACTTATATATATATATATATATATATTCACAAAAAAATTTTTAGAAACTTTTCAAGGTGAGTTTATTTTTAGTTGATTCGAAATGGCTGCGCAGATTTTCTATATGAAAATTTTACTCTCGCTCGCCTAGTCACTCTCTCGCTCTCTTTCTCTCTCTCTCTCTCTCTCTCTCTCTCTCTCGCTCTGTCTGTCTTTTGCTCTTTGAGTTACAGTATCTGACAGATACATTTAACTATTGCGCTGACAATTTACGAAATCAGTCTGCCAAATGCATTTTAGTCTTCTTATACTCGCTCACAATGCGTCAAACGGGCATATTAGTTAGCTGTTTAGTTGTTTACTTGATATGCTATATAAATATTCTTGTGATGTATTGAATCCAACTTCATCACTCTCCACTTTTTTCTTCTATTTGATGAAATGTTTATTAAATATAAAATGTTTACTAAAATATTTTTAATCAATTTAAAAATATGTTAATAAACATTTTATATTTAATAAACATTTAATCAATTTTGATAAATTTAACTTCATCATTTTTGATAAATTTAAAAAAAGAAATGTTTAACTCTTGTATGGCATCAATAGATTGCGTAAACTTAAGATCTGACGTATCCAAACAAAGAACTAGATTAATCAGCTCGATTAGCACAAGTCATGCAGCTGATTCGTATTCCTATTCTTTAGCTGAATTAAATTCATTTAGATTTTATTTATGAATCACATTGAACGACGACGAATTTTTCTAGCATGAGCAAGCATTGGGCAGTCGTGCGCACTCATCGCATTTTGTATTTTCTTCTTTTCATTTTTGAGGCCATAATTTCTTTGGCAAATATTCTGTAATATATATGTTAAACATTTATATATATAAATATTTTATATATTTGATTTAAATAGGCGCCAACAAGAAAGATAGAAAAAGATATTAATGTATCTCTAGGTCAGCCTGAAATGTATCTTTCGTCAGTTTATTCTATTCAGTTTAGTATATATATATCTGTATATCTGTATATCTGTATATCTGTAGATTCGTATGATTCGACTGTACTCTGTCTGTTGATTTTTGCTTTGGCTGCGGCTCTGGCAATTGCGCTTTGCTGTTCTACGAGTATATAGCGAGCTCTTTTTTCTTTCTGCTTGATCTATTTTCAGCCAGCAGGCCTGCTTCTTCTCCTTCGCCTCTTGTGCTACCCCTTTTCGTAGTTGGTCCCACGTCGCGTATACGCATCGCGCGCGTTTTGTTGTTGCCTCAGCCACAATGCTCATACGTAATACCCATTTTCCATTTTCAATTTTCCATTTTTCGATTTTCCAATGCTCCATTCAACAGTTTGCCAAAAGACCACCAGGCCACCAGTCAGCCAAGGCACAAAAGTGATGTAACAATATAAACGACCCTCCATAGACGTCTTCCCCTACCTTTCCGGCTTATACAATTGCTTACGTATTTTGGCAATATCTGAAAAGAGTTTTTCGTTCTCTGCATTTTATGTTTATAGTATTTTCGAATATTGTTTTCCATTATCTAACAAATCCGTTTTCTATTTTCATTTTATTTACTTGGCTTACAGAACTGTTTATATAATTTTGAAATATTTGGGCATCTATCTATCTATGAATTTTGAATTTTGAATTTATTTTTGGCAAATTTTGGAAATCTTTCTTCACATTTAATTATTTGATTACTTTTGATTCGTCTATTTTAAAACTAAATTTTGTTAAATTCTTCTATTGTTACAAAATATATTTCTTATATAGTTTTATATTTTTAAAAATTATTTTTTATTGTTTTAAGAATGTTTTTTCCGTTCATTCCTTGTTCTTTTTTAAGTTTCTTGGATTACTATGATCTCTTTTTCTATCCAATTTGACTGAATTCATTTCAACTGCTCTCAAGTTGAATGAACTCTTTTATCTCAAATATCTGTCGCATCATTAATCATTCTCTATTTAGGGTTATACCTAAAAAACTATTGATCGATTCACTGATAAGACTCAATGCGCATTCATTGGAACTTTGTTACTTGTTGCGCGATGATTCAATGTGTTGGGTCGAATTTCTGATAAGAATTCATATATAATAACGTCGTCAGTCGAGCTGTTCGTGAACAACAGTTTTGCTCTGATACTTGGTGGAGGCTATCTGTAGTGCGAGATAGAAAAGTGCGAAGTGGAAAATAAGGAAATGTTTAGAGGGAAATCTGAATGGATTGCTTTGTCCACTGGTCGCAGTGAATGCGTATTTTTATCAGCTTGGGTGCAATTAATTAAATAGAAAGTGACGTCAGCTGCGGGCCACACATAAAATTGCAATAAAAGGGAAGGTGGGGAGGGAGCAGGAGGGCGCAGCAGGAGGAGGCGGAAAATGCTGTTTCCTTCTCAACTGCAAATCAAGTCATAAATTAAATAGCAGGTCGAGAGTGAGTGGGAATGCCCCTAATGAGAGCAGAAATAGCGCTCATTAGTTTCGTATTTATGCTGGCGATGAATGACCAACTGATTTACTTCATGGCCACGCCCACCTTACGGCCATACGCCTCCTGCTCTCCTAGATCTGTTGGAAAATGAAGAATGTAGGAACATTCGTTGAAATAAATATTTTTTAATTAGAGGCGAAATGCGAATACGGCTCTGCGAATGCGAATATTCATGAATACTGAATGAATGCATTCACACACATTGTGAATGCAAATGCATTTGCTGCAGTTGCTGCAGTTGCTGTTGCAGTTGAAATCATTTTGCAAGAATTTAACCTTCATGAATTGTCATGGTAGATTGCCTTTCATACTCAACCACTCTCGCTCTCTCTCTCTCTCTCTCTCTCTCTCTCTCTCTCTCTCTCTCTATATCTCTCTCTTTTTCTCTGTCTTTCGCTAATGTGCTTATGCGCGCATTTTTGAGCTCACTCTTCGCCTGGTTTGTCGTTTGTCATTCAGAACATTTTTTGTACAACGTCGAACAATGCAAACAACATTAAAAGACCATAATTAAAATAACAGTTGAGTTTGTTTGCGCCAAGGTGAGAGCATGAGCGATTAAGAAAGAGAGAGAGAGAGAATGAGAGTGTGCAGATATTACTAGCTATTACGTCTTAATGGCATGTTATTTACTATAATAACAAATCTTGTTCATATAATGAGATCATTTATAGGGTATTCAATTAAATGCAACGTTTTGCATATGTTAAGAAAATTTACGAAAAATCTTATTAGTGAAGAAGGCTTAGCTCTAAAAAAAAATTTTGTAATGAAAGAGATATGTTTTAGAGAAAGAAAGACAGCTACATACCTGTATATAAAGGGATATTTTTGAAAAGATAATTAACCATAATAGAATCAGTTTAATTCATATGTATATATATAATATAGAGTTAAGTGAAAGAAACACAAGAGCAGGAGTGGAGTACAAATTGTGCTTTAGAGTAGAGAACGATAAAGGGGTATGTGTGGGGTCTTTTACAAGGTATTTATGTATTGAGAGGCTCTATTACAGAGCATTTAGAGTTGTGGGAGCTGAGCAGGTGAAATACTTGTATATGTATATGAGTTCGAGAAAGAGAAAGCGTTCTTTATTTTAGAGATCTCTGGATCTCTTTAACATGTTCTGCAAACTGAAAACATGACTTCCTTTATGCTGTCTAATTACCAAATATGTACTATACAAAACATGTTTTCTAAATATATTTTATATGTTAATCTTATGCATATCATCGATTTGAGTATGTATAATATATAAATATATATTTAATTCTATTCCATCTATCTATTCAGTTCATCAGCATGCCAGCTTTTATTAGATCCACAGCGAAATGTGTTAGCAATAAATAAAGGAATAAATTTTAATGCTTGAAAATAGATTTAAATGTGGAAACAGAGAAAATTACATTTTGATTTATGGACACACGCTGCAGGGCAAACAGAAACGAAATCAGAAATCGAAATATCCAACAGAAACAGAAAGCGAAATAGAAATGCATAAATATAAATAATATTTTTATTGTTTTATAATTTTGTATAACTCGTTGTTAATTGCTCATCAGCGGCTTGTGTCAGTCTCTCACTCAGTCAGTCAGTCAGTCAGTCAGTCAGTCAATCGGCCAAACTTGTTGAGACATAAAACAAAAAGTGTTTGCCAGTCACGTTTTGTGGTGCAGTGGCTCAGTCGCTTTGGTGGTTTGGTGGTTTAGTGTTTACCGCAGACAAAACTTTTTATCTAACGAAGATTTTTGTATTTTTGAGTTGTTTTTTTTTTCGCACTGATTGTGGGCGATTTTATTGCGATTGTTATATAATTTGAAAGCGAGAAGTGCGTTGGGAGCGAATGAGGGCGACGTGCCGGCTTCACTTTTAGTCAAATTGCGAACTTCGAGTTGTATAAGTCTGCCACATACTCTGCCACCGCTCTCTCCCCCCAACTCTTCTCTCTCTCTCTCTCTCTCTCTGTCGAAAAGTGGGTCGTCGCCTAACCCAATTCGCTGAGAGTTGCGCATGAGAAAGTGAATAAGTGAATGAGTAAATGAGTGAACGACTGAATAATCCAGTTTGAGATTGAGATCTCAAGATCGAATTGGATTATTACTACACTGAAATTAGCTGCCCAAGCCTAAAAGATTAAACTAACTTAATTGTATAGTTGTTGGAAGGAGTCATTATGAATATGAATGAATGAAATGAGTTAACTATAGAAAATATAAGAGAAATTATGCATAGAGTTATCAAAATGAATGATTGAATATTGATGAGCTACTCTTATACTGCAAACACATATTGGTCTATCTAAATGATCTATCAGACTATTAATTGATTAATTGATATCTATATGATAACAAAGAAATATAGATACTGGGCCAGCTCTCGCATGAATTTGATTAAACTATAAATATGAAAAGTGTGAGATGATATTAAAATGAGAATGCTGCATGGATCGTCAGTTAGGTTGTCACTATGATCGCTGATGATATATATGATAATGATAAATATGATAATATTATATAAACAATGGTAAATTACTTATATATATATATATATGTATATATGTTGACTGAAATTTAATTTAGATCTTAAACAATTATCGCATATGTTGATATATATATATGTATATGTATATGAAACTACTATAATAATAACCTTAGATGCAGATAGTTTCTTATAAAAATTGTGAATGTTAAATATAGAAATTATTACAAAAATAATAAATCCAATGTCTGGTCTCTGTTCGAGTACCTCAAATATGTTTTAACGACCTTTGCTAACACTTTTGTTGCTCATTTTCGTTTTTATAGCCTTCATGTGGTTTACAAAAGATTTCAATTTCAATTTCAATTTGAGTTGGCAAAGAGAAAACAAAATATCATCTATTTCGATCGACAGACGTCGTCGCGTCAATGCCAAAGTCACAAATATCAAATTTTGCTGAAAAGTGAAAGAAAATGTCGGGAAATGAACCAAAAAATTCAATGAAAAATTCAAGAAATTTTTGTGTCCTTACCCTTGGCAAATGGCGTTAAAAAGAATTCGACCATACTAGCTATAAACACATATATATATATGTATAGGATATACATGGAACCATAAATTGTAGAATATTTATGCCAGAGCAAAAATCTGCTCAATGAAATATCTCTCTATATATATATTATAAACTATATACTATCTAGTAAAAGTATTAAAAATAATTTATAATTTGCACACGACTTGCCAAAAAATTATCGAGATTCTACCTCCCTCCCTCCCTCCCTCCCTCTCTCTCGCTCTCTCTATCTATGTCTCTGTTTCTCTATTTGCGTAGGCGTTGCGACAGCTGCAAATGCCAACTGAATAATTGTGATTGAATAAGCTGAACAGCCGACTAGCAGTCCCACTTGACAGTAGGCCATAAATTAAACGAATATGGCTTACAAGAAATGCATTTGCTGTTATCTTGCAACGTGGCTCGGATTACCTTGCCACGAAATGTGGCCAAAAGCGAGAACGAAAACTGAATTTGATGCAGACAAACAGCCGCAACGGCAGCCGCAGCAGCAGCCACAGCCGCCTTTGACATACATGAAATAGTTTTTATGTTAAGCACACATAGCACAGATTCTGATGTTGCAACAGAACAAGCAGCAGATCAAGATGATGAAGAAGAAGCAGAAGAATGATGATAATGATGATGATGAGTGTTGCAAGTGCCACAAGGGAAGCAGGGAGTGTTAGGGAGCGCTTGGCACATTTTGACACTTGTCGCTGTCCATTTGAAAACAAACTGACAAATTGAAAAGCATCGCGATGCGCTCTGAGCACAGGCAGACAGACGACACACATGAGTTGTAAATGAAGAATATGTTTAAGAGAATGTGAATCAGGAGAGAGAGAGCGAGCGAGAGAGAGATAGAGAGAGAGAGAAACTAAGGGGATACCCTGTAAATAACTGGCAAATGAAGAGAAACAAGTCGTAGGAAATACTATAAGCTCACTCCAATCAATGCCATAGAATCTACTGTTCAACTCGACTAATATATTAGATATATGCGACTCTACCGGAATACCCTATAAAGAGCTGTAAGAAACAATCAGGGAAAAAGTTATCATTTCAATCAGTCCCAAGTATTCCTTGATGTATATAAAACTCTCTCTCTCTCTCTCGCTCTCTCTCGCTCTCTCTCTCTCTCTCTCTCTCTCTCTCTCTCTCTCTCTCTCTCTCTCTCACTCTCCACACCACGTGACTCATAGATATTGTAAACTTCTCTCTGTTGTCTCTCAGTGGGCCAACTTTGGGAATTGTTTTATAAATATCTGTTATATGATATTATTTTGAGCAAATTTCGTGTTGATTAATTTGTTGCCATCCACAAGATACTTGCCACGCATCTGTGCGACTCGATTTTGTATTGTTTTCTTTTTTTTTGGTGCAACGTGTTGAATGATGTCTGACGGCAGGAGGGGCAGGAGACATTGGGGGTGGGGCATGGTTAACAAATTCATTTAAATGTTGTTGCCACTGTTGCTGCTATTTTGTTGGCATTACAAATGCCGAAGCCAGCGCAGCCTCCGCCCGTTTTGGCCGTGTGTAAAAGCCAGCACTTTGTCAACCTAATTGCTGCACTTTGTTAACTGTCACAGCGCATCGGTAGGCGGCAGGCGGCAGGCGGCAGGAGGGAGGCGTGGCAGTGGAAGATGTAACGACTTGGCTAGGGCAACAGCTCGAAGGCATTGTCAATGCCTGTGGCAATTTTTGCACCTAACACGTTTTGGGACTTTTGGGTTATGCAACAAGTGCTAGCATGCTCTCTCTCTCTCTCTCTCTTTCGCTCTCTCGCATTCTCACTCTACCTGTCACGCCCTCACTCACATTCTCTCTCACTCTTTCTTTTGGCATTTAAACAAGTTTCGTTTTTGATTTTGAATCAGCGCTATCATCATATAGCATGTGGCATGTGGCATGTGGCATGTGGCACGTGGCACATGTCAGATGCCATGTGAGCTATCTCTACTGTAACCTTCGACAGACTCAACTTCTCGTTAATTAGCAGCTGTCTCTCTCACTCTCTCACGCTCTCTCTCGCTCTCTCTCGCTCTCTGACTGTAAAGTGTTGCAGATTTCGAGTCCCGTTTGCATTTGCATTTGTATTCTCGATTAATCGCATTTCGCTAGCCAATTAAAGCCACAAATTATGCACGGCAAGGTAATTAAAAATAGTTTTTCATTTTAATTGCATTTGCTGCATTTGTTAAATCAAATGGCAAAAATTGCAATCGGCATTCGGCTGAGCCACAGATAATCATTTGACTGCATAATGCGACTCACTCTCGACTTTCACTATATATATATATATATATACAAATATATATAAATTTGTATAGAATTCTATATTAAGATATTAAATAATTTCGACATTTGATCAACTGTTTGAAAATCATATTAAATGTCAATTAAATATATATCAAAAACGAGTTGGAAATGTGAAAAAATAAAAGTTCATATGACAAGTTGACATTTTATATACCCTTACGTGTAGGGATGAAAATGTATTTTTATCTATATATATTTTTAAAATATTTTTTCCCAGCATTTAATTTATTTTTTAATTTAATGTACTTAACTTCTTTTAACTTATTCATTCAATTCTCCTTTCCTTCAATTTCATAGTAGAAATCCCTCTCTAAGTTCTACACATTTCGGATCAACTTTCTGATACTCTCATCTAATGTCACTTAAAAAAAAAAATTAAATTGAAATACTTTCCGTTTCGACTAATTAAATAAATGCGATGTGATAATTTAACTTTATTAGCTCAAAGAACTAATGTGAAATTAACAATTTCATTGACAGATTTTATAAATGCATTAATTTTGCTTTATTTTTTGTTTGCACTCTTCTTCTTTCCATTCTTTTTTTTTCTATTTTTTGTTTATCAATTGTTTTATTCTGCGGTTTTCAGCATTGACATCAGTTTTAATTTATGGGATTTGCTTTTTTGATTGTTTTATATTATATTTAATTACATTTAGCTCTCGACCCGGTTTGTCTCCTCCCCTCCCGCATTGCATTGCATTGTAAATAACTGTGAACTTTGCAATATTTATGCGACATTTATCGCACATAAAAACAACAAAATGCTTCCAGCTATATCTGTATATATTATGGATAATGCATACCAATGCGATGATGATTTTGGTTAATGCATTAACTTATCGCTAGTCAGTGACCGATTTGCAAACAAGCGAGTGAGTAATCGGGAGTGCTCGACTAGTAAATACCGTGCCTGTACAGCTGCCCTGCTCCTATTATACGAGAGGCATGAGATAATACTTAATACTGTAATACTCTCACTTTTATATTCTTATACGAGTGGCATGAGTAGAGTAATACTGTCACTTTTATATTCTTATACTGCCATAGTGTTCTACTCTTATTCTCATTTTCTGTAACTCTTATAATGCTTTATATTCTGATTTTCTTATATTGTACTCCTATGCTCACGCACTCTTATACTCTTATACTTTTGTAGTTTTTTTTTGCACACTAGCCAAACCAATCGACTTTCTTCAGAATTCTTCTCCGCTTTCCAGGGTATAGTCATATATTTATATAAAAATATAAATAAATGAATTAAAATTAAACAGTTGTCGAACAAAGAAATATAAACAAATTGTAAAACTCGTTATATATTTAATAATTTTTTTTTTAAAATAGCAAAGCAATTGTTTTCAGGTTCAAATTGTATTTAACAGGAACACAGAAAGAAAAAGAGAAAGGGGGAGAGGTAAAGAGGGGGAAACAGAGTTTTTAATATAATTAAATTATGCTATGTATTTAATCATAAAATATTGAAATTGATTCGAAGCTTTAAATTTTAATAAATTTATTTAGTGAGTGCTAAGCTATTCGATTTATATTCCATTTAGTTACACTCTTGATTAGGAACTTTAATAAACTTAAATTGACTTTATAAGAAAACACTTGGGAGAGAGAGAGAGAGAGAGAGAGAGAGAGAGAGAGAGAGAGAGAGAGAGAGAGAGAGAGAGAGAGAGAGTTGCATGCAATCTGTGCTCATTTAATTTTCCATTTCAATTATTCAAATTTAAGAATTATTTTTGCTGCCGAAAAGTTAGTCAATTTGCAATAAAATTCAAATTGAAATTCAAATCCAGAAATTTGTAATTCATAAATTAAATTTTTAGCGCAGAGAAATTAATCAATTTGTTTGTTGTCTGCATCGTCCCCTCCCGCCGAAACTAAGTTGAAAAATTCGATTTCCATTTGATGGCATATAATTATAATTCCACATTAATTATATGCAATCAGCAAATGTGTGTGTGTGTGTGTTTAGATGGGTGTGTGTGTGTGTGTGTGTGTTTGTGTGTATTTATCAATTTACATATTACAAAGTAGGGGCAGAAATTTGTCTGCATTTATATATTTCAAATTTTCAAACAAAAACTTCTTTTTATGCTCGCCCACAAAGTGTGATTCTGGGCATATTGGCATTTGCTAGAGATATGAAATTTTGTATATAAATTCTATAAATATCCATTTTTAATAAAGATCAATACCCTAGATCAAAATATACAACACAGTCGGGGCAAATTGTGTTTCAGATCTGAGCGAGTATTATTAACTAAAAGTTTAAGATGCAGCCACAGTTGTAATTCGATAAAGTGACTCGGGTCACTTTCAGGTTGAAAGTTGAGTGCATTAAAAAAAAGAAAAAGGAAAGAAAAGAAAGGAAAAAACGGAAAATGTTGTAAAGTAAATTGTAATCATTGCACTTTGTGCTGCTCCAAAGGGCAGACGACATGGATTACATTTGTGGTAATGAACTTATCACACGCCTGTCTGACTTCCAGCTGGGCGAGACTGTGTCACAGCAGCAGCCAATAAATGGAAGCAGACAGGTGGGCAGAGTGGGCAGAGTGGGCGGGTGGGTGAAGTTTACCTGTGCAGCTGTTGCTGTGCAAATAATTTGCTGGATAAGTAGCTAAGCAAAAAGTTTAGCTCGAAAGAAAAATGTCGAAGCAGATAGAAAGACAAACACAAAAAGAGAGATAGACAAGCAGAGAGATTCATTCTCTGTCGCATTCTCAATGTCAATTGCATTCCGTCTTTTGTTTTTGGCAGCACATTTGGAACGTGTGTTTGCTCTGTGGTGGCTGCCCAGTTGACAGAGCACTTGAAAGCGCCAAGAAAGCAAAAGATTAAAACAACAGCAACAGCAACAGCAGCAGCAGCAGCAGCAGCAGCAGCAGCAGCAGCAGCAGGAGAGCGAAAGCAAGTGTCACTTTTGTCAGCTCTTAAATTTGTGTCTGTGTGCCAGGCAAAAATATGAGCGAACAGCAGTAGCAGCAGCAGCAGCAGCAAAGGCAAGCCAAACATTACGTATACGCCGCATAAAACTAAAAACTGCACAGAGAATGAGAAAAAAAGCTATTGGAATACTCAAGTGTTTTGATGCACTGACAGATGCAGGCGTGTGTTGTTGTTGTTCGTGTTTGTTGTTGTTGAATGGAGAGAAAAAAAAACTATTTTTTTTTTACAGTTTTTTGCAAGCGCTTGATAAGCGACGCTCACACACACACGCACGCAAATACACACTGACAGAGCGCGCAAAAAAGTCGTCGAGCCGTTGAGTTACGCCCATTTAGCACGCGCATTGCATTAGACAGACTGAAGAGCAACAGCCAACTAGACAGACAGACAGACTGGCAGGCAGGCAGACAGACATACGCAGAGCTGTATCCTGGCACACCCACACACACACACATTCACATCTGACGTCACGTTCATGTCACGTCACGTCGCATCACTGCGAATGCCTTTGCAGCGCGAGAGGCGAGGGACGATATAAAAAAAATCACTCGACTCGACAGAGCAAGCACACAACTTCAGTTTTACTAACCAGTCAAAGTTTAGTTTTGTGCCAAGCCAACAAAAAGCTAAAAAAAAAAAGCTTAAAAAATACAAGTTTAGAGCATTGCAAGCGAGCCTGAGCGACTGCATAATACTTGCTCACAGCGAAATTGTTTTACTTGATCTTAAATGAAACTCAATAAAATATATAGAGTATAAGAGTATAAAGTAGGTCAAGAAAAGCTCGAAAACTCTATGATCCTCCTCAGTGAGGCGTGGCTAAAAAAATTTAATATTTGCATAAGCCACGGATCAAGCTGAACATATATGAAAAACTCAAAGCCTTTGGCTGAAATACTGCTCATTATCATATATTTTACATATACGATGATATATTTATAATATAATAATAAGAATTATAATATGCCCATAATATAGACGTCCAATTTGTCACGCCTCGGTGAGCATCTCTTAAAAATCCTCTACACTATATAGAACTAGGGTATATATTCGTGTATTCATCAAACTTCAAGTCACTTGCTGCAATAGCAGTAAAATGCTTTTGCCTGCAAACCAACAGACGAACACACGAACAGACGAACAGAACGAAAAAAAAGCTATAAAAAACAGCTAAAAAGTTGGCGGGCAAAAAAAGGCGTTTTTGAAGTGTACGTGAATTTTGCATAAATGCGAAATCAACGCGTTCAGCACTTTGGTGACTGCCCCAATTGGAGAGAGAGAGAGAGGGAGATATGGAGAGATAGAGAGAGAGAGGGGGATAGTTATGGATGTCTGAATGCGTTTGGCTTGTTATTTCTTGACAGCCTCGTTGGCTGCATTTTTTTTGTCCCTAATTTGCCCCTTTGGCTGTTAGTGGGTGAATGTCGACGCGCCAGCAGCAGACGAGGCAGCAGCCGCATAACAAAACTTCACTTTTGTTTGGCCCAAAAAGCCAAGCAGCAGCAACAACAACAACAGCAACAGCAAATAAACAAAATCAACTTCTCAAGCAGTTTTCTGCTGCTTCTTAGAGTTTTTTTTTTACGCTCGACACTCGGGCTTGGCCACTGGACGTCGCATGCTGCAACAACACACATGCCACATGCAGTGGCAGTCGGAGTCGCCGTTGCTGCTGCTGCTGCTGCTGCAGTTGCAGTTGCAGTTCCATTTGCCTTGGGAGAGTTGTGAAAGAGATCTCGTTTGGCTTGGCACTCTAGCTGCTGCAGATCCAGCTCTGACTTGCGTGTTGCGAGTGCCACAGGCCACTCGAGTGGCTTTTAATGAGCTGTTTGCATATGCAGTTTATTAATGTGTTGAAAATACTTCACAGCAACAACAACAACAGCAACAGCAACAAGAGCAGCAGCAGCAGCAGCAATCGATAGTTGTTGTTGTTGCTGCTGCTGCTGTTGGCGTGCCAGCTAAAAGTTTGTCTAAACTTTGAATTTGTTTAGCGCTATAAATAATTGAGAAAATCTTCTCCAATTGCAACAACTGCATTTCGAATGCCTCATTAGAGGTATATATAAAGGGAAATGTATAATCTATCTAAAGAGATATTTCCAACATCTTTGCATGTGTGAGCTAAAAGAGTAAAGTATCTCTATATCTATATAGCTATATACATCTCTAAACTATATCAGTATTATGCTTTGCAGTTGCATCTTT
Organism: Drosophila stalkeri; assembly: GCA_035047405.1. Classification (NCBI taxonomy): domain Eukaryota; kingdom Metazoa; phylum Arthropoda; class Insecta; order Diptera; family Drosophilidae; genus Drosophila; species Drosophila stalkeri. Next base: position 508,554 of record JAWNPR010000090.1, on the reverse strand, counting down.
ATATATATATATATATATATATATATATATATTTATTTATAACTCTCAATAACTTGAGTTCTTTCTGCAGTTTTTTATCTAAATTGAAACTCTTTCTCTTTGCTTTGCCAATTCATCAATTTATCTGGATACGTACATACAGCCACGCACAAACATCTTATATATATATATATAACTATAATGGAACGGTATTTGGCCAAAAATAACTTCCTCTCTCTCGCTCTGCTGACTAAGTGTACAAGTTATCTCTGACCGCCCAAATCTAATCATTGAAATCGAACGGAAAAAAAAAACTAAATGAAACGAAAATCAACTATCAACAAAAATAAAGAAAAGGCAATGGGGTAGAGAGCGAGAGAGAGAGAGAGAGAGAGAGAGAGAAACATGTTTGATTTGTGTTGCTCAATGGTAGACACAGAGATACTCTATAGTTTGTCCCATTTGAATATTGCTTTCAGTTAGCTAGCTCGCACTGCAATCTCTTGCTGCAGTGTATACCCCATGTCTATGGGCCATTGCTTAATGGGTATATCCAACATTGTGCTTCATTATTTACAAAGATTTTGAGCAGCGTGCGAAATCCCCAAACCGAATTGCCGTATCCAGTTGCTGGCTACGCGCTTGCTTCACTCTCCGTCGGCTGCCCCCTGCTGGCCCTGGCCCTGGCCACTGGATGACATCATCAGCGTTAAAAGAGGCAACGATCCGCGGTGGCCATTGGATGCTTCAGTTGATTTTGGCTTTTCGGTTTTTGGTTTTTGGTTTTCGGTTGAATTTCTGAGGTTTCGGCTTGATTGCGTTGGCTTCTACTCTTTGCTTGGCTTCTCTCGGTCATTCGCTTTATGTGCGGGTCAACAATATGAGAGACGCTCGCCCCATCTATTGGAGCAGTTGGTCATAGTTATGCCAGAGCTGCCAATGGCAATGCCACATCAAATACGTGAGTCACAAATCAATTTCGATGGCTGCCAATGGATGTGTTCAGTTCCAGCTTAAATATTCGCTTTTGTTTAAGAAATATTTTCAAATATATATATACATATATATACCAAGCCTCAAAAATTAAATGCACACACACACACACACACACACACACACACACACCCATCACACTCATATACACACACACATGTGACTCTGCCGCCATAAATCCTCAAAAACAAGCGAATGCAAATTGATTTGTTGCTCTCCCTGAATCAAATGAAATGAAATGCAACGGCTGCTTGTGCCACACAGCTCATGGCAACGAGGGTAAACGCGACACAGTCACAAAATCAGGAGCGGATTTCTGAATCAATGCATAGTAGTAATAAAGACCGAGCAACTTTAATATTTAATAATAGTTTTTTAAAAGAGAATCACCAAGAGTCTCTCTATTTAATGAAGAGAAATAAACAACATTGGCTTCCCTCACTACTTCCATTTGTTCACTTTGCTGTGGCTGGTAGTCCGCTCCTGTGCAATGGCAATACCAATTCGTTTACCCAATACCAAATCCAATGTCCAACGTCAACAGCAATAATAATAACAGCAGTCGCAATCGAATCGTGGCAGCTCCCCCCGCGCTGAAGCCCTGGTCCAGATCCGCGTCGCTCTCCTGAATGCATATAAATAAATTTTAATTTGCCAATTGTGTGTAAAACTTATTAGCGATAAGTTTTGTCGCAGTTGCAGTCACAGCCACAGCAACAGCAACAGCTAAAGCTACAGCTACAGCTATAGCTATAGCTACATTTGTATCTGCTTATGGGCAAGAGCTTTCGGGCTGTTTATTTTGCATAATGTCGAGCCCGTATCGCGTTGAGTGAGGAAATGAAATACGTGTATCCGTGCCTGGATTTTATTCGTAAGCTGGCATTTGGTTATTAGTCATAAAGCTCCAATGCATTGGGCATAAGTTAATGATAAATGTCTGTATTCACAATATACAATATATATATATCTGTATATATGCGAGTGTTCGTTGTCAGGGCACGACCAGTCAAGCTGGCAGACAGGTTAAAGCTGACAGCCAGGAAGTTGACATAGTTGTTGAGCAAATAAAGCTATCAATTATTACAATTGTCATTGTCATTGATATTATCAATGTATTGGTATTGTTGTGAGCCAGACTAGTTGTTGATGAAATCGATATTAGTATTATCATTGCTATGAGTATTAGTATTAGTATAAATATAGGTATTACTATGAGTGTTTGTATAGATAGCGGTATAGGTATTTATATTAATATTATTATAAGTATTATCATTAGTATTATTACAAGTATTATTATTATTATTCGTATTAGTATTATTTTGAGTATTATTATTAGTATTATTCTGAGCATTATTATTTAGTATTCGTATTAGTATTATTATTAGTATTGGCATTAGCATTTTCAACAGCATTACAAAGATCATTAGCATTAGCATTTGTATTAATATTAGTATTATTTTAAGTATTATTCTTAGTATTCGTATTAGTATTATTTTGAGTATTATTATTAGTATTTGTATTAGTAGTATTATTAGTATTGGCATTAGCATATTTCAACAGTATTATACTGATAATTAACATTACCATTAGCATTATTTGCAGCTAAAGCTAGAGTATCATTCTATTCATCTCTCTATTTCTCATATCTGCTCCCCTCTCAATCAGTGTTCGAGCTAGTGATTATCACTCATTATTACTAGAGAGTGATACAAATGTTTGGGTAATCGATTCATTGCTGCATAAATGCTCCATTGGTCCATTGCTCATTCCATTGTTCCACTTATGCAGCAGTTGATATTCCACTGTTCCATATAGCTAAAGCTCGCTCGCTAATCTTCTTCGTGAAGTGCTGTTGAGCTAGATATTAGTATTCACAGAAATGTGCATATGCTCCAAATGCGAAAGCCAGAGAGAGAGAGAGATGAGAGAGACCATTAAAACCCAATTCTAATGCGAGTAATTAGCCAGACAGACTCACACACTCACACACTCATACACTCGACATACAGTCACAGGTGTGCTTGTAGTTGGTATCTGGAATCTCAGCATTGAGCACTCCAGCTGGCATTTATGTATGTTGTTTGCACAGTTTCACGTGTGTGTTGCGCTGCACTCGGGCGAGGCGTCGCTCTTTTTGGCTCTTCACATTTTATTTAATATTTTAATTAAATTATTTCAGTGCCCTCTTCTAATGGGCGCTCGACTTTCAAGGCATTTATATGCAAATGTTGCCCAACTCAAGGCTATTCCGAGTCTCTCTCTCTCTCTCGTCTCTTTCTGTCTCGCTCTGTCTCGCTTTCATATATGTTTGTATGTTGCGACTTGTAGATCGAGCTGTTGCCATTACCACCCGCACTTAACGTTAATTAAACTGCTGTGTGTGCTAAAATGTGTCTCTGTTTCATGTGTTTCATGTGTTTCATGTGTTGTGTGTGTGTCCTTGTCCTTTGTAGACAGCCAGGCTGCCTGGCAGCTGCTGTCGTTTTAATAGCTTAATGTAGTTACTTCCACTTTGAGTGTCTTCCCTTTGCCTTTGCCGTTGCCTTTGCCTTTGCCTTTGCTGTTGCCTGTGCTGCAGCGGAACGGGCCAAGCCGGGCCGAGCCTGAGCCCGAGCCCGAGCCATGAGGCGTCGAGCGTCTTTACTAATAAAAAACACAACACTCAGCAAAATTGTTATGCAGCAAACTAAATCAACACACACACACACACACTCACTCGCACACCTATGCGCACCTCCCCCTCCTTCCTGCACTGTACAAATTACAAAGCAGCCATGACGACTATAACTAGCAGGAAAAAAGCCATGTAAGCCGCACTTACACACAACTGGGTCTCCCGTTAGCATGTGCACTCGAATGCGTGCACTTTTTCTACACACACACAGTGGCTATGACAGACATAGAGAGCGATAGGGAGAGAGAGGGTGGGAGAGTGAGCGGGTGAGCGAGGTAGAGAAAGTGAGAAAAAAAATTGTGATATCTAACAAAGTTCTGTTGAGCTTAGATTATGTGAAATGGGGTATATTAGTTGTATATCTGGAATTTAATTGCATATGTGATTTATGCTAATTAAATAATTGTTCCCAGGGTATCTCTTATGTCTATGTTGTTGTTGAGTGTTATGTTAAGTAAGTTGCCTCTTGTACTTAATATATATATTTGCATATAGTTGATTGGCAATTTGTACAAGTAATATCTTTATATTGTTATCTTTAAATAGGTTATCTCTTAGTCTACTACCCATTCTAGATTGAGCTTGCACACTGTATAAATTAAATTATTATTTAATTTTTACATTATTATAAAATTAATGCTGTCCCAAGATCATTTTTGACTAATTTCTGTCTAGGGTATCTCTTAGTCTTCTAACTAGTCTAGTTATGTATAATTAGATAAATGCTATTTTACGATATGTTTAGAATAGACTATTTAGCACAACTTGTCTTATACTACTTTCTCTAAATCAACTCTAGGGTATCTCTTAGTCTGTCAACTAGGCTTGTTTAGTTTTAACCTAAAGTATGTTGGCAGTTTTGGCACTAGAGCTGTTATTTTTTTCTGTTTTACATGCGAGAATGCGCCAGCAGCTGCAGCTGCCGCAGAGATCAAGGCTGCTTGCTCAGTAACAGGACTACGAATAGCTCTAGCTCTAGAGCACGAGAAAGAGAGAGTGGGGGGAGAGAGAAAAAGTATGGCATGTTGGGATTAGTTTGCAGTGTGTACACATGCCTGAGTAATATCTCTATTTGTGGGAGCTGCATATTTCTAGAGTTTTTTGGCATTTTTTTTTTGGCATTTTTCTTACGTTTGCATAGCTTAATTAGTCCGGCTACGTGATATCAAGTATACGCCCAGCGTTTTCACACATATTTACTCATACTCATGCATATCTCTGTCTCGTTCTCTTTCTATTTGCAGCACCCCTCTTCCTTCCCGAATTCCGAACTTTAGTGCAATAGGAAAATGGCCCAACCGCAATTGCTGCAAATCAAATTGTCACGTTTCGATGCTCAGCCCTGGGGATTTCGCCTGCAGGGCGGCGTCGACTTCGCCCAGCCCCTGCTAGTGCAAAAGGTAAGTGCCACGCCCCAATTTTAACAATTAAATTGTTGTTGAGCAGAGATTCAATTACGCACAGATTTTTGCTTAAATTTGCAACTGCTGAACAATCGCAATTCGAATTCGAATTTTTGAACACTACGGAAAAAAATGTGGGAAAAAATATTAGTTGGGCAGTTAATTTATTGATGCATTTAAATGCTGAAATTCAGATATATATTTTTTTTTGTTAAAAATAAATTTGTAGCAATTTGCTTTTCTTCATTTTTTTTTTGTTTAATATTTTTTTTTTCGGTATTTTTGCGCGCGTTTTTTGCGCACGGAACGCTAAAAGTTTTTACCAAACATTTTATCCAACGAAATTTCCTTTGCTGCCATTTTGGATATTTTATATGCAGACGCACACACACACACATGCATTGAGACAGAGAGTGAGAGAGATAGATATAGTGTACAAATGTGTGTGTACAAATTGTTAAACATTTTCAAATAATTTCTAATAATTTTTACACTTTTAGCGACACTCACGCAAATTCAAGAGCTTCTATTTTTTGCGCGAATATATATCTATATCCATATATATATATCCGCTTATATAATAAATATCTTAATCTATATTTATATACTACATACATATATATTGACATGTGTACACTCTCGAGGGTATCTGCTGCTAGCCATGGGACAAAAAATGTACGCAAAGATCTGAATATGGATAAACGAATATGAGTTATGAGCCGCGGAGATTATGTTTATGGCTTTTGTAATTGGGTCGCAGATGGAACATTAAAATTGAAATTACTTCTAGAGATTTTGTAATTTAAATAATTGACAAGCATTTGCGGTTGGTCTTGCTATATTTTTTTTTTTTTTTATGGCCATTTGATAATCTACTCCAGATGAGAATTGCTTTTAAATAGAGAGAAAGAAGGAGAGAGTGAGAGGTAGAGAAGGATAGAGAGGTGGAGGATTAAAGTGAGATAGGAGAGAGATGGGACAGTGGATAGAGAGACATATATAATGAGATAGGACAGAGTTGAAAGAGAGAGAGAGAGAGAGAGAGAGAGAGAGAGTGGAATCTTAAAGGAGAGACCAAAGAGAGTTATATATTTATGGTTTTCTAAAAATTCAGAATCAAATCCATATGGAGAGACTTTGAATCGAGATTAGGATATTTGATAGTCAAGCTTTTCCATTTAGAGCACTCTAACTTATTTTGTTATTCAAATCAAAGCTAGATTTCAGCTACTCGAAAAACCTAAAAAGTTTTTTTTGTATGGCAGTTTTATAGCTGCTTTTCAGATTTGATTAGAGTTGAGGCAATCTCACGGCAGTTGAGCTCTGAAGTTGATGTGAATGGGCTTTGATGGCATGTCAATCGAGTGACTGCAATTTGTTTGTGCACTCGTAATCGCATGCACATTCGCAATCGCAGTCGCACTCAGGCATATTTCCGAGTGGGACAGATGAATCATTGCATGGCTTGACACTGACCTCACTTGTAAACAAAACGAACAAAAATAAAATAAAAATAATAAAAATAAAAATAAAAAAATGGGGCTATCGGAAAATGTTGCGTTCGACCAAAACTGTGACGAACTATGTTCGGTTCGATTGTGTTTATTCCGGGCTGTAAGTGAATCAGCGTTTAGATAAGGGTTCGAATCACGTTTATAAATAGGCTGCCTTCACAAGCAACAGAAGCTCATGTCAAGCTACTGTCAGCTTAATGTCAACATTTCTCATTAATATCATTCAAATAGTTGATAAACGAATGAAGACATCGAGTAGCACTTGAACTTGTGATAAATCGAACAAGTTCAAGATTCTTACTTATTACATAGGAGCTGATATGCACTGCTCTAATGCCATGATATGAACGGGTTAATTGGAATTCGAGTTAAACGTTCGAATCTAAGGAAAACTTGGAAAATTATTATATACATTAAATGTTATCATTTAAATACTTTAATTGGAATTTATGTTTAAGAAAAATATATTTTCTATTGTTTACCTATCTATTTCTCCCACATACACTGTTTAATATCATATGAATATTTTCTAATTGGAATTCGAACCAATGAATGAATAAATAAATAGAAAATGAAAAAAAAAAAAGGTGCGCAATTGGGCTCAGTAGTTATGTTCTAGTTGCATATTGTTGTTTATCTCTCATTCTATCTCTCTCTCTCTCTCTATCTATCTATCTATCTATGTCTCTCTCTATCTGGCAGACACCGCAACAAAGGCTTTTGGTAATTGTTTAAGCGTGACAACATTTGCCAAAGTGTAAATATTTTATTTTATGCCAAACCGAATTTATTTCGTTGACATTTTCGAACGCCACCAAAAAGCAGCAACAGAATTTTCTGTTTACTTTGGCATTACAAATGAGTTCAGCTGCTAATGGTGCAACAGTGGGCGGCAGAGGCAGAGGCAGAGGCAGAGGCAGAGCAAGAGAGAGAGGGATAGAGTGAGTGTGGGGCGTGGCATTGTATAGAAATGCGCAATTTCTATTTAAACAGCTTGTTCATTGAGTTGATTTATGTCAATGCTATGTCTCTCTGTCTCTTTCTTACACTCTACCTCTCTCTCTCTCTCAGTTCTCAGGCCGAAGAAAGAAAAGCTATTTAAAAATAATTTCCATTGCTCAAGTGCAAGCATATTTCTGTGAATATATCAAATGTTCACTATATATATTACAGAAGAAAAAAAAATACTCGAGCTGTCAACAGTTGTTTTTTACAGTGTATTTTTAGCCTATACATATTGTATATTAATTGCTCTTTAATTCAATTAATTGGCATAAAACCTGGATCCATTATCAATTGGTGCATTAATCTAATGACAATCCATGTTCACGTCAATTAGAGTGGACCAAAAACAATGTTTTACAACAACAACAACAACAACAACACAACTTCCAGCGACAGACCAGGTCGATAAATGTTGTGTAGCAAAACCCATTAGCAGTTGTTAGCTTTTATTTGGCCAATTTAGCGGCCAGACTATGTAAAACAAAAAAAAAAAAAAAAAGCTAAAGCCATAAAAAGTAAATATTTTATAGCTGGAATATGATGGACTAACAGATATGCTAAAGTGGCAAAAAAAAAATATAGAAATAAATAAACAAATTGATAAACAGCGAAACAGATTTAGAAATAGTGTATGTGATTTGCGAGGGTTGGCTGTATAGTTGCTGAAATACTAGAGTGTATTACAAGCACATTTATCTATGTATTTATGTGCGTAAAATCTGTTGCAAATGAAATGATGAATTGAGACTAACTATAGTCGCGTATATACCCTCTAGATATATTCATTTTGCCCAGGGCAAACGTTTACAAATTTTGTTGTAATTTATGCGAAAATCACGCAGCTGAAAGGCGAAATAGTTGAATAAATATATAAATAAATAAATATATATATATATATATATATATATATATATATATATATATATAATATATGAAAAAAAACAATCATAAATAATAGAATAGGGAAAGTATTTTGAGTTACAAAAAAATGTATTCAAATATTTGAGAGTTATAAATATGTTTTTAAAAAATTTAAAATATTTAAATAAATACATATGTGAATAGAGAAATATATTAATATAAATATTCAAACAAATTGAAAACAATTTTGTGCTGCAACTGGAGGAAAGGCAAATTGACAAACGGAGAGATTGAAGCGTAGTCCCAAAGCTGTAATCAGCGCTTTTTCCTGATTTTCCAACAATTTTGCCTCTACTCTAGCTTATTTGTTTGTCTGCCAAGGTGTCTGAGCCCTTGCTGAGCTGTCTCTCTCTGTCTCTCTCACTCTCTCACTCTCTCTGTCTCTCTCTATGTCTATCTTCCATGACTGCAAGCCGTCAGCTGCATGGCTTGGCGCCTTTTGAACACTTCAAGCTCAATTGAATTTAGAATGTGCCACACTTGAGGCAGCATCCGAAAGCAGCTGCTCCGTTGCAAGTGCATTAAAAACTTTGCCCCTTTGCCACGCTGCGTCTCGAGGTGTGGCTGTCGAGGCATTTAATGAGCGCGCGTGTTGCCAAAGTGTGCAGCAGCTGTTGCTGAGCTTCAGTTGGGGATTGAGGATTAACCAGAGTTACCTGAGTAATAATGCTAGAAAAGACAACAAAACTGACAAACAAATTTCACTCTCTACTTCTCTCTCTCTCTCTCGCTTGCTCACTTCCTCTCTGTTGGCTCATTAAGCTAAAAAATGAACTGCATACAAAAAAAAAAAAAAAATCATAAAAAAGTAAGCTACTCAGCCGCTTAAATCGGATTAATTTATGCTTTCGTCGAACGTCGAAATGAAGTCCTTTCGCAAAAGGACTCGACTTTTGCTTTTACTAGTCTTTGTTTTTTTTTTTTGTTTTTTTCCTCTCTGCTGGCCACAGACAGACAGGCAGACTGAGAGACAGATAGAGTCTCTCTCTCTCACATATGGCCACGTTTATATTTCATTATCAAGTGCAGGGTCGACTGAAAGGCGCTCCACACACACACACACACTTACACACACAAAGAGCCAAAGCCAACGAGAAAAAGAGAGAAAAAAACGTAGAATAAAAGCGAAAGCCAGGCCAAGAGTCCACTCGCTGGTTGACTTCATCCGCACAAATAATAGACGCCAAATAAGTAATACAAAAAAGCGTCAATTCGGTTTAGTACAAATTTACAGAGAGAAAAATAAAATAAGAGAGAGAGCTTACATAGGGAGTGCTGGCATTGGCAGATATCCTACATCAAGTGGTTCTCCATGAGACATGCTCATGCAGATACTATTGACCTTTTATACCTTTATACTGCTATTCTATAATATATCACACAGCAGGACTTACTTCCAGCTGTAACATATATATTGCCAGTGGCAATATACCCTGCTGTTACATATTTCAATGGGTAATTCAAATTGGAATAGCTAAAACCAAATTTCAACGAGCTTCAGCTGAAAGGATGCTGCCTCTTTGCTATAGCAATAGCTACAGCTACAGCTACAGCTGCAGTTACAGCTATTAGCCAACTTAAAGTCTAGACTCTTGCTGGCCCTGGTTCTGGTGCTGGCTCTGGGTCTGGGTCTGGGTCTGGCCATGGTTCTGGCTACTAACAAGCTACTGTCGGCATCCAAGGCAACCGACGTGCAGTTCCTCCTCCACATGTGGCCGCCCACTGCCTTCACTTTAGCGCTTTGCATTCAACTCTTTGCGTTTGGTGCATGCAAATCTGTTTTGCGTGTTTCTGTTTGTGTTTTGCGTCTTTTTGTTTTTCATGTTTTCGCTCTCTTTCCTGCTATTTTCCTTCGTTTTTTTTTCTGTTATTTTTGCAAAAGTCTTCGTGTTTGTAGTCCCCTTTTGCAGAGCCATTAATTATTTGACTCCTGTCTGGCTGAATTTTTCGTCTGCTGCGATGTTTGTCTTTGTCTCCAAATATGAAAATTCATAATTTTCAAAACTCACTTTGGAATGCTCTCTAAGCCAAGCAGCTGAAACGGGAGTTTTAGTTGGCATTGGGCATTTCAACACTTGCTTATAAGACAGAGTGTAAAACATATGTTAACAGCAAATGTTAAGAGTTAACAGCAGTCTCCTTTCTACAGGGTATTAAGCAGTTGCATGGCTTCATCTCTTGACATTTACTTTTAAGTTCGCATCACGTCACGCTGTTTTTGATTTATGAAAACCCTACGTTCTTCTTCTCACCCTCATCTCCGCATCTATCCCAAAAAATAATACAACAAAAATTATGCAATGCTTCGTTCGTTGCTTTTTGGCTTTGTGTAATTGAATCGCAGTTCAAAGCGCGGCGGTAGCTCATGGCAACAAAAGCTGTGCATAATAATAAAATCATTTTCTGATTGAACTTGTCTCACTCACTGCTTCTTCTTCTTCTGTGCGTGTGTGTGTGAGTGTGTGTGTGTGTGTGTGTGCGACCACAAGCGCCACGTGCCACAGCAATTGCAATGTCAAGACTTGCGGTTGCTCTCAATTTAGTTGGACGTTTTATTAATTTCGCAGCAACAACAACAACAACAACAGCAGCAACAACAACAAATAACAACAAATTATGCAATTGCTATAGAATACAACACCTATTGTTCAATCAATTGTAAAACAATTAACCACACACACACACACGCAGTTGGACAACATTTTGCTTTTAGCTAGAAAATTTTGCCTAGCTCTTGGGCATTTGTGCTGTGGTTTTTGAATACTCTTAATACCCATTACGAATGGCTAAACGTGGGTGTATTGATTGCACATTAACAGATAATAAGTGTTGTAGTATGCGTGTATTACTATATGTAGGTAGATATTGTTGGAGGATAATAAATCGATTTCACTCTCATAGAATTATATAAGAATAGACGAGCGTAGTCATAAGGGAGTATAAGAGTGTAGGTTTCTTTGTCTAAGCAGAGAAGTATTTTTATACTAATAGAAAAGTATTTTTATACTAATAAAAGAAAAACTAGCAAAGTATGAGTCTTCTATATGTCTCCTAGAGTATAAGCTAGTCTAATGATATACGAGTATAAGACTATTCGTATTAATAATAAATTAAACAAAAAAAGTAGTATACAAATATACGTATATATGTGTGAGAGTATAAGAGATGTATAAGATGTATTTAAATCAAACTAAAATAGTAGTATACGAATATACTTCTATATGTATAAGAGTATATAAGATGTATAAGTGTATGTGAACTAGAGTAAACGATTAGATCAGTACACATTAAACGATACGAATATAATATTTAGTATAAGAGTATACGAGATGTATAAGTATGTGTGAACTGAAATAGAACAACAGTACACATTGGATAAAACGAATATATTTTGCTAAGAGCTGACTCTGTTCAGCTAGTATAAGAGATTTCAGAGATAAGAATATACAAGTGATTGGATGAATAGGCATGATCATGTGTATATGAATTAGAATGAGTATAAGCCATCAAAAATATAAGAGTTTAAATATAGAAAAATAAACTGTGTAAGACTTAAAATATAGAAAACTTAAACTGTGCTCCTCAGTCTTTGGCCATGATAAATTCCAAGTGTGGCTAATAGACAATTGGCAGTTAGCTGCCGGCAATTGGCAAATTGTGAAGTGGCAAAGGAGGCAAGTGCCTCTAACTGACCACAAAAATGTTGCTCATGCAGCAAAGTGAATGCGCATTGATAGTAGCTCGGGCAGTCGGGCAGTGCGAGTCGCAATCTCAACTTGACTGGCAATTGGCAAAGCGAAGGCGTTAATTGAATCTGAAGCCAGGTGATAATACGCATTCGCAGTGGCGCTCACTTCCTGTGATTCATCAGCGCTCAGCTCTCAGCCACGTCCTCAATTGATAAAGCCGAGCCAGCAACAAGAGCAAATATACGAGATAAAAAAAGACAGAAAAAAAAGGATAGCTGAGCAGGAAGTGGCTGGCTATATTGATCCCAGACTCGACTCGACTGCCCGGACAGTGATTAAGTGTCTCTGCTCTGCGTGGCATTTGATTGATTATCAATTTTTACCGGTTTGCCCAGTTGCTGCTTTAAGCTGCCGCTGCTGCTGTGGCTGCAGTTCCCAGTGGCTGTCGCAGTTGCCAGTTGCAATTGATTCAACAATATTCCAACAGCTCTTCACTCCACGAGCCATTAAACGTTGCCTGGTTTCCGTTTCCGCCCACAGACTAACAGAGCGAGAGTGAGAGAGAGATGGAGAGAGGAAAGGGCAGGTAGACAGGCGATATTCGCATCCGTTTGTGATTGGACAGACGGGCAAGCATATCAGCGCTGAACACAAGGCGTGTCTCGTGACACGAATCGTAGTCATAAATGTATGAATATGATTTACGATGTTGTCTTAAGCAAACTAACTACTAAGGAAAGCGAGCAACTGGAAAGGTGAATACATATATCTATAGTCAAAGTCTTCGTGTCGTGTCACGAACAAACAAAAGCAACAGAGTAGAGCAACATAAAATTCTCACAGTTACTTGCCATTGCTTGTGTCTGTTTGAAGTCTTCGTGAAACTCTGTTAAGGCTTAAGTATTACTCACGCTTACTCTCGTATACGATATATTACCTGCTTCATCTTCGTGACACGACTATAGCTCATCTTTCGTTGTAGCTCTAGAGTATTGCTCAATGCTCAACTCTAACTCTAGTCTTATATCTCAAGCAGCGGAACAAGAGCTAAGGCAAGACTTTGCCCAAGTCTTGTCTACACACATACGTGCACACATCTCCGATTCACACACACTCACGCACACACACACAGGGAGAGAGTCGCATTGGTATCGCTATTCAATTGCACTTCATTGCACAATTGCTGCGGGCTCTCGACGTCCAGAATTTCTTCGAGCACGTCTTATTTAGATTTATCCCAGCTGCTTCACTTGAGTTGTCCATATCAACTGACTGTCTCACTCTCTCTCTCTCTCACTCCCTCTCTCTCCCTCTTCCTGTCTATATGTTTAATATGTTATTGAATATTTTGTGGCCTTTACTAATGTCTGTATGGTATCTACTGCAATTCTCTAGCTCTATATTCCTCTCTCCCTCTCCCATTTGCCTCTTTTGTGTGGCCCACATGCAAAAGTCACATAAATTTTTGGTACGCTCTGCTCTGCTGCTGCTGCTGCTGCTGCTGCTGCTGCTGCTGCTGCTGCTATGTCCTCGCCTAATCCTTGTGCTTCGCATATTTTTCTCAATTGTTCGTCTGGAAATATTCTTCTGCTTGCTCTGCTCTGGCTTTGGCTCTGAGTTTGCCCCTTTCTTCCAGCTTGCAGCTTGCTGCTTGCAGCTTTTGCTCTTGTCCTTGCTTGCTTTTAGGTTGCATGTCAGTGCACATAAATCGCTCGCTAGCTGAAAATTCGCTTTGCTTCACTGCTTCACAAATACACATCCATTCACACACGCACGCACATACTCACACACTCACACACTTACACACTCGCTGATAGCTGAGGCAGCTGCTATGGCAAAATTATTTGGCCAAAAAATAAAAAAAAAGAAAACTCGAGTCAAGCTTAACTCTAGCTGCATTATGCTTTGCTGTCTGTGTGTGTGTGTGTGTGTGTGTGAGCCATAAATATTTATAAGTTCTAAGCGTAAACTTGAAAAAAAAAACATGTAAAAGAGAATTATTTGAGAGTGCTCGACCAGTAGATACCCTAGAAATTATATGTAAATGTGCTTATGCATTATGACTATATTAGTTGGAAAGAGCAGAGAAGGAAGTTATAAAGTGGAGAGGGCAGTGAAGAGGAGAGAGGAGAGAGGCAGAGAGAGAACTCATTGCTCTACAAAGTCAAAGAAGCATTAATAGAGTGGCTTAGGTAAGGTGTTCGAAAACATTATTTAAATAAATAACTTGTTAACTTAATGAGAACTTACAACTCTCAATTTCAAATCGATATTATGATAAAATATTCTATATAGATAAAGAACATATACATATTAATATACACAATTTAAGTATCTGGGTTGCTCAGAACATCGTTTCATTTCATGATCGAATCTTTGAGTTCATCGAAAAGTGTAGTATTGTATGTATAAACTAATATACCCGATTTAAACATGCTGCATACATGCAGAGTATCAAAAACGAAGCGTTTTGTAAAACGTTAAAGCGCTTAACTTGACCAAGACTCAGCTACCTCTCAACACTTACCCCTCTTGATGTCCCCTGCCCCCTCCTCCCTTAGTCCAATCTTTGCCCAATCAGTATAAACAGCCAACCAATACAAGTTGCTTCTTGTCCACTCACAACTCTGCATTAGTCAGCTAATGGCAGTTGCTGTTGCTGTCTTTTTACCTGATATATGATTGAGTTACTGTTTCAATTTCTACCTGTCAGATATCTACTTCGCTCTCTTTCTCTCTCTCCCTCTCTGCTTTTGTTTTACATAAAAGAGTTACAAATGGATCCATTGATGAGTCAGACACGAATCAAATTTAATCAGCTAATTTCTTATAGTTTTATGACGCAGACAGTTCAGAGTTCAGCTCAGTTTAGCTTTTCGTTTTCACAGTGTTTATATTTCGCATTCTTCAAACATTTTTGTTGTTTGCAATTGATCTCATTTGGGCGCTGATTTAATTGTTGCTTAGTGGAGGGTTTTTCGCCTTCTGGCGCAGAGGCGGAAGTGCGGCTAACAAAGCGGAAACGGAAATTGTGCGCTCGCTTATCGCAGAGTTTATGTGTGTGTGTGTGTGTGTGTGTGTGTACTTAAATGGGATACTCGGGCAGCGCAAATTGCGTGCTACAGCGTAATCGAAATAAATTATGAGCACAACTTACGCTGCGGTTGAAGAGGAATGGGAGAAATGGAGGAGCAATCCGTAGAGGGGAGAGAAGGTGAGAAGAAAAGCCGTAGGTAAGGTTAGCTGTGTAGCAAGGGAGGAGGAGGAGAGTACTGTCAAAAGGATAAAGGGGAGAGAGACGCAGAGAAGTAAAGATTGAGAGGGAGCCTGTCGAGATGAACAGGGGAGGAGGGGTAAAGAATGAGGGCCCGAGAAGAGGAAAGCCGCACAAGAGAAGAGAAGAGATGAAGCCGGACAGAGAGGGAGCCGCAGGGTAGACTCGACGATTTGAGAGTGGGCAAAGAGGGGAGTGGGTAAGCCGTGCGATAGCGGGTGAGTTGCTGCCGTAGCTGATAACTGCGTACTCCTGTATGGTGTATGTGTGTGGATATCCGGCTTTGAGCTACTGGCCGTGTCCGGGCTTTTAGTGCCTTAGCATGTGCTTGACCCTGAGCCGTGAGCGCAGTCCTTATTGTGCTCGGCAGAGGGAATTTTATGCGAACGGGAAACTTATAGCAGCCCCACGCACTTTCCTCTCCTCTTCTGCTGTTTGTTTATGGCATTCAGCTCGGATTCCACTTTCACTTGTGCGGAGGCAAAGGATTAAGCTGCCAAATTAGTCAGTGGCTCAATTAGTGGACAGCATTTAAGTTCTCATATTCAGTGGAGATGATAAGAGAGTACAGTTAGAATTCCTTTTAGATAACACTTTGAAAGTGCTTTAACTTTTAAAACTCTTTCTCTCTCTCTAGCCATGCTCTCTATATCAATCCACATATCCCTTTACTACGAGTCAATGATACACTTATTATTATTATTATTATTATTATTGTTGTTGTTGTTGTTGTTGTGCGTGTGTGTCTGCCGCATGTATCACACATGTATCTATAATCAACATTTTATTATGATGCCCATTCATATTTTATTTTCACAATTTTTTATGGGCCAACGGGCACGTATTAGCCATAACGATATGTCATTGATTCTCAGTTAACGCAGACGAACAGTGGGACAGGCGATGCCCTAGACAGTCATTACGTCTCTCTCTCTCTCTCTCTCTCTCTCTCTTCTGTGTCTATCTCTTTCTCACTGTCTGTGTGAATCCTTGTCATCGTGTTTGTCGCCTTTGGGCTTTGATATATTATGGCCTGTCGCCTTGTCTTGTTTATTTGAGTTATTTAGCTAAATATGGTAGCAAAAGCAGTTGCTGCTATTCCTTTTCCATCTTCTGCATCTTCTTCTTCTTCTTCTTCTTCATCTTCTTCGTTTTACTCTTCAATCTCCCTTTGGGGCTTGACGCATTCTGTTTTTGTTTTTGTTTTCTTTTTATTGTTATGACGCATATTTTGTTACGCTGGAAATTGAGACGTTGCTCTTGTGATTTATTATATTGGCCTCGCTTGCATTTCAAATTGATTCAGATATTTAGCCGAAACGTCTTTTGGCATTGCCATCTAAATTGTTTACATCAGGCAGCTGGAGCTGGAGCTGGAGTTGGAGCAGTTCGACTTTTTACAGCCTCGATTCGTGGCAAAGGGGGAAAAAAAAAAGTCAATTTCGTTAATCAACACGAACGACTTAATCCAAATTGAATGAACTCGATGCCAAAAGCGGATCAGCCAGGGCTTATACGAAGCGGCAGAAAAATTGGAAAATTTACACATTTTTCGCATTTTTGGAAAGCATTTGATGAGCCATGAGGCAGAAGGCGGAGGCATGGTAAGAGGCTCAAGGCTCAGGTGGAAAAGGCCCAAAAAGGCGAAAATTGAAAAAATCGCAATAGCAGCAGCAGCAGCAGCAGGAGAAGCAGGAGCAGCAGCTGCCAGCAGCACAAAAATAAAGCCTAAGCCTTGGACGTTAGCCCAAAAAAAAAAAAAAAAATTGAAGGAGGGAAAAGAAAACAAAAATCAAGCCAAGTCAATCGAGTCCATCGAAACGAGTGTGCGTGCCTCTGTCTCTGTATGTGTATGTGTATGTGTGTGTGTGAGGGTGTATGTGTGTGGATGTGTCGGAGCTCAGCCACGCTTGAGGTGATAATGTAATAAGCACTTTTTATGACCCAACAGGATTTAGACCTAAAAATTCCAGACACTGCGCAATGTTTGGCAGTCGAGCTGAGTTCAAAATGTGCGCATTCTCTTTTATGATACCCTGGAAAATTGTTAAGCGGAGCATATTTGTTGTAGAGCAACTAAAAGGCATATATGAATATAGTAAGAGTAAGAGCAAAGCAAGATTAAAAGTATAAGAGTAATGTAATATAAGACTAAGAAGAAGAATCGGAGTCTAAGACTGCCAGTATAAGAGTGATGGAGTAGAAGACCATAAAATACAGTGCCTATAAATAGCAGTATAGGAAGGAATGGCTGACTATGAGCAACGGCATCTAGAGGTAGGAGTATAAGACAGTAGAGCATAAGTATAAGTAAATATCAGTATAAGAGTGAAAGACCAAGCTATCAGTAAACGAGTAAAAGAGCAATACGACTGTAATACTTGATGTAAGATGCATATAGGAGTGTATAAGAGTATGACTATTGATCCATCTAGTTCGTCACGTTCAAGGGCATCTGACAATACGACTATAAGACATTATGCATATATAAGTGTATAAGAGTATGACTATAGATACATCTAATTCGTCAATTCAAAGGAAATTCAAGGGCATATGGCAGTCGTGCAGTTGTCACATTCGCTTCTTTCCTGTTGTTCTAGCTGGGATTTAGATTTTGTGGAGGCAGCAGAATTGTTTTTGGGCCGGTGAACATATTGTTTTTGGCACGCTGCTAATTGGTGGCATTCAACAAGGCTGTCAGCATCTGCGGCAGTTGGCAATCGGCAGTTGGAAGTTCTCCTTTACGAGCTTGTTAAAGAGGATACGACCTCACACACTCTACCTGCTCGACTCTGGGATCCATTAAAAAGTACACTTATTTGATTAAGCGAATGTATAGTTCGTGCTCGGTAACAAAGCGAGAAGAGGAAAAAGTGCAAAGAGTAATGGAAAATTACCTGACCATGTCATTTGCCATTAAGGAAAACATGAAACAGGGAAATGTCCACGAAGTAAAATAAAATTGAAAAATGTCATTGATAGAGCAAAGGGAAAAAAATCAAATCAGAATAGAGCACCACAATAGCCATGCCAGGACATACGACTGCGACAAAGGCAAAGACAAAGAGTGGGCAGAGAGAGAGAGAGAGAGGGAGAGAGGGTGGGAGAGAAGACGTCAGCTAAAGGTAAAGGTAAAGGTAAAGTGTACCGCTGTCGGGGTCTCTGGTTGACTGGCTGCATTGACAATCGACAAATGAGAAAAGATAATGCACAGCATTAATCTTGCTACCAGCAATTTGTCAGAGAGCCAAGAGCCAGGAGCCAGCTAGGAGCTAAAGGGAGCTAGAGGAAACTCTCTCACACACACACAGAGGACGGAGTCGAGTTTCGATTTGAAGCATGCCAAATGCAGTTCAAATATTGTGGCCAGCAAATGGAGCAGCAGCTGCACTTGACTCCCCACTCTACCTCACTCACTCACTCTCTCTCTCTATCTCTCTCTCTCTAGCTCTGTCCATTCTCTGTGCTCATTCTTCTAAACGCTGCTTTCATCAATTAATTTACAATTTGCCAGCCATTCGCATTTTCACATTTCCAGCTCGTCGTCGTTTTCATTGATGGTCAGCGCGTGGGCTTGGCATACATTTAGTTCTTTTCCTATTTTCATACTCGCTCGATGAGTGGAAGAGGGGCATATTGGTTCTCTAGAGAGTAGAGAGAGAAAGAGAGTAGAACTTGATGTGCTTTTCACATGCTTTCCCATAAAGAATTACAGCTACTCCCTGGCCTTATGAGTCTTTCCTTTTAGTTAGTTTTACAATTGAAGCGAGTATAATGCAGTGAGCTATGCTTGACTGCACTTTTCGTGTTTGGTTTTTCCTTTCGATTCTTGTTTTTCTCATTTCGTGCAATCCTTCTGCAGCCACACAGTAATGGTCATGTCCTTGCCGGTCTCTGTGTCCTGCCGTAAATTGCATTGCTTGCCAACTTGTTGAAAGCCTGAGCAAGAAAATCGCGCAGAGCGACTGCCTCTGTGTATGTGTGTGTGTGTGTATTGGTGTGTGTGTGTGTGTGTGTGTGTGTGAGAGTGTGGGTGGGTGTACTTAAATGCTTTTCTGTGTTTTGCACTCAACTACAAAAACTGGGTTACTAACTGAACAACTGGACACTGGGCATAGAGCATACTCAAGAGACAGATAAAGTGAGACAGGGAACAAGAGAGAGAGAGAGAGAGAGAGAGAGAGAGAGAGAGTGGGAGAGTGAGTGCTCGATTTAATGCTCACAATTTAGACTCTTAATTAGATCCACAAATTTGGTTTGGCATACAAATTTTTACGCCGTACACTGGAAGCGGTATCAACATCGGCATCGACATCGGCAACGGCAACGGCTACGGAGAGTGCTTACGGCGTATTGCTTTTAATTGTTTTTACTGTTTGCTGTTTCACTTTATTTCGCTTTTGTTGCTCTCTCGCGTTGATTTATTTATTTCTATTTATTTTTAGAGCAATTGCGGTTCGCCTCAATCTAGACCACGCCCCCCACCCCCAATGCCTCCTCATCTCTTGCTGCTCTCCGTCTCCTTCTGTGGCCGTCTGCGTGCTATGCTCTAGTTTCTTTTTATTTTCTTTTTTTTTTTTTCTATTTTCTACTGTCCGCCGTAATGGGGACCTTAATCACGTAATGATTTTCACTGCGCGAACCGTGAAGAGCGAGTCCGAGCGGTTTGTCTTGAATTCTTGGCCAACATTGTTTCTGTTTCTGTTATTTTTTTTATTTTTTATTTATATACTCTACTTCGTCTTCATTTTGCTTTTCACAATTGGCACAAATCTCGCGCTCATTGCTAATGGGCAAAATGTTGTGGCGCTAATTGAAATTGCATTTGCTTTAACTTAAATATTTAATTGAGAGAACGAGTCTCGGAGACTCTAAGAGTCTGTCGGGAATTCATCAAGTATTCGAGATTTAAGGAAATGTTGAAGGAGGTCAGTGGCTCCTTCTCAATGTTGCAGAATGAGCAAGAGTCATTTAGGAGGCTCTAGATATTATATAAATTTCAAGTTGTGAAATAAGGCTTCTCAGTCTAGCCTCTGCATGGAAATACTTTTCGACTAAATGTAATAGAAGATTTTATGACTACTCTAAGAAGAGTCTATGAAGAGTTTAAAATAGTCTAGAATCCATCAGGAATAGTCTAGGTAGAGTTTAAGAATAGTACAGGAAATCATTTAGTTAAGTAAAGTCTAGGAAGAGTCAAAGACAAGTCTGGAAACTTTTATCATAACTTTTTATCATAAAAATCAATATTAATTAAAAATAATAAAAAGTCTAGAAAGAGTCGAAGACAAGTCTGGAAGCTTTTATTATAACTTTTTATCATAAAAATCAATATTAATTAAAAATAATTTCAGTTAAATAACTCAAAAAATAATTATTATTTCTTGATTTTTTTTTTTTAATAGAAAGACTTTAATAGGTATATGGGAATAGAATAAGAAGAGTCTTGAATCACTCTACGAAGAGTCTAGGAAAAGATTATGAATAGTTTAGAAAGAGTGTAGGAATTGCATAAATCTTTTCAGCTACCCCCATATTTATATGTAGAATGAAGAGCTTTGTCTTTAAAAAGTCTTAAATTCATTTTATAAATACTTTGTACCCTTGTGCTGCTGCAACACGTGGCAAGCAAAGCTGGCAATCAGTTCTCTTTCCATTTCTGTTGCCTCATTTCTGTTGCTTAGCCAAGCAAATTTTATTATGCCTCTGCAGCGTGCCTGCTTGATCTCGAGCCACTGCAGTGGCCACTGCAGTGTCAGCGGGTTCTTTGTCTTTCATGTGGTGTCCCTGGAGAGGCGCGTCAGTCGATAACAATTGACAATGGGACACTCACTGCCTGTGTCCCCAAAGACGAAATGAAGAGCTGAGCTAAGGCTTTAGCTGAAAGAGCCGCCGCTTGCCAATTTTGCTTAGAATGCGCAACACGAAGCGTCGACAAATCCTAATTGCATTTGCCTGATTGCAGTTCCAGAAAGAGAGAGAGAGAGAGAGAGAGAGAGAGAGAGAGAGAGAGAGAGAGAGAGGTTAAGCTGCAGGCAGAAATGCATCTGACTCTGTATCTGAAAAAGTATCTTTAGCTGAAAATGTATCTGTATCTGTACGTGAAAAGATATATCTGAATTCCGTATTCATATGCAACAGAAGCTCAAAACTGAAAATGCGATTCTGTTGCTGATTCATTCATTAAAGAGGCAAGACACAGATGAGAGAGAGAGAGAGAGCGAGAGCGAAAGAGAGAGGGAGAGAGCGAGATGAAATGGCAAAGGGACCGCGGCCTATTGGCTTATGACAGCGAACATGTAAATGCCATTTACAGCCTCGTGTTTGAGGTTGGGGTTGCAGGGTTGGAGGGTTGGGGAACAATCGAGCATTGTCTTGTCAGCGACTGATATCGGAGCGTAGGCGTAGAAGGTTTTGCTTGCTCGTCTTTGGCTCAATTGAAATTCCATTTAATGTAATTTGAGTGCCATCATTCATGTTCGTCCCTCGCTCTGTCTGTCTCTCTGTCTGTCTCTCTGTCTGTCTGTCACAGTCAGATAAGAGAATGGACAGAGCGACAGGCAGAGGCTCGCTCGAGTTCTGAGATTGCGCTTACACCGATTTCATGGGTGTCAGAATTTTCGTTTACACGCTGCCCGTTGATTGATGGATTATTTAATGGTGCTCGGTTATGCCGGGCTCTGTTTGTCAGTTCATCTCGTTATATGCAGGCCGAGCGCACACATCAAACTAATGAAGCCGTAAAATAATTTACACAGCATCAAAAACAGAAAAACTCCGTTGTGAGAGAGAGAGAGGGGAAGCTGGGAGCTGGGAGCTGGAAGACTCCCATCTAGCGACATGCAATCGACATTTCCTGCTGCGCTGCATTTTATTTTAGCTTCAGTGCAACTCGCTTTGCCGCGCCTCTGACCCAATTGCTAGCCCACTGACACAGTGAGAATCCCTCATATATAAACAAACAAACGGAGAAAAGCATTCGGCACAGACATAACTTGCGGATACAAAATGCGTTTTGCAGTTGCAGATACTTTATTGTTGCTGTTGCTGTTGCCGTTGCTCTCGTTGCTGTTGCCGTTGCTGTTGCTGGGTCTCACATTTCGACACGTACAAACAGCAGACTGCGGACGACGGACGACGGACGACGGACAGCGGACGACGGACGTGCGAACGGATTTGTCTGCATCTTTTTGCTAGACCTCTAGGCACGCATATGTAAACAACAATGCCACATGTGTCTGCCTTTTGAGTGTAGTGAGTGTAGGTGTGTGTGAGTGTGCGTGTGGGTGTCTGGAAAAACTCTGCTGCTCTAGTTCTTAAACAACGGAAATACCCTCTGCATAGAATGGCCAATAAAGGGTATAATACACACACACACACACACACACATAAACACACATATAGAAGAAGCACTAATTGCTTTAGTTGAGCAACTTTTCTATGATTCGCGTTTACCACTAAACCTAACGATTCGACGAACAGAGCTATTCACATGTGCCAAAATGTTGTTCACATTGGGGATTACCAATGAAGGCTACGCATATAACTAGAGAACCGGCTGGGCTCAACGTGGAAATACCCTGATCCAGGGAAATAGGGCTTGGGAAAATATGAAAACTAAAACAAATGACAAGACTGATTTACAATATTCACACGATTATGCAGAGAGAGAGAGAGAGAGAGAGAGAGAGAGAGAGAGAGAGAGAGAGAGAGGGAGAGAGAGAGAGAGAGAGAGAGAGAGAGAGAGAGAGAGAGAGAAATATGTGTGTTTCCAGCTGAGTTGATGATTGATCGTACATGGACAGAGAGATGTATAGATAGAGAGAGAGAGAGAGTTGAATAGATGGGAGAAGATATCTCTATGCAGTCAGCGTCTGTCTGTGAGAAGATCCATCTCCATGCATCTGTCTGTTTTTTCCCATCTATAATCCCTAAACTTGATCAACTTAGCTTATTTTTCAGTTCATCATTTAAAACTCTTGTTACACATATCCTTGGAATTTCGCTGAACTAGAAAAGAGACTTCAAAATGTTTAGCCAAAGCTCAACATAATTTAACTTTTAGAATCTTCCTGCTTTTGCTTGGCTTCCTTCCTTCATTAGCTCTGTTGGTCCAAAAATACTAATAATAATAATAATAATTTATGCATGCTTTTGACACAATACACAAAGGGTTAACTGGTCACTGGGGAGAACGTGGGGAGAGCGTGGGGGGAGGGGGGCAGAGGTCATGTCAAACCGCATGCGAATGCCAGCGACAAACTCAGCGAACTTTAGCGAACTTCGAGGCTAATTAAAAATATTTTGTTGTTGGCCAACCCTTAAGCGTCAAATTGAAAAGCTTAGCACACGGGGTGGATACATCTAATACACCAAAAATAACATGCAGAGTGACAGAGAGAGAGAGAGAGAGAGAGAGACAGCACACACCTCTGACAACCTTTGACGCGCTCGACCTTGTCCGCGAATCATTCAAAAACATTGCCTGGGACCACCCATTGATGATGTTGTTTAATGCAACAACAAAACAAAAAAAAAATCTCAACATCCTTATACACCCAAACACACACACACACACACACACACACACACACACACACACGTTCGTATATCTAGAAAACAATGGCGCGTAATTTGACGAAATTTACATTCCTTAATTAATCTTGTTTGCGTTGCGGCAGTTGCCTGTTGTTGACTTGGCGCACACCAATCCATGCCACGCCCCCCCTCCCCCATCCCAGCTTCCACTCGCACCCTAAGCTGTCTATCTGTGCCTGCCAGCCACTGTCTCTGTCCCTCTCTGTCTCTCTCTCTCTCCCTCTCCCTCCCACTCTCTCTGTGTATTTTTGTAGACTGCCTGGCGCTTTTGGCAATATTTACACCCGCCTTGCTCTCTGCACTCTCTAATGACTTTACACGCACAAGATGCTTAAATGGAGTAACAGAGAGAGAGAGAGAGCGAGAGAGCAGAGAGGGGGAGAGTGTGCGCTACTCTGACAGGGGTAACTATATCCTGGCAACCTGGCAACCTGGCATCCTGTCATCCTGGCGTTTGTCACTTTAGCGCGTCTTGTGTCTTATTAACCCATATCCAGGCAGGTATCCTGTGTCGGCAAACATTTTGCCTAATGAACCCTTCTCATTCGCATTAACCAAGACCCAAGCTGGTGTCATGTGTGTGCCGGAATGTAATTCCTTGACTCCATCCCGCGACTCACCTGGTTTTAATCAAGAAGTCGACATGTGACAATTATTGAAATTTTTAGTTGCAATTGCGCACCTGAGACCCAACTAAAGCCAACGTGAGTGCCATTTAAAATGAGATTCATTTGAATATTTGAGACTGCATAGGTTTTAGTATGGGCATAGAGAGTGTAGAGTAGTAGTACACTGAGCCAAAAAGAGGAGTTTAGCTTTACAATTTCAACTGATTTTACACTAATCTTTTTCTCTCAGTGTCTTCTCAATTTCATTCCATCTCTGCCCGATCTCTGTTTCTTTCGCTCGAGGCAATTGTCATTTGTTTTTTGTTTAGCAGCACAGTTAGTCATGCAAGTATGTGCATATGCGCTGGACATCCGATGTTGCCACACATGCGCAACAGCTGTCAGTATGATTTTCACCTGTGCCCCCTGCCCTGCCGCTTCTTGATAGTTGCCTCGAAGATAAATTGAGCTTCGCTTGGCAGCTTGGCAGCCAAGCGACTGCCCACGCCACGTATATAGATTTGACAATCGCGGGCAGATACACTCAGTTGGCCGCCTCACCTGTCCGCCCGCTCACCTGCCACCCTTTCATTAGCTGTGCAACACAAATTTCCTCCGGCATTGGCCACAATAATTTCATTTGTGTAAAGTTTTTCCATTTTACGAGCTATGAATATGCAGCGCCCCATTTATATAAATGTGCATGTGTGTGTGTGTGTGGGTGTATGTGTGTGTGTGTGTGTGTGTGTGTGTGTGTGTGTGTGTGTGGGTGTGTGTAACTGCAACTGTCATTTCCAAAAAGAAAAAATAAATAATCCTTGTCCAGTCGGGCAGCGAGCACGCTTTGTGGCACGTTGATTGCAATCATAATTTATAAATGTTGCCGACAGTCAACAAAATGTTGCTTTTGTTGTTGCAACAGTTGCTGCCGCTGCCGCTGCTGCTGCTGCTGCTGCTGTTGTTGTTGTAGCCATGTCAAAGCAGGCTCTGTATTGGACTTTGCACTCCCTACGCCCTTCCTCGTCTTTTTTGTAGCCAATAAATAAATAACTTCTGTGAGCTGTTGAGTCATGCGCAGCACGTAAAAAAAAGGCTAGAAAAAAGCCAAAAAAAAAAAAAAAAAGTTGGCAATTTGTACCCGAAGTTAGGCAGAAAGCCATTAGCGACAGATACAGCAAGTTTTGCTGTGTTCCTCCTGCTGAATATGAATAATTGAAAAGGAATCAGAGCTCAAGAACTAAGAACTAGTGGAAGAAATCAGCAAGTGAACTGGAACAGAACAGTTGCTCTGCTGTCCAATATGGAATATGAATAATTGAAAATGAAACTAGTTGAAGAGCGCAGAGCTCTAGCTGAAGGAACAGCAAATGGAGCTGATTGGACATTCCTATTGTCTTGATTAATATTAAATGAGCGCTAGTTGAAGAACTTGGAAAGAGCAGACTTACGAATCAGTTCATATATTGCAAACTTTGGAACTAGTTCCAGCACAAGTGAGAATGAACTTGCAATTCATAAATTAGTTACACCAATTGAAAAAGTAGTTAAAACTATGAACTACAAATTAATGAATTTGGAACTAGTAAAACTAGTTGAAGAACTATCAGCTGAATCACTATGAATCACTTTGAGTTTAAGGAACTAGTTAATGAGCAAGCAGCTGAAGCAAAAAGTTGCAATTGCCTCACATTGTAAACACTTGAATAATTGAATGTGGAACTAGTTAAAGAAGTAGGAACTAGTTCTAGAGAGGCGGCATCTAAAAATTGGATCAGTTCCCAAAAGGAGTTGAGCCAACATTGTATTTACTTTGCTGCATTAACAGCTAGCTGGATTTGATTGTTTTGCTTGCCCACTGGAGGGGGGCAGTTGACCCAAGCGAGGGGCGTGGCCAAAAGGGGCAAAACTCTTCATTTGCCAAGTTTGCAACTGCAACGCGATTTTATTTCATTTTCTTTCTTTTCTTTTTTTTTTCTTTTTGCGCTTCCTCGTTTTCATTTTGTATTTCGGTGTGGTCAAGTGCTGCGGCCAACATTTGTTGTGGCAGAGAAACCGCAGTGGCATTCGCTTGATTTACTGCGAGCGAGTAAACGAGTGAGAGAGAGAGAGAGAGAGAGAGAGAGGTGGGAGGCAGACGGGGCGTATGAGTGATGGGCCATGCATATTCATATACATTGAGATTCATTGTATTTGCGCGTTGCATTTCCGCATTATTCGAGTCTCTTCGCTCAGCTCTTGAGCGTTTGTTCGTTCTACTTACGAGCATTTCGCTTTCTGGTTTTTATGGCGCATAAGGGAGCGTAAGGGGGCGTGGCGTGGCGTGTAGAGCAGAGGGAGATAAAACTTGGCTCGGCAAATGGCAAATGGCAAATGGAGTTGATGCGGTTTACGTTGCCTTTAAACTGATTTATTTTCAATTAAACAAGTTCATAACTTGGCCAACAACTTGGCAGCTTCTGCGCATCCTTCGGTCGTTGTGCTGCCTTGTTAGGATTTGGCTTTTGTGTTTGGCCTACAATTTTCGCCACAAATTTAATTTATTTTAGATACACCTAATCCACAAAAAGCAAACTTGATTTATCAACATAAATATTTTGCATGCTGTCGAGCGACTCTTCCATCTCTACACTGGGCAACAAAATTATGCGCACGCCTTGAAAGACAATTATTTATAATAATTGCAAGACGTTGCATAAGAGAGCAATGTGCTTAGCAGCTGTGCACATACTCTTGTCACACACTGTTCATATGTATATGTAAACAGGCAACAAAATGTGCGTGCATCTTTCGTCTCCCTCTGCCTTGCTCTCGCTCTCTCTCTCTCTCTCTCTCTCTGTCTCTGTCTACACACTTTGCTAGCCTAAATTGCAGAGTGTTAAAGGATATGTTTTTCTGGCTTAGGCAAAAGTGTGTGAAATTGACAAGATGTGGGCGTGGTAGCTGAATAGGAATAGAGCAAAGTGGAGCACATAAGCTAAGCTGAGCTAGTTGGGCTTTAGTGCGCAGGCAAGAGCATCAACTGGTCTTCATTTCAATTACAATCGCTGTCAAGTGAATTTCAATTTGAATGCACTTGAATGGATTAGTTGACTTGATTACGAGCATTTCTGTCTGAGTCTGGCCATTAAATTTAATTTGCTATATGGATTTATGAATGCTACTAGCTCCCTCTCTCTCTTGGTCTGTCAGTGTTGCCTTGAGGCACTTTAAATTTAATATAAGTACAAATTTCTTAATAGCAGCTTATCTCATTTTAAATACTTTAATTTGAAATTATTCAATTTAATTTTTGCCCATCTTATTATTTATCTGATATCTACATATATCAAATCATCTCTTTTATTTAATTATTTTATTTAAATGGTATTATAATATTTTCGTATAAGATCAGCTTATCTTATTAGATATCTCCTCATTTCATATTCTCACTTCTATTATCTCTTCTCAGCTCAGCTCATATTTCGTCAGTTATCTGTTTTCGTTTCGTGATCTATCTCATTTCATTCCCATTTCATCTTATCTGCTGAGAACAGTTGGCCTCACATGTGATATAATCTCAGCTGAACTCATTTCATTCCAACTATTCTTAGCCTCATTACAATTCAAGTAAAACTCTTCTTAGATGCTTTCTTCTTATTTCATCTTATCCACTTCCAATTGTTCTCATCTCTTCTCATATCATCTCATTTCAATTCAACTCATCCCAACTGTTCCCAGCTTATCTCTTCTCATCTCATATCTTCTCAGCTCATCTCCTATCATTTCAACTCGTCAGCTGCCATTCATTTTTATCTCAGCTCATCTCATCTCATTTTATTTCATCTACACTCATCTTATCTCTCCTTATTTATAATTGCCAATATCCAATTTTAATATTTCCAAATCCAATAGAAATGCAAAGAGTGACAGAGAGAGAGAGAATCATATCAGATTATTAGCAGCTAGAGACCTCTCCCTCTCTCTGTCTCTCTCTCACTCTCCTTAGTTGCACTTCTGTTATAAATCGTTATTTACTAGAGTCCTTTAGTTAACACATGTAATATTTCCTGCTGGCTGGCCTCCAAATTTTTGCCAGACTGTAGCCAGACTTCAAGTGTGTCTGCAGCTGGGCCCGAGGGCGAGGGGTGATCAAAGTTTTATGGTAATTGAAATGGAGCTCGCCTTCGACACGCTCATAAGTCAAAGGCAGCAAACAAATGCCTTGTCAATTGGCGGCTGGCCGCAAATGCTATAAAGCTGACAAATGTCTAACAAGCGCAAGCGGCCCCAAGCCACAACAAAGCTGACAAACAGCGGACAACGGTGCAGTGCCTCCCTGGCATCCTGGCACCCTGGCACCCTGGCTCCCCTGTTCCCAGGCCACAGAGAACCGCAAACACAGCCATAGACACGGCCATAGATAGAGCCATAGACAGTGAGCAAATATTGTGGGCGGGGCGCGCATGTTGATCGCAGGTACTCATAAAACTGTCCAAATGTCAATATTCCAATGTCACAGACACACACACATACACAGGCAGTCACACACACACACACACACACATACATACATTAAATCCAAGCGCACTTTTGTGACATGCAATTTGCTGGCAAACAGAAAAAAAAAACATCTTTTACAACACCAAGTTGAAGTCAAGCTCATATAGCATATACCCTATAAAAAATGAGAGGCAGATGAATAGACTTTTTTTTTCTGTTACTCTTTCTGAATGCAAAAGTGTTGCAAAGTCTGCTTAGAGAGCAATGCATGATTCAGTGTTGTAAAGTGGCATGCGAGAAAGTCAATTAGTGACTTTGAGTTCTTTCAGCGAGCTTCTCTTTTATATATATGAGCTAAGGCATGAACACAATTGACACTACATTTCAATATTTTATGTGAATATAATGCTAAAGTAGCAAAAGTCTGCAGTCAACATGCTGTTAACTGTATTTGAAATGAATCTTAAAGCTTTCGTTTAGCATTTTCCAAGCTGTTGCATATGGCTTGAAATATCAGTTATGGCTTACATGTATATATAGGGTATATATACTTGTGTCAAATCAATAAAAACAAAATGCGAAACAGCGCATACTTTGATTCGTTTTCCCCTACCCCTGATACACACTCTCTCTCTCTCTCTCTCTCTCTCTCTCTCTCTCTCTCTCTCTCTCTTCTTTCTCTCGCACTGTGTAACACCTCAAAGTCCAACCAATTTCAATTTTCAGCAGTCGAACAACAGCAACAACAACAAACATGTTACAAGAAAATGAACATGTCAACAGCATCCATTGAGAGAAAGAGAGAGGGAGAGCATGGGAGAGAGAGAGAGAGAGGGGGGAGGGAGAGCACGCGCGCGCTTTTGCTTGAATTTGCTTCTGTTCTCCTTTTTTTTTTTTTGGGAGGTTTCTGTCGTTTGCCCGCTCCGTTGGCTCCATTGGTTCTGGTTCTGGTTCTGGTTCCCAGATTTGGGCATGGGCTTTGCAGGCTTTCAGGTTGATTCTGGTTTTGCTGGCTTTGGTTTTTTCGGTGCGCCACATTTTTAGCAACTTTGTAAATATTACAAAATTTAGGTGTCTCGCTTGGCGAACATGCCAATGAAATATTTATGCAGTCAGCCAACACACACATACAGTGGCAAGAGTGTGTGTGTGTGTGTGTGTGTTTTTGTTGCTGTTTTGTGTAAATATAAAGCGAACCACATTCGACAGTTCAGTTCAGTCAGTTCAGTCAGACACACAGACAGAGAAAGATACAGGCAGAGAGAGAAAGAGAGAGAGAGAGAGAGAGAGAGAGAGAGGCTGGCTGAGTCTGATAAACAGACAATTTGGCAAAGTGGAAACGTGCAGAGCTCGCATAATTTTCAACTCGACACACCTGAGCCTAGTCACGTGGCAGGTGGGGAGCTGCGGCGCATAAATCGAGCCTAGACTTAAGTCAAGTGCAACAGAAGCGGCGACTTTGAGGTATTGTGTTTTGTGGTTGATTGAAGCAGCCGAAGATTGTGGCGATTGAAAAGATTTTAGTTTAATTATTTCAAAATTCATGAAATTTTATTTAGAAATAATATTTCAGCAGATTTTAATGCCAATAAATACTGATAAAATTTTAAAATGTAGTCTAAATTCATTTAATTAAATATATATACTGCTCAGAATTTATTAAAATTTTTTAATAACAAATATTCAGACAGAAGTCAAATTATAATTATTTGTATCAACTCTATTTGCTCTAAGCATAGTTATTTGGTCTTTACTTTTTCAGCTTAAAATTCAATTTAAACTGAATTTTATTAATGAATTTATTTATTTTACATAAATTTAGTTTAGCTTTGCTCAAGCAGCTTACGAATTGGTTTGCCTTCAATTGAATTTGTCTTCAATGCTCAATTTATTTAGATCTTAAAATTTATTCAACTTAAATAAATTTCAGCTAAAAGTTTCAAGTTTAAGCTTTAAGATATTTGCATTGCTTTTCTTCTCTTTCTCTCTCTCTCTCTCTCTCTCTCTCTATGGCTCCCTCTGAACACATGTGTGCAATGGGGGGAAATGCAGCTTCTGTTGTGGCTGTGAAACTTTTACGATTTTAATCGTTGGCAAATTTATGGCTTTAGCCGCGCACAATTTCCCAGCGGAATAAATAAATAAATGAAAACACGAAAGCATAAACATAAACTAAACAAACATGAAAAATAAAGAAAATGCACAAAAACTGAGCAATGAATGAATTCAGTTGGCTGAGGTTTGCATATTGTAAATTTTTCTGGATTTATGTGAATGCTTTGATTGACTGATTGACTGATTGATTGATTGAATGATTGTTTCTCTCTTCTCATTTGCAATTGCAGGTGAATGCTGGCAGTCTGTCGGAGCAGGCTGGCCTCCAGCCAGGCGATGCTGTCATTAAGATCAATGACGTGGACGTCTTCAACTTTCGCCACAAGGATGCCCAGGACATTGTTGTGCGCTCGGGCAACAATTTTGTCATCACAGTGCAGCGGTAATTTACCTTGGCTCTAATTAAACAAGAACTACTCCAAGACTCAACTCTCTCTCTCACTCTCTCTCTTTCGTTCTCCTTTGTAGTGGCGGCTCTACCTGGCGTCCACAGGTTACGCCCACTGGCAACGTGCCACAGGTCAATTCGCCCTATTTGCAGACAGTGACGAAAACTTCTCTGGCTCATCATCAAACCGATAGCCAGCATATTGGCTGCGGCTACAACAACTCGGCGCGTCCCTTTGTAAGTATTAAATACATGAATATATATAGATATATATAAAGAATCGAGTGAAATTAGATCTATGCTCTTCTAGATCTTCTATAGATCTGTTACTCTCCGATAGACTTTGACAGCTAACATTTCCAGACTTCTCTCACTTCAACTGCTTTAAATTTGAATAGAAATGGAATGCTTCTAGTAATACATCATTTATAATAGCCCGTTCTGATTCTCTCTTGGCTAATTTAAGCATAGTATCATTAACAATTTCCATTAATTCAGCAGCTCAACACCACATTAGAAACTGTAGCATACTTTTGCGGGCAGCATTTTGAGCATTTATAAACTCTAGCTCTAACAACTGGTTGACCAAAAACTTGAAATGCTCAAATTGTGGCTTTTGGGTTGAGGCAGCTTTTAGGTAACATTAGCTTAACTCATACACCCACACACGCACACACACCCACACACACACACAATTATAACAGACGTGCTGATGACCAGTGATGTTGATAGTTAGTCTCTCTGGGAAATGCTGTCAGAAACTGCCTGCCCTGTCTCTCTCTCTTACTCTCTCTCCACCCTTTCCATCTCTATCTGTTTGTCCGTCTCATTGTTGTGTGAGTTTTCATATTCATTCATTTTATTTTCGGCACAAGTGGAAACTTGTCTGTTTTCTATGAGTTGACAACATTTGCATTTATACGATGTTCCCTTTCTCTCCATATCATTCTCTCTCTCGCTCTCGCTGTCACTCTCATTCATCCCTTCTCTGTCTGTCAGACGGTTTGTGCGTAGTTTTTGCAAAGTGTCAGAATGAGTAATGAATAAGAGTGCTAGGATTATTTGCTGGCAAGAATTAATGTGATTCACACACACACACACACACACACACACACACACACACACATACACACATCCATCCACACACATACACCCACACACACACACACACATGTGTCATGCATAATAATATCAATGTGTATGATATGCATATATTTGCGTACATTTTATTGTTATGAATTTATATTATAATCATTTCTATATGACACGGCACAGTGGGTTGGACGAGCGAGAAAGGAAAGCAAAATTTACAAAATTCACTTGAATAAAACAAGAATAAAACAAATATGAATAAATCAACTAAACAAAAATAAATTGAATCAAATCTACATAAAATTAAATAAATAATATCAATAGCAAAGCAAAATAGAAATAGACTTGTTTTTTCCCCAATATATTTTCTTAGTGATTTTGAAATTTCATCTCTTTTGCAACTTTCATCACGAATCTCGATCTCTGTTTTGTTGTTTCAGGCCAACGGCGGCGGCGATGGCGGCGTGAAGAGCATCGTCAATAAACAATACAACACCCCGGTTGGCATTTACAGCGATGAATCTATTGCGGAAACCCTCTCCGCTCAGGCGGAGGTTTTGGCTGGCGGTGTTCTAGGGTAAGTAATTCAACTAGATAGCCGACCTCTCCCTTTCCCTCTCCCTCTCTCTGTCTCTCTCTTCCACACTTTGCTTTGTTGCCCTGGTCAGTCTGTCCAGGCATCCCTTTTGGCTGGTTAGCTTACCCTGTTTATGGCAAAATATGAATGTTAAAGCAACTGAAAAGAGTAAGCATATTTAAGGTGCATTCGACTGTGAGATACTCTCTGTGCAGCAACATAGGGGTATTCATTTTAAATTTCATTGACTGCTAGCCATTAGTTCATTAGTTTCGATCTCGAGAGGGAGCAGTAGAACTCTTTTATTGATTTAATCCTTACTTGAAGCTCATTTTACATTCTCATCGACTTCAGCCCTTTTCTCGCTGCAGACGACAGATTTTCTACCCTATGACTTATGCATGTCAAATAAAGTGTAATCTATCGGATATTGAGTACTATCATAAAGCTATTAAACTATGAATAAAATCAGTTCCCATTTACTTACTGTAATAGTGTTGAGTTGACTCCTAGACTGTCTGTTATTTTTTTGGCTATGGCCTGTATGCCTTCACACTTTGGCTGTCTCAGCTGCTATCTATCCACCTGCTGTGTGACTAAGCAGAATCTCAAATAAAGACAGAAACAGAGCCAAATGAAGACATCTGCAAATGCCCTGCCTATATGCCCTGTCATGCATTTGTAAGCAGGGTATAGAAAACAACTGTCTGCCATGACAACCGAATGCCACACAAAAAACTTTTACTTTAAAATTTGTTTTGGCTGTTTTATTTTTATTTTTTTCTCCCACTTTGTGGCTTCTGTTTTTGGCTTCTTTTTATTGCCGCGCCGTCGTCTGCCGCTGCCTGCCAATGGCTGGCCGTGCGCTGCACGACCACAGGGCTGCCTAAGCGTCTAAAGCTGAGTGCAATTCCGCCAAATGATAGCAGCTCTTTTATCCCTGGCACGCCGTCCCCTCCAGCCCTAGGCCAAGTGTTTTGGGCGTGTTGTGGCAGTCGAGTCGTGTTGAGGATTTTCCTTCTTGTGTTTTTTTTTGTTAAAATGCACGCATGGGACTTGCTTGCACTTAATTTCTTTAGGGGATCTTTTTTATTATTTTATTTTGAGCCGACTTTGGAGTTGGACTCTGCAGCGTGTGGGCAACAATCTCTCAACTAACTCGCCTTCTTTTTTATAGCATACTTTTGTGCGCTGCGTTTTTCAATTGGGTTTTCAATGCTGCCTGAAAGTATGCAATGGATTTTTTAAACACATTCTACATATTCTCTTCTCTTTCTCTCGCCTCTTTCACAGTGTCAACTTCAAGAAGAACGAAAAGGAATACCAGGCTGACCGCTCGGAAGTGTTGAAGTTCCTGCGCGAGGAGGAGACAGGACAATCGACTCCAGGTAAGACAGCGGCCAACTATGAGCTGGCTCGCATGCTCCTGCTGCTCAATGCAGGCGAGAATCCCTTTAGAAGCGACACCATAGCCGATTAGCCCAGCAGCTGTTAGATCTCTCTAGCTAGACGGGGGCGTTGTAATGCTACGCATACGCCATGTGTTGCCAGCTAGATTTGGCCTCTGGTCTATAAATAAGTCTGAGATTACAGCAGCATTGACTCTTTAGCGTCTTTTTTAAAAACACATGGCAAAGACCTTGAACCACTCTTTAGGGCATCCAAATATACAAATATATATATATTAGTTTAAATTGAATTAACTTTATTTATAATTATTTTGATTTTGTTTAAATTTTTTGTTCTGTTTTGCGCTTAGATAAACACAAAGAAATGGATTTTCGTTTTCTTTATATCAAATCGAATTTCTAAAGCAGCTCACACAATACAAATACAATTTTCTCTTTCCCTCTCTCTCTCTCTCTCTTTTTTGTCTACTATATATCATACAGTATACATTAATTTTAGCATAGGTTATAGAGTTTAAGAGAAGATTGGCCTAAACTATTCGAAATTTTGTGTTAGATTTCTGTTTGCAGTTACTTCTCGTTCTTGTTCTATGTTCGCTAACTCATGTTTGTACTCTCTCAACTCTATTCCATACAAATACAACAATCGATACAAACACCAAACACAGCATTCAACAACAACAACAACTATGAGCATGATGCACCCCAGCAACAGCAGCAATATCATCAACAGCAACAACACCAACACCAACATCAACACCAACATCAACACCAACAATATCAACAACAATCGAATGCCACTCGTCATGTGAGCGCCCCCGTCAATTCGCCAAAGCCCCCAAGCACCGGGGGACTGCCAACTGGTCAAAACATTTGCACCGAATGCGAACGCCTCATTACGTAAGTGTCGTAACTAAAAGCCAAGCTAAATAGCATAAGCTGACAGGCCAAATGAAGAACACTAACATGAGTGTATTAACATTAAAAAACCATGAAAGTAAGCATTCGATAATCTCGATGCAATAAGATTGACAATAACAGTAACAGCAACATTAACAGTAACAGTAAATGTAAACTGTAATTAACATTGATGTTAAAAGTAATTCTGAACATCATTCAATCATTACTTTAACATAAACACAACTGTTAACACTTAGCAGAGTCTTTAACATGAAGCATTCACATCTGATTAACATTGGTTACTAACTGCCTGCTAGGCCGAGTAGTAGCTAAGAGTATATTTCAAGATTAGGCCGGATCTAGTTTAGGGATGTCCTGGGAGGGGGGCTTATTCCGGATGGGCTTATTCCTGGGGGTTAATATATCCCATCCTATCCGCTCCAACATTGCTTGCAAATAACTTGTCAAAGGCTTTGTGAACTGATTGAACTTTTGTGCATATGGCGATAATAATGTCGCTGCTGCAGAGCCGCACAGCCCGGCGAACTTCTACTGGACGCAAAGCCATGCGATTGGCGGCAACGAGCGACGCACGCCGCTGCCCCACAGCCAGGTGCAGCAGGGCCATGGACAGGACGAACGCATCGGCACCAATTTACAGCAAAATACGCTGGCGCCGGCGGCCACACATCGACCCAGTCTGCCCGTTGCCAAGCCCCAGCAGCAGCAGCAGCAACAGCAACAGCAGCAGGAGCAACAGGAAAAGCAGCAGGAGGAGCTGCACGATCCGCGCGTCATTGTTATGCCCATATGCCCCGCTCTGCAGGGTCCACAGTACAAGGCCGAGATGGAGGCTGCGGCGGCAGCATTGGCCAGCGACTCGGATGGCGTGCGTCCTTTGTCCGCCAGCGGACATCCGGCCTGTCAATTGTGCGGCGTGGGCATTGTGTAAGGACTCGACAATGATAATTCATTGATGTCTGTCTGTCAGTGTGTGTGTGTGTGTGTGCGTGTATGTGTGTGTGTGTGTGTGTGTGTGTGCATTTTAATTTGCTTTTATTTCGAAGTCAATTGTTTAAATTTATGCAGTGCACATGATTATTATGCAGACACGCCTCCAACACCTTGCGTCCTCTGCAATGCTATGCAGCTGGTTTCCAATTGGATTACTTTCGATCTCGCTCTCGCTCTCGCTGCCTCACTCCCTGCCAATTGGAGTCCAGTTGGCTGTCATTGGGGAATATCATCATCATTTGTATTAATTTGTATGCCAATTTAATTGGCTGCCCATTGGCGACTCAGAGAGCTTAATTCGATAATTCATTATATGGACTTAACATATTTTATTCCGCATTTACATTTATTTATGCAACTTTTATTCCACTAACTGTATCATGAATATATTCGATAAGTAATCGATAATACTGCACATGTCCCATCAGATGAATATCTGTAGTTCATGAAATACTTGATAACATGAATTCATGAATACTTTGATAACATAAATAAAGTAAAGTTTTCTTTCGAATCAATCGATATCAATGAATTTTGATTATTTTTCGATAACATGTAGACTAACAATCGTTAATCGTTTTCACTTGGGCTTTCATAATGAATTTGAATACATACATTCTGAGAGCTTCGGAGTATAACTCTTTTGGATATCCGATTAATATTCGATAACTTTTTGCAGCGGTGTCTTCGTGCGCATCAAGGACAAGAATCTGCACGTGGAGTGCTTCAAGTGCGCCACCTGTGGCACCTCGCTGAAGAACCAGGGCTACTACAACTTCAACAACAAGCTCTATTGCGACGTCCATGCCAAAATGGCCGCCCAGTCGAACCCGCCACCCGGCACCGAGGGCTATGTGCCAGTGCCCATTAAGCCGTAAGTACAGCATGTCAGGGGAAACAAATTGAGAGTTGGAAAGTAAAATAAGAAATCGATCTACAGATATCCTGTAATTGGAATTGTAGTTGATGGGGAAATGCTTTAAGATTCGCTTAGATTTGATAGAATTTAAATGCAATTTGTTTACACTCGAATCGGTCTGTGACAAATTGATATGAATATGAAAAGAATTAAATGTGAATATGAATATTCATATGAATAAAATGCAATTCATATTTATTTTTCCGTATGCCAAAACACGTTTGACATTTCGACGCGATAGCCGAAAGAGGTGTGAGAGGGGGGATGGGAGAGATATAGTATTATTTGTGCCCCTTGCCATTGTTGTTTACTTGGCACCAGGACTCTTTCTCTCTCTCTCTCTCTCTCTCTCTCTCTCTTTCACTGTTGTATTCTCTCTAGTTACCAATTGAATGTTATTCTTTTTGTTTTATTTTTGTTCATCTGCTGTGGACATAAAAACTGACAACTGATTGCCGACGTGTCAGCAGCGAAAATTTTTATTAAATGCAATTGCAGTCGAGCTGTGATAGGTGAAGGGGGCGTTTGGGGCATTCAAGGCGTGGCCAGAGCTGAAAAAAATGTATATAGATAGATATATAAATGTAGAGAATTCGTTAGAGGCGACATATGCTGTTGTCTGTGGGCTTGGGATTTGTTTGAACATTTCGGTCAAATCGCAACTTAATTAAAGGCCAAGTGGGAGAGAGAGAGAGAGAGAGAGAGAGAGTGAGCTGATAGCTGATTGGCAATTAAAGTGCAGGCAATTAGAGATGAGATGACATTTTCTTTGAATTAATCATATGATCAACTCTATGCTCCTTCTTCCTTAGGAATACCAAGCTGAGTGCCAGCACAATTTCTTCGGCCTTGAATTCGCATGGCTATGGCAGCAATGGCTATGCTAATGGCAATGCCACGCCCACTCCGGCACCGGTGAGTACAAGTTGGCTTATACAATCAATTTGTTAACTGTTGATACAGACAAAGATACACACACACACACTCACACACAAATGCAAAAAAAAAAAAAAAGAAAAGAAATCTTGTGACCCCGAAATGAAACACTTGAAATTGCCCTCGCTTCAGTTTTTGCTTTTAGTTTTCCTATTTCTGCTGTTGCTACTGCTTATTCTTCTTCTTATTATTATTATTTTTCTTCTTGTTTTTACAATCAATCTTATCATGTTTGCATAAATTTTTGCTTGCGGCAGACACAAATATAATATATATATATATATACACAGTTATATATACCATATGCTAAAATGTTAAAAGAAAATGCAAAATGCAAAAATACAAAAAAAAAAAAAAAATAAATAAAAAAACAAGAACGTTTTCAAGGCAACGTGCAAATATTTCGCTGTGTGTGAAAAATATACGAGGCGAAAGGTGAAGACGAAGAAGAAATTCAAACAATTTTTATGCTTCTCCTTCTCCTTCTACTCTTTGTTGTTCTTTTCTTTTGTTTTCTTTTATTTTTCCTGACGATAAAAACGACAAAATGGAAAACTTTTTGCATTTGTGTATGTGTGTGTGTGTGTGTTTGTGTTTGTTTGTGTGTTAGTCTGAGATAATTCGCTTGTTTCTTCTATGCATGCAATTATTATTATGTTTATTGTGAATTACCCTTTCTCCTTTGAGAGCGCTTTGAATTGTGTTTGGCTTGGGCTTGGGCTTTGGCATTGCTGCTGCAAGCTGTGCGGTATGCAAATCCAATGAAAGCTGCTTTAGGGCAGCTTAAGCTGTAGGTGTGGCATATGTTTGAGTACAGTAATTGATTTAGTACACTCAGAGAAAAGTGGAGTGAGTTGGCGTTTAAGCAAAGCTAGAAATTGTTAAAGTCGAAGATAAAATTTTATGTGTTAATATCAAATTTAATAAGTAATAAGCTAAAAAATAAATGAACTATAAAATATTATATAAATTTTATAAATAATTTAAATAACAATAATTAAGTAAATAGAAAATTAGAAAATATTTATTTTATAATTTATTTCAAATCCTTTATGTAGATAAGCAAAACAAGTGATGTGAATCAAATCGCAATACAATTAAATTCAGTTTCGAATTCATGCAATTATTTTTCAAGTGTAGCGAGTGTGCATCATCATGAAATGTAGCCCAGCACCCATCAAAGTTAATCAATGCAATCAACAATGGGAACTGTTCACCCACTAAACACGAGCGAAGCTGATAAAAATAGCTAAATAGTCAACTATTGCTGATGCTCAGAGGGCAAAAGTAATTTCGAGCATGCCAGAAGAATGAACTGAAGATGCAGAGATGCAGAGATGCAGATGCAGATGCAGATGCAGATGCAGATGCAGCTAGCTACTGACT
This sequence comes from Drosophila stalkeri, assembly GCA_035047405.1. NCBI lineage: Eukaryota > Metazoa > Arthropoda > Insecta > Diptera > Drosophilidae > Drosophila > Drosophila stalkeri. The sequence continues at coordinate 468,678 of JAWNPR010000090.1, read as the reverse complement.
GCTGGCTGCTAGCTAAACATTTTTGTGAAATGTGCAATGTCTAGCCAAATAGTCGAATGGCCAAAAATGCTAAATATATTTATATATATATATTTTATTTTTTGTGATGGCAAGCTTTAGCTGTTTGCTTTTTAATTCAATTTATTTTTACCATGATCTATAAAAAATAAAAAATAAAAGAAACAAAAACAGAGCAAGCCACACAGCTGCAGTCGGAGACACAGTCGCAGTCGCAACTTTTTTCGCATTCAGTTTGCCTCGTCGACTCGCGTTCGCGGCACGCAGCCAACGCGAAAGCTGCGAATCGAATAACTATATAGACACACACGCACACACACACACACACATATATATATATATATATATTGTGTGTTCAAATAGTATATATAAAAACTCTAAAAGCGAAGCTAAAGAAAACTTTGTGAGAAGTGTCTTTGTGCGCGCTTCCTCTTGAAAGAACTCACAAATTAATTGCAGTGTAAAATAGTTTTATTAATCTTAATTAGCAAATTGCGATTAGCAGCGATTGCTTCCTGTGTCTCGTTGCATAACAAAACTTTATTTGTTTTGCCTATTGGATTACGTTTCTTTGACTATATTCAGCAATTCTGATAAATTCAACTGGGATTACAAATTGGAATTATATTAAAAAAAAAAATCATAACTCTTAATTAAATTTGGAATCTTTTTGTTACAGTAAAATTTGTACTTAATTTCTCTTAAATGGCAATTTTAAATCATATTTCAATTTGCTTACAAATTTCTCTTACTTTAATTATTTTTCTAGCTTTCAACTATTTAGAAATTAGTAATAAATATTTGATAAATTTCTTTGTTATAAAAATTCAAAATTATTTTCTTTGAATTAATTTTTAATTCAATTCAAATTTTTCTTATTAGTAAATTATTTTTATATTTATTATTATTTAACTCAAAAACACATTCAAAATTTAGCTTTTTATTTTTCTCTTGGAGTTCAGATAATGTTGGGAAATAGCTTTTATTTTATAATATTCTCTTGAATTTCTAACTTAAAATTAATTCTCTTTTTATTAATATTTTATACAATATAACTTAAATTTCTCTGAGACTAGACTGATCTTTTATATGCATTTATTTTAGAAGACTCTTAAGCAATTGCCACTTTAAAAGTCAAGAGCTAGCTTTAGCTGGCGCATTGACCTTGACCTATTAGCTATTTTTAGTACTCACACACACACACACACACACACACAGACACACACATTTATATACCAATACATATTGAGCATACGCCACGTATACACACACTTTAAAGCCTCTCAAAGTTGTTAAATTTTTGCTGTGCATTTTAATTAACTGCCTTTATTAACTGTGCATCCATTTACATGCCATTGCCTGCCTCTGCCTGCTCGCCTGCCTGCCTCTTGTTGCGCCACCCACCAACTGCCTCCCACCCCTCCATAAAAAAAAAACACGCGCTCGTATTAACATATTAGTGCGAGCCACTGCCTGAGCTCGAGCCAGAGCCAGAGCCAGCGCCAGTGCCAGAGACCGAGTCCGAGTCGATTGCCAGCAGCTGCCACGAGCTGCCGCTGCCGCCGCCACCGTCGCCCACACAGCTGTTGCAATTCGAGAGCGAGGAGCTGTTGCAGCTGCCACCGAGTGTCAGCCAGACCACTGTCCGACAGCAACAGGCAGCAGCTGCTGGCAGCCTCTCATCAATTTCCAGCGGCTCCTCATCGTCAGGTTTGGGTGGCTGCAGCGCTGCCGCGCTCAGTCCCAGCTCCACGCTCTCGCTGGACATGGAGCAGTCGCCCATGCACTCGCGCCAGGCATCGGGCTCCAGCACATCGCTGGATGTGGCTGCCGTTGATAATTATATACCAGCCGCACCACCCGCACCACCCGCACCGCCACAGAATGAGAATGACATGAACATGCAGAACAAGGGACATAATGCATATAATCAACTGCTAAAGCAGTACTCGCATAAGCTGCAGCAGCAGCAGCAGCACCACCACCACCACCACCAACAGCTACCCACAAACAACAACAACAACACAAACAACAGACACAACAACACGGCCAAACCATTCACAACAACAGCAGCAACTAGCAATGGACAGAATGTTGCATCTCTGAGCGCAACACTCGCTAATCAATTGAAATTTAATTCACATCAGGCAAAGCCAGCAGCAACAGCAACTGCAACAGCAACAGCAACAGCAACTGCAGCAGCTACAGCTTCAGCTCAGTCAGATATTATGTCAGCCAACGTGGCGGATGAGCAATATTTAATTAATAACAACAATTGCTTTGGCGACGCTTCTGCTGCTGCGTGTTCAGTTCCCTCGATGCAGACATCGACAGCGAGCGGCTCTGATCAGCCGTTCGAGTATGTCACCTTGACCGGAAATGTAATACGCAGCGTGCAGCCGCCCGGCAAGGGCAATGCCTCAGCTAACTATCGGGTAAGTAATCATAAGCCACGCCCCCCTTGCGCCTTTGTACCAACCCCACACGCCCAACGCTGCGAGCTAAGCTAAGGCAGCCGAACAAAGCCTGGCAAAGTGTTAAATGTTTATTATTTAATGTCTAACTCGCTAATGTTTGTTGTCATTGAGTTGAATTGAAAGCGTAAGAGTCCAGCTGGCAGACACTGTAGTTGCCAACAGTGAATTGTTGAAAGAGTTTGTGAATATTTATATAGATCATTTCAATTTGGAATATAGATTTATTGGAAATTATTTTAAAATATATAATAAATTAAAAAAAATATAAAATATTTGCTAACATTTTTAATATATCTTTTAAATATTTAAAATATTTTTTTAAATGCTTGCTAGTTGTATGTATGCCTCTCTATCAGGTGCATACTGTAGCTGCAGTGTCTGCAAGCAGTTTGTGCACGCATTTCGATTTTCCAGTATATATATATGTATAAATAAATTAAAGAGATTTTTGAACTCTTTAAAATCTTATAGTCAGCTTAATTACAGTGTCTGCCAGTTGCTATTAGTTTATTAATTTACTTTTGAATAATTTAATATCTGATTTAAACTAAAATTTTGTATCTTCTTAGAAACAACTGGGCTTGACCTAAAGGAGAACTCTAATTAAATCTAATTAATCCGATCTCTCTCTCTATCTCTCTCTCTGTGTGTGTTTAGGTCAATCAGGGCTATGCTCGTCCATATGGAGCCTCTCAGGTGCCAGCGGCGGCGCCCAAGTCTCCGGTGCCGGTCTCCTATCCACCTCAGCAGCAGCAGCAGCAGCAGCGTCCTGGTGGCAATGCTTATGCCACTTTGCCACGCTCGAATGTTGGTCAACAAGGTAAGATGATGACGATGACAGCTGATGATGAGTGTTTGTCGCAGTCAGAAGGTGAATGGGTATAGAAACCAGAAGCCAGAGAGTTGAAACAGAAACAGCCGTATTATATGCACCCCTCTCAAACTCTCTTTGTCTCGCTCTCTCTCACTCTCTCTCTATATATATATATCTCTGGCAAGTCTTAGCTGCTTGTGTGGCCAGAACCCACGACTCCAACCCCAAACGTATTAAATGTGTATAAATCAAAACAAAAATTTTGTTGTTAAGCTAAAAACACAAACAAACTCAACTTTTTTCTAGTCAAAATAAATTTAAAACCAAAACTAACCTCAAAAAAAAAAAAAGAACCCGAAAAAAAAATCTGCTTAAATAACAATTTTTTGGCAAAGGCGCAAAAATGAAATCGACCCGAGAACGAAAATTTTGCCTTGTGTATATATATGCTCCTCTATATATAAATGTCTATGTGTCTGTGTGTGTGTCTATATGTTTAGGTCGCACTGTACAAAGGTACAATAGCTTCAACAGACAGCAACAACAACAACAACAACCACAATATCAGCAGCAACAACATTATCAACAGCAGCAGCAGCAGAAGCAACAATATAGAAACTCTTACCCAATTGGATCGAACAATAAATATGCTACACTGCCTAACTATAATACACAGACTCAATCCTACAACAACAACAACAACATCTATAACAACAATAACTATAATCGAGGTAAACAGCAATTGTTGCTAATGCAGCAGCAGCAGCAGCAGCAGCAGCAGCAACAGCCGCAGCAACAGGCTTTAACAACATTTACAGCGCGTAGTTTATTTAGTTTTTTTTTTTTTGTGATACTCGTTCATGTTGTGTAAATGGGGCATATTAGTTTTGAGTCTTGTTTATCTAAATGTCCGAATGTCTGTTATTCAGTTTGCCTTGAAAGCGAGAAACTGCATTTCTGATATATATAATATAATAATAAATCATGTCGATTATATAGGTTTATAATATATTCTGAATCAGAGTCTAGAGCCTAGAACATAAATAACATCTAGTATTAACTAACTGCTCTAGCTTGGCATGTTTAGATCCACAGTACTACAGGGAGAATCACATACAGTGCCTGTGAAAAAAATAACACCACTGCAAGTAGGTCACTTTATTTTAGAGTAGAACTTGACTTAAAGAATAGAACAAAAATTCCTATAGCTATATTTGCACATCTTAGATCTCAAGTGTCCCAATTGTTTTAGCCTGAACGAGTATTGGACAGTCGGTGCCACTCGACTGCAGTGTTCTTAGTTGCTTCTGTTCACATTTGTTGCTGCACTTTAGTTAATTGCCAAATACTTGCCACAATTGCAACACGTGCCACGAGCTTTGACTGCAAGCATCAGAGTTGGAATCGAGTTTCTAGCAACAAAAAAAAAAAAAAAGAAAAGAGAATGAATTTGTAAAGTAAATAAGTTATGATATGGCCAGACGGGAAATTAAAAACGATAAGCGAAAATGGGGCAATAGGGGGCGTGGCATTACAACAGCATTTCAATGTCAATGCGATTGCAATTGCAGCGCAGCGCAGCGCTTCCGGCACATTGCCTTTCAACTGAAAGCCAAAAGCCCCCCAAAACCCAAAAACCAAGCGAACGCTGCGTATACGTAATGCAGCAAAATGAAACAATTCAAGCACACACACGCACACACACACACGCAAACACACACGCACATACACACGAATGTGAATGCTATAAAATGTATTTCGACTCAGCATTGCAACGTTGCAATAACTGCTGTGGCCCCGCCACACACACACACGCACACACACACACACACACATTCACACTTATACACAACATTAAATGCAATGCAAATGTTAAATATATAAATTTGTGTGTGTGTGTGTGTGTAACACAGTGACTGATAAAAGCTGATGCACAAGCTATGAAAAATGTCTAAGAATTGAGATAAATTACATTCATATTTGATTTTTTTTTTCTTTTTGTGAGTGTGCATTTATAGCCAGCAGCCACTGTAATTGATGCTGCTCACCTTCGTTGACTAGCAGCAGTTAAGCTACTCAAATTCCAAGCAATCAATCATTATAAATGAAGGATATATTTGAGCAGACAATAGCATATTCGCTTAGGCAGCAAATCTCTTGTGCCTCTGTAGCCAACACTCACTGTGCACACATACATATGTATGTAGTTAATTGATGGACATTTAAGAAACAACTTACAAAGAGAGAGAGAGAGAGAGAGAGTACGGATTACCGTGCCTTTATAGCCAGCACGCACTGTAGCTGTGCTGCCTTTTACACAATGCCTTTGCCTCACTCGTTGCATACACGAATTTTTAACATTTTTCTTTATATAAACAGAGTCCGAGGCACATGTAAATGTATGTATATATATGCTGACATGTGCATGTATGCATATGTGTGTGTGTGTGTTTGTATATCAATTACGCCTGAGCATTGTTGTGTTGGCTGTCATAACGGAAATGAATTAACAGCAAATATGGCTGGCACAGCCAACGAATCCAAAATGGTAACAATGCAATTTATGAGTGCAATATTCTCTTCTTACCCCCCCCTCACTCACTCACTCACTCACTCACTCTCTCTATCTCTCTCTCTCTCTCTCTCTCTCTCTCTCTCTTGCTCTCAATTAAAAATGCAATTATTACATGCGTAAAGAAAATTGCCAGAAGTCTACTTTATAGCTCTTCACATGTACACATATATATATTTTCTATATATATATTTTTTATTTAATTTCGAGCCGCATCGCTCGCTGCTTCAACTCTCACCTTACACTTTGGCTGAGCCGAGTAAAGTAAAGCTTTGCAATCAGAAATCAAAATCAATCTCCTAATCAAAGCGTGAATCACGCACAACCGCAGCCATTAACCCAACACATTTTTCTGGCTGTTTTTTTTTTGTTTTTTTTTTTTTGTCTTGGTGTTATTGTGCTGTGTTGGCGGCATGCCGCTAAAAGCAGCTGCCAAAAGCCGCCAAAAACACACATAAAAACAAATCCAGTTGGCAAATCCCACAAGAGGCAGGCGAGGGCAGGCAGCTGGCAAACAAATGTTTGTATTACACACATTCCGACACGCACGCACACACACACACACACCAACACACACACTCACAACAATGTAAACGAAGGCAGATAAATTACCAGTCATTATTATCCAAACAGCCTGACATCCTGTGCTGTGCTCTGCCTCTCTCACACTCTGACTCTCTCTCTCTCTCACACTCTCTCTTTTTCACTTCTCTGTCTGTTGCGTGTCCTGGTTTCATGCATCAAATGCCTTGAATTCCTCAAGGTCTTAGCGCAAGTCTTGGCCCATGCTTAACTCCAAGTTATTTATTATCTTCGTTTTGTTTTGCTGCTCAACTATTAGGCTCGAGCAGCAAGGGAAAAGAAATTTATCTCAGATACTTCTATTTATCTACATACATACATACATACATACATACATACATATATGCAACATATACAATTTTGATCAATCTTGGCTTGGCTTTTCTTCTTCTTCTTCTTTCTAGGTTACGGTTACCAATATACCTATTAGAAAGCAAAAACTTAGAGCACAAATTGCAAAGTCTTCCTTCATTTTTTGGCAAAGCTGATGAAATTGTGTGGAGATTCTGTTTGGGAAAACTTTCAATGCCAACACACCTAAACATACATACATACATACATACATATCTATCTATATACACAAATATATTTCAGTTATTCTTTTAAGAGTTGTTTAATGGAAATTTTCAATAAATCTTATCAGTTCTAAATCGATTTATAATTCCATATACATATATACGTATATATGTACTCTATTCTACATAAGTCAATTATTATGTAGCCTCTAACTAAACGCTTCTCGCCTAACAGCGCATCAGCATTTGCCAAACTATCTCTATATATATATATTTATATATATGCATACATGTATGTGTGTGTCTCTCTCTCTCTCCTATAACTTACTCTACTTTGCATGCCTAAGGCCCGTCTACACATATATTTATCTCTCTTTTTATGTATGTGTATTCCATGTGTACCAAGTGAAACTTTTTCCTTGGGTTTGCTTCTATATCTCTCTCTCTCATTATGTTTATTGCGAACTTTGTTGAATATAAGATATTTGCTATAATTCTATAAGCGACTTTATATACCATATCTATTGTACGTGACTGTGTGTGTGTGTGTGTGTGTGTGCGTGTGTGTGTGCGTGAGCTGTTGCCATTTTCAATTTCTGCAAAATTACAGCCAATATGAAATTATGCATAATAAAAGCCAATGACTACCTGTCGTCGCCATTTTGGCTCTTGTACTCACAGACGTGAGATCCCAACCCAGCCAGAGCCACACAGACTGAGGAACATAAAAAATGAAACACACACATACACACACACACTTACAGCCATACAAGTGTGTCTAGCACACACACACACACACACACACACACAGAGTTGTGCTCTCTGTTTATTGTTACGTCATGAAAATGGCCTGAAAATAAGAAATGAAAAATTTATTTGCCCGGGCAAACAATATTGTCTGTATTTCAGCTCTTTTTATATTGCAATGGATATTTTGTTTATGTTTTTTGATGTGTGACGACGATGACAACAGACTGACTGATTACATACAGACGTATATTATATATATATATATATATATATATATAATTGTTGCACACATTACGTACATTACGTACAACGTTCTCTAGGAATAGGTCTATAATCAGTTAGTCATTCTTAAACAGATTATATACATATATGTATATGCTACTTCTCGACGATTTCTCTCTCTCTCTCATCTCTTTAGTCTTTATTCAGCTTGTTAACTTGTTAACACAAATGAATGAATGCTTTATATTGCACAAATTACGTATACGCAACGTTACTCGATTAAGTTTCAGCTCCAGCAAATTAATTGCAGTCTCAGCCTCGTTCGGCAGTTGGTTTACACCTCTCACACTCACTCACACATTTAGTATTTAAAATAACACTAATTGAACACTTTTGAACCTGTTCTTCGTTTCTGTCTTACCTAAGGAGCAGATACTTGGCTTGAGCTGAACTGAGCTGAGCTGAGCTGCTCTGCTAAGCGGCTTAGCTGAATTGTCTTGACTCATGGGCAAGGGCAAGGGCAAGGGCAAGGGCAAGGGCTAGGACAAGGGGTAGAGCAAAGGCAAGGCCCGTTGCCTGTTGTAGTTAGTTTAGTTTAGCTTCGCTTTGGTTTTTTTTTTGTTTCTGTTGTTTTTGTTGTTTGCGTCGCCGCCTTTTGACATGTATCAAGCTCAGCCTTCACCTTCGACTTCTGCTTCTGCTTCGCCGTCTCCGCCACCTCCACCTTTGTCGCTGCCCTCCGCCGCCGCCGTCGCTACCGCCGCCGCCGCTTTGCTCAGTGCCAACGACTAACAAGCGTATGCATTTTATTTCTTTCTGCTCTTATATTTGCCACCGCCCCCGCCCATCGCCCATCGCCCCCCGCCTCACCACGCCTTACTAACCGCTGCTTTGCCCCAACCACGCCCCATCGCCCCTATACACTCGTCGCGCAGAATTGGAGGCGGAAGGCTTGCAGCCGCAATACGAGGAGGAATTCTATGAGGTGGACGTCGAGGTTGCCCTAGCAGCCAGTCGTCGCTCGCATGGCAGCAGCTTCTCGTGGCCGCCGCCACAGGATGAAAGTCATATGGCACCCACCGCTGCACCACTCTATATAGCACCACCCGAAACGCAGCATGTGGTGGTGGCTAATCCTGTGCAGGAGGTGCCACCTCTGCCGCCGGGTCGAGCCAGTTCACGTCTCGATCCACAGCCGCAGCAGCAGCAGCAGCAGCAGCAGCAGCAGGAGCCGCAAGCGAACAACGCTCAGCAGGCTCAACAGGCGCCGCAATGGCAGAGCTATTCGGCACCGCAGCTGACGCAGCAGCGTGTGCTGCAGACTCAAATGGAACAAGAGTCGAGCTCGGACAGCTACACGTCCACATCGACGACCACAACAACGACCTCGGAGGAATATCAGCGCATGTACGCCGCCCAGCTGCAGGCGTATCAGATGCAGCAAGCGTGCTACGAGCAATCGGGCTCTGAGCTGGACTACCAGCTCGGGCTGGACCAGGAGGCGCAGGACTATGCCTCGGGCAGGCGCAGTGCTCAGGAATGCGTCGACTCGCTCTCGGCACCATTGAGCACCTACAAGCTAATCGATATGGTAAGGGAGGTGACACCTAGTCCCGTGCCTACCCCAACTCCTGCTCCGGCTCCAGCTACGGCTGCAGCTGCATCCGCTCGTCATGTGGTATTCAACGATGAGCCCGAGATCAAGGAGCTGCACACTGAGCTGGAGACGATCCCCGAGTCGGCAGAAGACCGCGAGGGCCTCATTATCGAACAGCGCTGTCAAATACTCGAGAACGAGCGCATGTTCCAAGCCACGCCAGAGATTAAGATCGAGATAGCGCCCGTGCGCCAGCGTCCAGCACCCTCCAAGATACCAAACCCCATGCCCAAGGAGTGGATCAATCCCATGATTCGTGTGCTTACCACAGCGCCGGAGGTGCCCTTCCACCTGGTCGAGTGTCCGTTCCCCAAGCCGTGCGACGATAACTTCGAGGCAGAGGCAGCTGCCGCCGAAGAGGCCGTCGAGCAGGCACCTCCACAAGCTGCCCTTGCTCCACCTCCCGCATCAGTTCCTCCCCAACCTTCAGCGCCAGCTCCAGCTGCAGCTGTGGACGCCTATGCCGTTCAGCTGTTGCGCGAGTCACCGCCACGCGGAAATCGACTCAGTCAGGCTATGGCAACAGCGCCAGAGTTTCCAGTTCGGTTCGCCCCGCCAGCAGCTGAGGGCGTTCCACTGCCTGAAGAAACGGTGCCCTATATGCCGCCACCCATGGACATGAAACCGTATATGCGCGAAGATTATCGTCCAAAGAGTCCGTTTGTGAGCGCCTTGACCACCGCTCCGGAGCGACCCTTCGAGGGTCACTTCGAACGGGATGTACCCATCCATATGATAGACCTGCCCACACCCAAGGAGCACCTGAGCATGTGCGATGCCCTGTGCACAGCGCCCGAACGTGGCTACACGCCACTCAATCCCGAGAACGCGACCCAGCGCCTTGACGAGGAGCAGAAACAGAAGGAGCTAAAGAAATACGAATTTCAGGTGCTCGATCATGAGGAGGAACTGGGCATCAAGCCGCAGCCGCCCGAGTCTGTGGAGTACTTCAGAACGCAGCCTCAACAGCAGCAGCGTAAATCCTCAGCATTTGCGGCCATGCAAGCATTCCAGCCGTCTCGCGAACCGCTCTCCTCCAACACCAACACCAACACCAACTCCAATGCCAACACCAACTCCAATTCCAATTCCTTCAAGTCCAACTCGAACACAGTCACAAATTCCCTAACGCAAGAACAGAACGATCTTGAGTACCAGAAGTACTGCAAGGCGCAGCAGCGCAATCAAAAGCGACTCGACTACTTTCACAAAAAGGAAGAGGAGCTCAGCCAGAATCAAACACAGATGAAACTCTTAGAGACTAACTCGACTAATTTGAATGCGAATGCTGCGACTGCTTCCTCTAACTCCTCTTCCACAGTCCATCAGTCCAGCAACAACAACAACAACAACAACAACAACAATAGCAACAGCAACAACTCCACCTCCAACTCAGCTTACGTCGCCCAAACACAGACCCAGGCTCAGGCTCAGGCTCAGGCTCAGGCTCAAGTCCAGTCTTATGTCCAGGCCAGCCAGGCCAGTCGGTCCTCCTTTTCAGCCAGCACCAACCTGACCTCCTCCGCCTGCACCACCTGCACCACCAATCAGACAGCTGTAAATACTGCTTGCAAGCTCGATGCCCACGAGCTGATCGAAGAAACCGCTGAGGAGCTCGAGCACTCTGAAGTTCTATTCCCGCCACCATCCCCGCTCAGCCACCTGAAAGGCAAAGCCGTTCAGTCCGGTCTGCATAGGGCGGATGCCATACCCAAATATCAGCGCAATTGGACAGTGCTGCCCACCCAGAGCCCCATACGCACGCCGGAGCCACAAGAGTTACGCGAGAATGTGCCGCTTGCTTTCGTAGACGCACCCAAGCAGCCGGCGACTAGTGCCAGCTCAGAGCCTGTACACAGACCCATTGCAAAGGTTTCGACGGCATCGACGGCTGCTCGAGGCTCGATTGGCTCGGTGGGTAAGCCAGCGGTGCAGCCAGCGGTGCAGCCGTCGGTGCCCATCATAATTGAGGATCGCTCGGGTCCAGTAACGATGGCTTTTCAATCACTAGATGAATATGAACGGCCCGATCAGTCGCTGACACCTACGCGGCCGTACACGCCCTGCTCGTCGGTCTGTTCGATGATCAACAAGCCGGCACCGATCATACCCTTCTATCAGACAGAGGAGAAGCTCTGCTTTGATGAGTGCCCAGCTACGCATGCGCGTGACTATGATCAACGTGCTGCCTCACCCTTTCCAGATCGCGCACGCTCGCCAGCGCCCGGACCTCCACCCAATCCGCTCTCGGCCATACGAGCGCCACGCATGAAGGATCCGTCGGAGTCGCAGCTGCTCTCGGTCGGAGGATCGCGTCTTCAAGCTGGCTCCATCACCACGGGCCAGAGCTATCAGGGTCAGCTGCTGGCGCACTCCGAGCTCAGCTCGCAGTCGGCTAGCCAGAGCTACAGCCAGCAACCAGAGAAGTTGACGGAGATGAGAATTGGCAATGTGAACGTGCAGCAGCGTGAGCAGTCCTCGCAGATGCAGGAACAGAAGCAATCGCAACTTCAAAGCCAAACCAAGACCCAGATAGGCAACACACAGATCGAACGCAGGCGCAAGGTTACCGAGGAGTTCGAGCATACCCAGAGTGCCAAGACTATTGAGATACGCACGGGCTCCAGCTCTCAGACCCAGTTGAAGTCGCAGTCTCAATCGCAATCTCAATCGCAATCGCAATCTCAATCGCAATCCCAATCGCAGTCTCAATCACAGTCCCAGTCAGAGTCCACCGAGCGTCGTTCTTCTTATGGACGCACAGGTTTTGTGGCCAATCAAGCGCGTCGGCTCTCTGGCTTGGAGCAGGAGATTAGCAGCTTAACGACTCAGTCTCAAGCCATTAGTGCTCGAGCTTCGACTCTGGGCGAGAGCAGCTTTCCCCAGCTGCGTTCGCCCACCTTTGAGGATAAGTTTCCTCTGAGTCCCGCTGCCGCTGAGGCAGCTGTGCCCAACTATTCAACAGGTTTGACTGCAGGCAATAAGCTGCTCGGACCTCCACCTGGATTCAAGCAGCAGCAGCAGCAGCAACAGCAGCAGCAGCAGCAACTGCAACAGAGGTCGGCCTTCAAGTCAACTTCTTCAACTCAGCAACAGCAATTGAGCTCATCGCTAACATCAGCTTCAGCAATTACATCCGCATCTGCATCTGCATCAACATCTGCATCAGCATCAGCATCAGCATCAAAATCGTCGGCCAGTCTAACCAAAGCTTCTGCTATTACTACCACAACTAATAATCAAGCCTGTGCACAGTTCAGAGGCTCCGGAGCCACGGGCTCCACATTAACAGCTGCGCTGGCCAAGCTGCCAAATGCTTCGGCGCCAAAGCCAACAACAACTACGGTTGCGCCACCCGTCTTTCCGCCCAATCTGAGCGAGTTGAACTCTAATGTTGATGGTTCCGCAGGTGCTGGAGGCAAGGGTGGAGCATTCGGTGCCACCTCGGCGCCAAAACGTGGACGTGGCATTCTCAACAAGGCCGCCGGACCAGGCGTTCGCATCCCACTCTGCAACAGCTGCAATGTGCAGATCAGGTGAAGAACTCTCCCGTGATGTTTCAAGTTCTTGTTGTTGTTTTATTGTTTTTTTTTTTTAATTCGACTGATTTATCTATCTGGATAATTGTTATGTGAATAATTCATTTAAGTTGAAGTTCAAGAGTTGCCTCTCCAAATCCCAATTCTTTGCATGACTTCTAACCACGGCTGGCACAACTCTGATGATTGTCTCAGATTGTCTGCCACTTAGCTCTAAGATCTCAATCTAATTCCTTGCACGAACTGTGAACCCTAACCAAATATCGTTTGTTGTTTTTCTTTTTTTGTTATCGTTCCATTATTCCCTTGCCGCAGTGCAACCTTCGCTTGCTCAGCCCAATAACTCGCATGCTAATCTAAATGCCACGCTGCCACGCCCCATTCAGAGAGCAACTGACGAGGACGACTCCACGGATGCTACAGCCATGCTCACCGAGTCCATCGGCCGCATGGACATGGGCGAACAGACGCCTGCCTTCATGCAGGAGGCAGGCAAGATCATCTCCAGCATGCTAGAGGCGCGACTAGCCAGCAATGGCACGCCCTCTCACGCGGGCAGCACCTTGAGTCTGCGCAGCAACAGCAGCTCGAATCTGACCAAGAGTCCGATGATAGTGCGCAAGCGTCTGGACCTGGACGACTTTAAGCACATTGATCCCACACAGCCTGTGGCTCTGCACCCGGTTGTGGCTGTGCCACAAGTGCCACAGGTGCCACAGGCACCTCCAGCAGCACCTGTGCAGCATCAGAAGCAGCTGCCAATTGAGCTGGGCAAACAGAAGGCACAGCCACAAGTGGAGCGCGTAGAGCAGACGCTGCAGATCGAGCTGCCGGCACAGCATCCAATGAGCAAGATCCTCGATATCTGTGATAGTGGCAAACCGAGCCAAGAGCAGCCCACACCCGAGCCAGTCGCCTTTAGAAACAATCTGAGGCGCACGGATGCCACGCATGCTGCCGATCGTCGATCCTACATAGAGCCCAAACAGAGCTCCAGCAGCAATAACAGCAATAGCATCAGCAAGGATGGCAAGGATAGTAGCAACAGTCAAGGCAGTGCGCCAAAGTTTAGTGTTAGTGTTAGGGCCTTGGGAGATGCTCAAGGACCCATGTCGGAGGAGAACGAGAAGGCCGTAAGTCAGTTGCTCAAGGATGGTAAGCGTCCAATTTGCTGTCAGTGCAACAAGGAAATCACATCGTAAGTAGATTCTCTAACCTAGCCTAGGCCTGCCCAACCCGCAAAGTTTTTCCCCTTGGCTTTCCTGTGGACTCAGTGCTAATATTGCATTCTTACATCCTTTTGCAGGGGACCCTTCATCACGGCTCTGGGTCGCATCTGGTGTCCCGATCACTTTATTTGCGTGAACGGCAACTGCCGTCGTCCGCTGCAGGACATTGGCTTCGTTGAGGAGAAGGGCGACCTCTACTGCGAGTATTGCTTCGAAAAGTATCTGGCGCCCACCTGCAGCAAATGCGCTGGCAAAATCAAGGTAACCGCCACTCAACTCAAGTCTCTTAAATCAATCTGACTCTTTCTCTCTCGCTCTCTCTCTTTCTCTTAACAGGGTGATTGCTTGAATGCCATTGGCAAGCACTTCCATCCGGAGTGCTTTACTTGCGGACAGTGCGGCAAGATCTTTGGCAATACGCCCTTCTTCCTAGAAGATGGCAATGCATATTGCGAGGCTGATTGGAACGAGCTATTCACTACCAAGTGCTACGCTTGCGGCTTCCCTGTTGAGGCCGGCGACAGATGGGTGGAGGCGCTCAACCACAACTATCATAGCCAATGTTTCAACTGCACTGTAAGCGCATAGCATAAGCAAATATGAATCTACTTTGAGCATTCTCTTACTTTGTATAGTTCTGCAAGCAAAACCTGGAGGGTCAGAGCTTCTACAATAAGGGCGGTCGTCCCTTCTGCAAGAATCATGCGCGTTAAGCTCAATCAGAGATCTTATTGTATATGGCTCGACTATGGACTTCAGGGATTACGCACACTAACCAATTACCTACAATAACCGACAACAATTATGAAAGCAACAACAGTTCAGTACATTAAACATTGAAGATCATTAACGCAATTATCTAATTAAATGATGCCTAATTAATATTATATAATTTCCTTTATAATTTGTTTTTTTGAACTGTTATCTTAATTTTAAAAAGAAAAGAAAAATCAAAAATTGTAAACGACACGAAATCGAATTAGTTTTCAACAGCAACACACCTTATACATATATCCGACTATCCACACCCAATATTTATATATTATTTATTCATCTTAACATAATCGAATTATATACGAAGATTTATGCATATATATATTTGAATGTATTTCACAAAAGTTATTTAGTTTCAAGTGAGAAAACGTTGCTGTTCGCTCACTGCGCAAAAAAGGATTTCAAATGGTTACAAAATAAATAATTGTTTACATAATATATCCTTAGTCAAGCAGAGCGCAATCAGCAATTATTTAACTTATTTTAAAACTTAAAATTCAAACAATAATTTGTGTTGTAAACCAAATCCAAATTATCTTAATTGATTGTACCTTAGCTGATCAATAAATTTCGAAATCTTTTTCGCGTTAATTTCACTGAGTTTTATATCGAAGTATGGGCACGATTCCGAAAATAAAGTCTCCACACGTAACATAACTTTAACTCGGGTATATGTAGTCCAAATTCAGAACGATTGGATTAAATAAATAAATTATATAAAAATTGTGTTTTCATTTCTTATTGCATGCTTTTAGGCAGAGCTTTTAATACATGCGGCACGATTATTGTTGCATACTTTCGAGAGGCAACTGATTTCTGCTGGAATGTTTGCTTCGTTTTAACATTTCCACTGAAATACCAGGCGCACAGAAGCTAACAGAACGCTGACAAAAAAAATTAATTTTTTGACTGCAAAAATATAGCATAGCATACTTTCGGGGGTATCAAAAATTTGTTTAGAGAGCAGAGCTTTTAATACATGCGGCACAATTATTGTTGCATACTTTCGAGAGGCAACTGATTTCTGCTGGAATATTTACTTCGTTTTAACATTTCCACTGAAATACCAGGCGCACAGAAGCTAACAGAACGCTGACAAAACAAATTAATTTTTTGACTGCAAAAATATAGTATAGCATACTTTCGGGGGTATCAAAAAATTTTTTTAGCGTACTGAATTTTTATCAAATTTTGATTCTAATACCAGGCGAGCAAAAACCAGCAGAAGGTTACCGAAAATGTCGAAAAATCATTGAGTGACATTTGAGCTACTCATGTTCTTTTACAGTGCATTTATGGCCGCTGCCAGTCGAATTGGTAGCCAATAAACACCAAATATACCAGGCACGCAGAAAGTGCAGTATGTTGACAGAAATCATTTGAGTGAAAATTAATGCGAATTTATTAGCAAGATCAATCGAATGAGGGAGTTGGCTCAGTTGCTTAGAGCTGTGCTCAGCTGTGTCCAATTTCTATAGAATGAGCTCTAAAAATAATAGGTGAACAGAAAACGCAAAAAGTCGACAGAAACGGCTTGAGCAAAGATTTTTATAAATTTGCTCAAGGTCAGCCAAATGAGTGAATTCCTAACTGATCTACTCAGAGAGAGAGAGGGAGAGAGAGCAAGCACTACTTTATGGCACTACAAGCCGCGAATTCTTAACGAATGAACTTTAAAAATAATAGGCGAACAGAAAACGAAGAAACGGCTTGAGTGGACATTTTTACAAATAAATTTTCAAGGCCAGCCAAATGAGTGAGTTCTTACCTGAACTTCTCTGAGAAATCTTGGATTCCTCAGAGAGCTTCTTATTGGCACTACAAGTGGAATTTTTAATGCATGAGCTCTACAAATATTAAGCGAACAGAAAACGCAACAGGTCGACAAAAACAGATTGAGCGAAGATTTTTACGAATTTGTTCAAGGTCAGCCAAATGAGTGAATTCTTATCTGATGTACTCAGAGAAATGCTCGATCGCTTAGAGAGCTTTCTACTACAAGCACTACAAGCGGAATGAGCTTTAAAAATAATAAGCGAACAGAAAACGCAACAGGTCGACAGAAACAGACTGAAAAGAGATGAATAAAAATTAGTTCAAGGCCATCCAAATGAGTGAGTGTGAGTGACTGCACCACTCAAAGAAATGTTCGATTGCTGAGAGAGCACTGCTGAGAGAGAGAGGGACATCCAAATGAGTGAGTGTAAGTGAGTGCACTACTCAAAGAAATGTTCGATTGCAGAGAGAGCACTGCAGAGAGAGAGAGAGAGTGAGAGAGAGAGAGAGAGAGAGTGAGAGAGAGAGTGAGAGAGAGAGAGAGAGAGAGAGAGAATTCAATAAAAGCCGCGAATTCATAACGAATGAGCTCTAAAAATAATAGGCAAACAGAAAACGCAACAGGTCGACAGAATATGAGTGAACATGTTGACAAAAATTAAAGTCAAGGTCAATTGAGTACATTTCTTACAAAAGTACTCAAAGAGCCACTCTATTTGAAGGTTATTCATGTGCCGACTTTCGCATTTTTTTTTACAAGCTGAACTAAGAGCATGAGGTTGAGTGGAAGAAAGGGAGACGCATTTTGATAACCATTGCTTGCGCATTTGCAAACATGAGTGCTTTGTGAATTTTGGATCACCAGGACTAGATCCTAGGCATATGTATCCTAGGATCAATTGTCTCATCTGGGTACCGTGAACTGTTTCGTCTACAAGTGAGCGAAATTTGCTTTAAAATTTGCAAAATTTCGCCATAACTCAAACGAATATTATTGATTATTTTTCGGATTTGTTTTTTAACAAAATAGCCCTTACGATTCACTTCAAAATGGCGATCGTCATTTTATGACTTTTTTAATAATATGCACAACTAATACTAATGACGCCTTTCGGTCCATGATATAAAACTTCTATTCCGAAAGTTTTGAATATATATGAGATCTTTAGATGGGCGTTCATAGTTGATGATGTAATAATACTACTTAATGATAAACCGTTTTCATCGAGCACTTCTCTTCACATCACATTTCCAGGCTTAGTTGCATTTGCTTGAGTATGTAATAGAAATTGTAAATTGAGAGGCTTAGTCGGAACGGCGCACAGGTATCGCTTGTGACGTATGTATTTCGTGAACAGCTCAAAAGCATGCAATGGATTTTGCTTAACTCGACTCACGTACGCGCAACTCACAGGCAGGCGGTATTTTCGAGAGCCGAGAGCAATTTCATGCTCAACCAATTTTTGTTGTTTGTTCATTTGGCATTTTCCGAGGCGATTTTCATGCCATTTTCCTCGCCAGTGGCAGAAGGTGTCAATTTCTGTGTGTTCGCTCCACATTTTTGCGTGCTGGGTGTTAATCGCCGGACCCCACTGCCAAAGCCTACACAAGTGCCTGTGGCCAATACGCAAGCTTTACGCTAGATTAAGCAACCCATACGACTATGTGTGAGTAGGGCTGAAAGAGGAGGCACTACCACGCCCTTTTGATGCTCAACTCTGGCAGGCGAAAAACTGAAAGAGAAAGAGAGATAGAGAGAGAAAGAGAGAGAAGAAGAAGAAAAAACAATTTGCGGTTTTTGTGGCATTTTATCAACATTACATTTTTGCAGATGTTTTTGGTTTTTAGTTTATTTCAGCCAGCAGCGGGCTTTAAGTTAATATTTAGCATATCTATATATCTATATATATATATATACTATAAAGAATACATATATACAGTATTTTCTAACTGTATTGTACTTATGCAAGATCCGTATTAGATAACAACTGCGCTACAATTTCTATTTTAGTTTACTTTTAATTTGTTTCTCTTTAATTATTATTAAATCTTTTTTGTTTTTATTTTATTTTTATTTTTAATTTTTTGTTTTGTTTGAAACGCATTCAGAAATCAGTTTTCATATTCAGTTTCCGTTCGACTCGTGCCATCGAAAATGCGCGCAAAATTTGTCACCGTAGCGTTCCGTTGCGAATTTACATCAGATCCATTCAATATATTTTATATATTTATACATATATATATATCTATATGTGTATATTTGGATAGTGGAGCAAAAAATCTACACTTAATGCATGCACTCGAAGTATTTACAAAATATTGATATATATATGTATATTTTTTAGTATTTATGGGATTATAAATTTGTTGCTCGAATATTCATCTTATTCGTTTAATACTATGTGAATATAGATAGAGTTTGTTTTGCAGCACTCACTTATATGCTATACAAAAATAAATTCAACACATTCAAGTACAACAAACATATGGTATATATATATATATATATATATATATATATATATATATATATATATATATATCTTAACTAAATGCTGTTTATCTACATCTAGATATCAAAGTTATTTCGTATTATCATTTAGGAGCAGAGTTTCCTTGTTTTCTCTCTTTTAGTTTTCGTATCGTACAAATAAATACCTTTGGGTTAACGAGTGTTTCAGTTTAATAACAATAAACAAAATAATAGACTTGAAACTTTAGCTGATCAGCTACAGGGCTACAGGTGCGCCAATATATCGATCTGATCGAGCGTGTTCACCTGCCCCGCTGTCTGGGGCTGCGCTCTATTGGCCGCATGTACATCCGCCTGGGAGATGGTCACAATAGTCACCAGATCGCCTTTAGCTTTGTTGGTCGTCGTCGTCGTTGTCGTTGTCGTCGTCGTCGTCGACTGCTGCTGCTCCTGGTTTCTGGCCTCGATCTCTACAATGGCCGAGGTGAGCAATGTATTCGACTGCAGCGCGCTATAGTCTGGCAATTGCTCGGCCGACAGCTCCGGCAGATCCTCATTGGCCAGCAGCCGACCCGAGGGCGCCGTCTCAATGGTCCGCTCGATCGAAGCGGGCGTGGCATTGCGTGAGCGATAGCTGGGCGGCAAACTGTATTCCGAGCCGCCCATGCTGCTGCTGATGGTGCCGCCGCCGCCGCCCATGCCGGCACGCAAGGTGCTCAAGGGTGCTCTGCAAAGAAGTTGGGAAAAAGTTAAACAACAAATAAAGCATTTCATTTGGCAAAACATGAGACAAAGTCAATGCAGCACATTTCTATCCCTATCAAGATCATAGCCTAGCTCTCCCTCTCTCCCATGTGCATATTTGACTTTGTCAATTTAAATAACAAAAGGCGTTCGGCCAATTGTTGCCAGTCAAAGTTGAGTCCGTAAGTCAGGTCAGACTCAAAAAAGCATGGAAAATGTAAAGTTCGTTTCTTCTGTTTGGGCACAAAATGCAAATTGCATAAAGCAATTTGAAGTATGTAAAATTGCATTTAATTGTTGCCGACAAAAGATTTCAGAATGCATAAGGAAATGCGAATGTCAGGCATACTAAGTAAGCAAGGACTCTCATCTATCTTTCACTCACTCACTCACTCTCTCTTGCTCTCTCTTTCTCTCTTTCTTTCTGGCGCTCACTCTATATCTGGCCTAACTGGCAATTTTCACAGACATTCGACTCTGGTGCCTCTGTCTTTGTTTGTTTAATTGACTTGGCTAACAGCTTTGCCTGGCAATTGTTTGTCTCTATCTCTCTCTCTCTCCCTCTCTCTCCCTCTAGGCTTTACTCAAATCCTTGCCCAGAATCTGGCCTATTCGGGCCTGCCTTTCGCAGATTGCCTTTTAACACACACACACACACACACACACACACACACAGCTCTGCCTGTTTGTTATGCATCGCAAACTCCACTTCAAGTGTGTGTGTGTGTGTGAGGATGTGTGTGTAAATATTTTGTAAAATTTCACAGATTTCTTTGTTCGCATCTTACATCATATTTGAATATGCCATCACACACACACACACACACACATACTCACACACACGTTCTGATTCGCTGCCATACACACTTTGCATAAGTTTTTGCTTTCCGACATACTTCTCTGTCACTTTTCTATACCACTTGAAATTAACAATTCAAAGCAGGCATATTAGTTTGATACAAAATTCTTCAATTTGCTTCCATTCTCAATGCTATAATTATCATTATCATTAAATAAATTTCTCTTAGTTTTATTTTTTTTAGCTTTAAAACTCTTCGCATAAGTATAAGCCATCTATAGCTAAAGTCATATATATATATATATATATAGAGTTAATTTCTACTCAATGTCTGATGAATATTAAATTTTTAAAACACTTAATTATCGCTTCTATTTATAGTCAAAGTCCAAAAGACACTCATTAAATTAAATTGCTGTCATTTCTCAATATCTACAAGTCGACTATACTCGCCCTTCCTCATCTCTCTCTCTCTCTCTCTCCTCTTGTCTTGCTAAAATTTGAATTATTTTGTGCTTTCTCTCATGGTCTCAGGGTCTGCAGTCAGCTCATAAGCTTCTTATATGTATTACAAAGTCCTTGCTGTATCTGTTGTCTTTTCATTTCCATTATCGGACATAAATATTTGAGTGCATGTGGCCTTGTGGCGTCATTATAAACAAATTAATTTGCCATAAATTTGCATTTGTCTTCGTGAATATATTCATGAGTGGGCTACTAAAGCATTCAAGCACTCAAACACTCAAACACTTGAACACTGTGAAACACTGTGTGTTTAGCAGCGCGTAAATTTCCGGCCTCGACTTTCAGTTTTTCGGCTTTTCGATATTTCAGTTTGTTGGCAATAAAAAAGTAAACTTTTCTAATTAGCCAACATTGTGTGATCAAAGCAGCAATTATACTGCCACCCCTCGCTCACGCCCTCGCTCTCGTCCTCCTGCTTCTATTCAATTGTTTCAAATTTATGCCAGACTTTCTTGTCCTCTCGCTTAGTATTTCCATTGTTTGAAGTCGAGTCTCTCCCTCTTTTCCACTTTCTCTCCCTCAGCCTCCTGCCTCCTGCCTTCTGTCTCCTGCCTCCTGCTCAATTCAATTAAGTTGCAAATGTCACGCGCCCAACTCCATATCAAGCAAAAATCATTTCGAACAACAAATTTAGCTATTGACAGGCTTCGAAAGTTGTTTAGAATAAACTTTTTTCCTTGCGGGTGGGCAGGGCAACCCCAAGCAATGTGTCAATGCGGTTGGCACCCAGCCCCGCCCCAGCCCCAGCCTCAACGCCAGCCGCACAAAGCTAAAAACCGCCAACGCTTCAGCTGAATCCCAACCAACCACCAAATTCACCCAAAGCGCCCACTCAGCCACCTAGCTCAGGCCGGCACTGTGAGGCGTTGTTGTAAACATTTTGTGGTTGCAGCACCAAAAACTTTACAAATAACTCATGAGGGGTGTGCAAACCTGCTAAATTCCTAAGGGAGGGACTGGGAAGAGATGGCAACTGGTGAGGAAGCTTGGGCAGCAGACAGTTCTAGTCATAGCCCTCTCCATCGATACTCACCTCAACAAACTGCCAGCATGAGATCGATATGTGGGCGGCGGGGAATTGCCACGCACCACGCCATTCTGACGATCGCGATCCAAAAGCAAAAGTCTGCAAAAAAGAATGGAGAGAAATACATATATATATATGTAACATTTATATGATGAATAGATGCCTATAAAATAAACATTCAAATTTTGCAGTTTATGCAGTCGAGTCAAAGCCATGAAGAATTTCAATACTTTTTTTTTGAAGCAAACTAGATCTACGCGTCCTATAGAAGTAATTAAAAATATTCTTATTATCTGCATGTATATTTCAGGACAAACGAACAGTTAGGATTGATGGATAGTTTATATAATTTGCCATAATATATTTTTTAGTATCTGCCACACCTAGCTCTCCCTCTCCCTCTCTCTCTCTCTTTCTACCCCTTACATACATTATCATTATCATTTTCAATGCTGTGCAGACATTAAAAAATATGATTATTAAAAACTAGTTACATTTTATAAAAAGCTTTTCCAGCAGGCGCTCTTTTAGCATAAAAAGGAAAAAAAAAACAGAACAATGTCAGACAGGAAATTTGTAGTCCAGTGTATAATTACATAATGCAATTAATTGCGCAAGGACATGCGAACGGATGCGGTTAGCCGAGCATGTCCGCTACGCTGTCCACTCGACTCGACTCGCCTCGACTCGACTCTACGCCCCGACTCCTTGCTTCCTCTTCTTTCGCTCACCTGAGTCGATATTCCTGCATGCTGGCCTGGTAGGAGGGCGGCGGCGGTCTATGCTGAAACTCCGGATAGAGCAGTCCATGGGGTGCGCCGCCTCCTCGGGTGCAGGGCCTCCTTCCGCAGCGAGCCAGGTCAACGCTGGTGCCCAGGCCCAGGCCGAGGCAACTCTGACCACCGGGCGCCGTCATTCGCCAGGCGGCGCCGCTCACAGTGACCAGCACCACGCCCACTCCTGTACAGAAAGAGAGCAAGAGAGAGAGAGGGAGAGAATTTGTTATATTTTAGATAATTTTATACACAGAAAATGATATATATTTAAATATGCAATTCGCATTATAGTCGAAGGAAGAATAATGATCTAACAGCTTTAGTAAAGTTATTCTCATGCTCTTATACGTACATCTACACTCTCATACTTATACTATTCTACTCTTATACATACATAATTAAATACACTCTCACACTTATACTCTTCTACTGTGATACGTACATGATTATCTACACTCTCACACTTATACTCTTCTACTGCTCAACTCTTCTACCCTTATTGCTTTTATATATTCCTTCACGCTTTCTTTCGCTCTTTTCAAGTCTATATATAAATAGAGAGACTTTTAATTCATTTTACAAATTTTCAATAATGACATTTACTAGATTTTTAAAATGCAATCAATATATATATATATATATATTTATGCATATATATTGTAAAAGTAAAGCGATTTGTAAAAGTTGCTGTGGCAAGCTCACAATTAAGTGTTTGCTCATTGTAATTGCACAGCTTGGGCTTAATTAGACGTTACGTTCTTACGTTCGCTTAAAGCAAACAAGGGGAGCTGATCGGGGGGAGGGGGTTGGTGCTGTATGCAACGGTCAATCTTAATCAGGGGGAGGGGGGCACAGTACAGCTTCCACAACTTCCACTTTCACTTTCGCTGCGGAGCCAACGAGGCTTTCCTTTTGACAGCTACAGCTGGGGCACGGCCTGTGGCTCGGTCAGCGACACAGCTGCTACTGCTGCTGCTGCTGCTGCTGGGGCCAGTGGAGCATGGAATCATCTGCGCAAAACCTTGAGGCAGTGACTAAAAACTGAGGCCCAGAGCCGGTAGCTGATTAAAGACGACAATAAAGGTGAACATCATTTTTATTAGACGAAATTGTCGACATTTTGCAGTCGTTGTTGTTGTTGTCGCTGATGATTATTATAATGTTATTGTTGTTGTTGTTGTTGTTGTTGCTGTTGTTGTCGCACATTTTCATGAGCAATTTGCGCTCCTCAAGCTGAACGCACAACGAGCAGACAGAGAAAAAAAAAACTAAGTAAAAGTGCTTTAGCTGGTAGTAAACGACTTGAAAATGCTCTGATCTATGTGATCTATGAGTTGCTATGTATGTTTTCTCTTGAATGAAACTAGTTGGAAATGAAACAAGAGATGAAGATAGTCTAAAGATTAACTCACAAAGATGCGAGATGCAATGCTAGAGTATGCTCTAATAATACCCAATTATACATAACTTAGAATAGTCTTCTCCCTGCTACACAGTCTTCATTGTAATCATCATACCCTCTACATAAATTTTCGTTAGGGTATTGAATAAAAAAAAAATAAGCAAGTATAATTTGTGCGTTTGTTATGACTATGACAAGGCAGGAGGGAGGAGGGAGGAGGGAGGAGCAGAAGAGTCACGGCAATGCCTGCCGTGTCTCCATTATAGGCAACATGTGTTTAGTGGAGAGGCAGTCGCTAGTGCTGCTACTGCTGCTACTGCTGCTACTGCTGCCTTGATTGCCATTAAATTATGTAAAACTTTGCGTTACAACTCAACAATTTTTGGTAATTGCCGCCAGAAAATGGCGCAATGTCACGCTTCGAGTACCCCAACTAAGCCCCAAACTAAACTAAAAGCGACCGGCAATTGATTAGAGCCCCGCATGCATAAGTAATGCTCATACCCTAACCGAAAAAAAAAAAAACTGAAAGCAAAAACCCCAGACCAAACCTCGACCGTAAGACGCAGCTCGGAACTTGTGTCGCCGACCGCAACGTGTTCGACCTGCACTTGGCCCCGCTTCCAGTTACGTGAGCCCAAAGCGAAAACCAAAAGAAAAAAAAAAAAAAAACAAGCGCTAGAGAAAGAGAACCCATTGAGTATGACTCATGAGTGTGTGGCTAAGCGAATGCGAATGATTCAATCATAGAAATGCTGAGCGAAGCTGTTGGCAATGCAAAAGAATTTCCACTTTGATTTATGCTCAAATTTCATATTTAACTGAAGAGAACTTGGAAAGCAAAGAAAACTACAGTTGAATTAATAAAAGAGCTTCGAAAGCACATGAAAGTGAATGTGCGAAAGCTTAAGCAAAGCAGAGTTAGTTAGTGTGAAATTCATATCATTCTCAAATTGATTTATGTAAACTCAAAAAGAGTCTTTGAAAGCTCTCAACATTTTCAGTATTTCGAGTGACTTAAGCGAATTCTGAATTCATTTTATGGAAACTGAAATTAAATTAATAGAAAAATTTCCACAATATCAAAAGAGTTTGCCTATGCAAAATGCTACAAAAAAGTTGTTGTTTAATTTACTAAGTTTTGGATTAAAAACTAAAGACTAGAGATCTAGATCTACGTATATCTAAAAGTAGATTTCAGATCATATGAAATATAAGGAATTACTATTGGACTTATTAGAAATCATATAATTGAAAACTCCAAGGAGAATATTTAAATATTTTTAAGTTAAAGAAATCATGTCTAAGAACTAAGAAGTTATTTTACTCTTTAACCTGAGTATAACTCTTGTGATTAAGGCAGCTGTTGGCACTATTCCCTATAAAATATTTTTTACTTTATTTATATATTTATAGGTTAGAGATAATGTAAAATTAAAGATAACCTATGATAACCTTCGGCTTATATAATACATATTTTCATGCTTTTCTTTATCTTATTTGGCTATAATTCTTTACATCTTTTAGCTCATTTCAATTACATTAACTCGCAGCAGCTAAATAAAATCTTTGCTCAAAGACAAATGGAAAGTCTATTTAAATTTATGTTAAGAAACTTACTTGTATATATGTATGTATGTGCGTGTGTGTGTATATGTGTGTGTGTACACATACAATGATCTAAGAGCATTTGCCACAGATCTATATAGATGATAAACTAAACTCCCACACAGCCATAAACATAGACAACTAACCACAGGCAATGATAATATTTACAAACTATCTGCAGATATATCTTTCTCTCTCTCTCTTTCTCTCTCTCTCTCTCTCTCTCTCTTTCGCTCTCCGTCTCCTTCTCACACTAGCTAATACAATTTTGCTGCTCCTAAAAACTTTGTAGCCGGAACTAACTGCTCTGCAAATATTGACACATTTTGTGGATGTGTCTCTTAACAAAATTTGTTTGTACTTACAACTGGGTCAGCAACAACAACAACAACAACAACAAACGTATCTTATAATTGTACAACAGCAACAATAACAAATAACAAATAACAAATTGTGTAAACGTCGCGAGAAAAAAAAGTCGACAAAATGTTTTTAATGCCATTTTTGTAATGTTTTGTTGGCCATCAATTGTTTGCCTTGTTGCCTCTATATATATATATATACACACACACATACATACATATATGCTCTATAAACGCGCACACATACACATACATACACAATGCTTACGTAATCTTATTATACGACTACAGTTGCTCTACACTCACCAATCATTAGCAGCGCCGCAGTCAGATGCGAATTGGACGGCCCGGCGAGGCCTGTGGCGCCCAGGGCTGCGCCGCCAAGGGCGCATGCCACGCCCCCTAGGGCTACGACGGCTATAAGCGCACGCAGCGGCGGTCCAGCAAACCATTGGCCGCAGCAGCCTTTGCCCGAACGCTCCGAAGGAGATCTAGAAATAAAAAGAAAACGGAATTTCCTTTAGTTAGTTTCATGTTTTTTTGCATTTTTCGTTTGCAGCTGTTGGGAAAATTTCAAGGCAAGGCCAGGTGGGCAACGTGAGGCAAGGTGAGGCAGGTTGGCCAGGCCAGGTGGGAGACTGCAGCAACATGAGCTGGCAGCTGTTTTTGTTTCATGGCGCGTGCAAATTGGTTGAGCCAAGCAAGCAAAGGACAACAGGGCGAAAGGACAACCAAGCCGGACAACAGGACAACAGGACAACAGGACAAACAAAAGCGCAGCGCAAAGTCTATGGGAGACAATTGTTGTAGAATGTTTTTTGATTTATGAGCTAAAAGCAACCAAAAATGTTGCGCAACAAACACAATAAACCAAGGCAGACGAACAGACGATGACAATGAGGATATATGAATGAGCTGAGAGACAGAGAGAGGGACGAAGGTAGAGAGAGGGAGGGATAGGGGTTACGGATGGCCAACAGCGTAGAATATTTTGCGCACACGAGAAAAACCAGCAAAGGACAATTTATGTGACGCAGACGGCAGACAGAGTTGCCCAAGCACAGTGGGCTAAGAATGTTTGAGAAGTGCATGAAAATGTTGAGTGGAAATTGTTGCCATAAATTACTTTATGATCTAAATTTATTTCTGAAAATATTCAATATAATAAGCATATAGAAAAATTATTAAATTTCTCATAATTTTAATATAAATTTATTAGTTTTATTGTTTAAAGAAAATGCAAAATAGAAATACAAAATATAAAAGAAATTTAATTGAGCCTTATCAAAAAAATATTATATTATACTTTATATTTTAATTTTTATATTTTATATTTTATTTTTTATTTTTTATATTTTAAATTTAATATCTTATATTTTGTATTATAAATTTTATATTTTTTATTTTTTATTTTTAATTTTTAATTTTTAATTTTATATTTTTTAGATAGCCTCTGAATTAGTCAAGCACTTTACAATTATATGATTAAGAGCCAACTCTAACTTGATAGTTGGCAAAGTTATGAAAGTATTTTAAACCACTGTGGCAGTTGTTCATTACAAATTGCATCAGGTTTAAGTGTGATTTGCGTCACTGTGCGCTAAGGAGCACAATGACGATGTGTGTGCGTAAATTCATTAGGACACGGCTATAGACTTGAACTGCGATGCAGAGGCAGACACAGGCACAGACACAGACACAGACACAGAGTCAGGCAGAGATACAGACATTGTACGAAGCAGTTGGCATGAGGCAGAGATTCGTTTAAGGATACGTAAGGAAAGGCAAAGGCAAGGCAAAGGCGAGTCTGGTAGTATTTTCTTTATGGCCGCAGACGCTGCTGCGCGTTGACAACCCCTTTTCAAGGGCCTGAGCTGGGGGCTTGCCAAACAATTAGACGCCAAAATATTTATAGGCGAGCAGCTGCGACCCATGACCCCTCGCCCCGAATCCCACTCACCCCCACTCGCAATGGGACGCTGCCCACTTTTGTGTCATCGAAGCAATTTAAGTAGACCGAATGATAAATTGTTCCAAAATTACGTGCATAAAAAGGCAGCCGGAAATTTATGTTTAATAATTTGATGTTGTCGCCCGGAGAGAATTTCGTTGAATTTCTATATGTTGAGAGACAGAGAGAGAGAGAGAGAGAGAGAGAGAGAGAGAGAGAGTTGGGAAAGGGGTATGCACGCCTGGGGAGTTGCCCTGTCGTCAGCCTAGCTGTGTATCAAGCGTGTGTGTGTAAGGCAGGTAAGCTCGAGGAGACACCTTTTATCAGCTGTCATGTCATCCGGTGATAAATAAGATCTTCTTAGCGCATCCATCGCTCACATGTTAAAGGAAATGAGTTCGCAAAAAGAGGGAAACAAAACAAGAATTAAATAAAACCAAAATTCATTCATTTGTGTCGGCTCACGGCGACATTTCTGTTCTCAAGTCGAAAAGCAGCTTTATCATGGGCTTAGCGAGAACAATTTCAATAGAATAGAAAAATCATTTATAGAGAGAAAGGGAGAGAGAGAGAGGGAGAGGGAGAAAATATAAGAAAAAAGATAGACTTTGACATAAAAAAAACTCTGAGTAAAAAAGTAAAAAATAATAAAGCTAAAATACTTAGCCATTTTATAGCCAAGCTATTTTAGTTTAAGCTTTTACTTTTTAGCTATAAAAAAATTAATAAAAATGGAAATGGTTTCAAGCTATGTATACATTTCGAGCTTCGATTAGCGCACACGCCAAAAATCAATTTATGAGCAAGTTTTATGATTGCCATATATATAGATATATATATATATCTTATATATGTACTATATGTTTGATGGTTGCAATTGCAGTTGGCGATTGAACTTTTTAATCAATCTTTGCGTTTATTGAAATGAAGCGAACAACAACGCTGGCATTGGCTTTTATTTTTATTGTGAATTTTCAGTTTTTTTTATTTTTTTTTTTATTTGAGGGAAAACTATAAAATTGCTTAATCAATTGAAAATTGCGCACTCGCTGTGTAAATGTCACGCCGACAGCCGGAAAAGCTGACATTTAAATGAAAATAAAGTTGAAAACGAGCAAAATGGAAAGTTTTTCATTTTATTTAACGGTGCGAAAACTGTGTCAATGCTGGCAAATTACAATTACAAATTGCAATTAATTAATTAAAAAACATCAAAATTAAAATGCAGATTGACCAACTGATTGAGAGACTGACCGCCTGCCCGCCTGCCTGAGTGTTTGACTGCCTCACTGAACTGCCCCTGAACTACTTTAAAGCTTATAAGTAACTCGCTATACTATATATATATATATATATATATATAGTAACTATATATATATATATTTTATGGCTGACAATCGACAAATGCGCAATTAGTCGATTGCACAACAACTGAAGTTTCACCTGCAATTAGCCTCTGTTCAATCGTTCAATGAATCAGTCAATCAGTCAGTCAGTCAACCATTTAATTGAATCCTCAATTTCTATGCATTTGCAATTGCCAATGTAGCTGCAACTATAAATGTATCTGTATCTATATCTATATTTATATCTGTATCTATCAGTTTACCCATCAATGTATCTAAATATCTATAAATTCTATCGATTTATCTGTATATAGATATATTGCGCTGTTGTCTGCTTTAATGCTAATTTCTTGTTAATCAATCATCTGGCTCGTTGCTGTTGTAGTCATTGTTGTTGTTGTTGTTGTTGCTGCAACAATGTGTGGCAGCGGCTGTCTTTGTACTGCGTGTTGGGTCGTTGCCACCTCAACATGAGGTCTCTTTCGCTATCTCTATCCTCTCCGCCCCTCCATGTCTATCTCGCTCGCTCGCTTTACAATTCTCAACTTGAGAAATTCATGAATGCTTAGAACTTGTGGCTTTGCGGGTTAGCTGAGCTGAGGGCTGTGCCTGGTCAGAGGCACAGAGCGGCTGGGGGTAGCTCTCCTCTCTCTCTCTCTCTCTCTATCTGTGAGGTACAGGCATTATGCAAAAGCAAAACCAAAGCTGTGGGAAATCATCAGCGTGCAGAGCGCAATTGATGAAGCTTTGCCACATCAAAGGGAATGATTGACATGAATTCCATAAATATATTACAATATCTGTCATGACGATTGCAGCGTTTCGCTTAAGGTTTCTCTACAAACTGTAAAGCAACACAAAATTTAAAGTTTCTCTCTCTCTCTCTCCCTTATGAGAGCGAAATATTAAACACAATCTCCCTTTCTATCTACCTTTCGTCTCTCTCTCTCTCTCTCTGCTTCTTTCAACAATGTGCATTAATTCATTTAAAGTTTCTTTCTCTCTCTCTTTCTCTCTCTGTCTCTTTCTATCGACATGAAAGTTTCAAGATTTGCAATACAAAAGTTCGCTTAAGGTTTCTCGCTCTCTATTCACAAAAATCAGCGACTGCCGCATAATTAACACGTTTAAAAGCAAAAGTGGCCGTAGGAAAAAAAAATGCAGGTGAGTGAACAAAAAAAAAACTGAGAAAAATGCTAGGAAAACTTTGCCAGACACACGAAAATTGAAGCAGGCCAACGGGGCATGGCAGAGGAGAGGAGGCGAGAGAGAGAGAGAGGAGGGAGGGGGAGGGCGGCTAGCAATGAGGTGCAAACAAAAACTAATTAAATAACGCTAAAAAGGAATTCGCGCAGAGCAAACGAAATGTATTTTATTTCGCTTCTTCTTCTTCTCCTTATGATTTTTTTTTTATATTTTCTTGAGTAAATAAATTAGCGTAAATATTTTATTTATTCGCTTTTTGCTTTCATCTTCATTTCATGTTCGTTTCTCTGTTTACCGTGTCTGTTATGAATGCACTTTTCTCTGTCTCTCTCTAGCTCTCACTCTCTCTCTTTCTCCTCCGCCTCTTGCGTAATGCAAATTGAATTAATTTAATGAAATGCAACGAATTGAAATCGAATACGTCTACACTTGAAGAAATCATGCAGCATTTATGAATATGAAACGAATTTGAATTGAGACTTGACTTCAATTAATAGAGTGAAAACTGACGGAGAAAGAGAGAGACGGAGAGAAAGAGAGAGAGCTAAGCTGAAATAGAAAGACAAATAAATTTTACAAATACACAAAGATTATATAGATATATAGAAGTTTGCTCAAGAACTATAAAATTTCTTAACGTGATCATTTCCTATGTATAAATAAATTCGTGAATTAGACAGATAAGTCAACATTGTGCCTATACAAACAAGAATTAAACTCTCAACTCTAGTTTTTCTTCAAGTGTATTTTATATATACATATGCCTATTTTAGAGCTGTTATAATTAGTAGAATTATAGCTGGGCTTAATAACATTGGCACATTTTCGGAGCCAAGCGAATGGGCAGAACAAAGCGCATGGAAAATAGCAAATTAAATAATGATTTTTCACAAGACCAAAATAAAAAAAAAAAAACAGAAAGAAGCAGAAATGTTGGCCCACAGATGAATGGCTAGATGAATGGACCGATGGCAGAGGCCGGCTGGCTTGGCTCGGTTTTTGGCTTGGCAACAATTTGAGCTGACAAAGCGTTTTTCTAGGTTTTTGTTTCGGCTTTGGTTTGCCTATGGAGTTGGAGTTGGAGTGGGAGTGGGAGTAGCAGTCGAGCTGAGCTGAGCTGAGCTGAGTTGGACTTAGTATTAGATCGCTTCACTAAATGTAAGTGGGCGCTTATAGCGCGCCAAAACGAGACCTAACAAACGAAAAAAAAACCTATTTTCAACTTTCAATCACAGTTGCCCCTGCCACGCCCCCTCACCCATCTACCACCCGCCCAGCCCCACAAACTGTAACCATAATTACAGAGCGCTTTTCAACTTTACCGCAATTCTGATTTGTAATGGAGTTTTTTTCTCTCTCAATTTGATTTTTTTTTCTCTTTTTCGTAGATTTTTTTCTCATTGTTTCTTTTGTTTGGCTTTTGTAATTTGGCATGAAATTAAGGCACCTTGATTTCTATTCCTATACTTTATGTACCTCTATAGAGAGGTGTATGTATATATATGTTTGTGTAGCTAAGTGAGCTAAGCGAATTGTTTTTTGTGCTAAAGCGAAATGCCGAAAAGAATATGTGATTAAATAATTGATTGAACAGAAGTTGTTTATAGATTTCAGTTCAACTCCCAAAACTACATTTATTAGAATAAACTCATTTATTACATTTTTTGATGTAAATGAAAAATTAGCAGAGCGCTTCTATGATTTTTTTCCCATTTTTTTAAATTGTTAATTAAATATTAATTTTTAATTTTTTATTTTAGAATTTTGTACTTCTCATTTATTCATATGAAAAATTATTTAATATATTATTTATTGCTTTATTTTTTTAAATATTACTATTAAGTTTGTATAGTTTTTCATAAAATATTTTGAAGTATTTATTTATATTTTATTATTATTATTTTTTTTTTATTTATATATTCATGACATAGATTTTATGACCCATTTATATTTCTTATTCTGCCATTGCATTTTCATAGAAAAAAAATATATATATATATAAATTTTCTTTTAAATAGAAACAGGAAATCTGCCCAACCAGGCATAGAGCAGAGCTCAGGTGTTCTATTAAATTTCATGACAGCTTTAAAGACTTCAAAGAAAACACACAGTGGGAGAGGGAGCGATGGGAGAGTGGGCGCATTATGTCTGAATGTCTGCAAATGTTGTTTAAGTATCTGCTTAGAGCTCTACATATACAATTTATAAATCAGAGTCTATCTCGCTCGCTCGCACCTGCACTTCCTCTGTACCCCTTTCCCGTTCTATGCCTTTCGCTCTTTCTTGCTGTCGTTCTATCTGCCGCTTGTTCTGTTTTCTTTTGTGTCTTTTGTGTGAGCTAACATAAAGTGAAAAACCCGGTAGCTGGTTAACTAAGGCAGGAGACAGACGCGCGAGCCATCGAGCGGCATTTGTGTCGTAGAACCTGACATTCACCCAGTCTTAAAAACGCAGTCTAAAAATGAAAGCAGACAGCTATAAAAAGAGCCAAGAAGCAGAAAAAGAAAAAGAAGAAGAAGAGCGAGGAAAATAACAAATAAAAAAGCACCCAAAAAGTTGAGTATCCAAAGCAAAACAGACAGAAGTCACGTTGACTTTTGTGTACTTAAAGAGCGGCCAAAACATTATTTTAGAGTCAACATCAACAACAACAACAACAACAACAACAACAACGAAAATTTCACACACAAACTTCTGACCTACTAACTCCAGAGACGTTTAAATCGGGGCTAGCGCCCAGAAGGGGGCGTGCCAAAACTTGGCCAACGTAAAGTGCAAAACGCTTTGACGCTTGACTGACGCCAAAAAGCGTCGAGAGACTCGAGTCTAGAGACGCGCCTCGACTTCAGTTCAGTACGAACTGCAGCTCAGAGTTCCAGTTCCAGTTCCAATTCCAATTCCAGTTAAAATTGCAGTTGTTACACGCCTCAGAGTTTTAGATTAAAGTGCCAGTGGGCGTAACATACGAACACACGACTTTGACAGACAGACAGCGGGAGAGGGAGACAGGCAGACAGGAAGACAGAATAGGTAGAGTGTAAGAGAGAGAGAGAGAGAGAGAGAGAGAGAGATGGAGAGCACAACACAAAGTTGAGTTGGTAAACTACGCTAAATGCTCAACAGATTGAGTGACATTTGCTTATGCTTGTAGTTGAAACTGTGATAAAGTGCTTAAGCTTGTTGAGAAAAGTTCAAACTACATATACTTGAACAACAATTTTAACTAGTGAAATCAATTTGTGTAGCTGAGACAAATTTAAAGATTATTAAATCTAAAATCAGTTTTCAAATCAATTAAATTGAGAATTACTTTATAAGCTCAAGATAGTATTTAAAATTGCTGAAAACTATTAAAAGTTCTGTTAACTAACATAAGGCATTCATTTAGCTAATCTCTCATATCACTATGTTAATCAAAACATATCTCATTCTACTCTTTATAAAGTAAAGCTTAAATACTCAAAACTCACTTATATGCCTTTAAAGATTATCAAATTATTCTAGCTCAATTCATTTGTGTTTTAAGTTCACTTTTTTTTTTGCTTTCAGTACAATCTTAGGATGCTTTAAAAATCCTCAAGTTCAGCTAACTATATAATGTCTTGTATCATTGCTAAACTTTGCATCTATCCACATTACAACTCTATGCAACTCACTCTCACGCTTAAATCTTTCAATTTCCAACTCAATGAATACAGCTTGAAAGAAGTTCAAACTGATCTTAGATAACTTTCAGCTGGTGTCATTGCAACTCGAGCCAGTTGCCAGTTGGCAAGGAAAGGTGCCGCAGAGTCTAGAAAACTCTCTTGCCACAGACCAAGAGAGAGTGAGAGAGAGAGGGGGAAGAGGCTGTGTGAGCGTGTGTGTCTCACATTGTCTTGTTATCTCTTTTTTTTTTGGCATTGTCGACTCGTAAGTGAGCTTAATGCCCGCGTAAAAGATTATATGGCAAAGTTGGCGCTGTCCAAGGCAGACAACGTCGTCGATGCACAATCGGCCCATAAAGCCAAAGACAAAGTTTGCCAGCAGCGCAACGCGTTTATTGCCAATTTTTGAATGCATAAAACGCAATCATTGCAAACTGCCCGCCCACGCGCCACTCCAGAGTGACAGAGAGAGCGAGCGACAGAGATAGAGAGAGAGAGAGAGAGAGAGAGAGAAAAGTCGTTGGCGTATATAGGGCAGCATGCCAAGTGTAAAGTATGGCAATGCAGACTTGGCGACTGCATCCAGCTGCCAGCTGTAGGGCTCTCTCCTCTCGCATATAAATATAAATACGCATATATAAATACATTAAGCTATATCCCCATTTGTGTGTGTGTGTGTGTGTACACTGAAAGAAAAGCGACTAAATTGTAAGTGAAATAGGAAGTGAAACAGAAAATATAAATAAATTGCCTTTGTTAGGGAAAAGTCGAATTCAATTTAGTATAGCAAATGTTTCTATAATTGTCTTGAGCAATATTTATATACCACAATTTCGTGCAGTGTATTATTTACATATAGATATATCCAACGTATTCACATGCATCACACATAAATGTCACCCACACACGAGTCAGCAAGCGCTGCAAGTGCCAAAAAAAAAACGTCAGCAGCAATGGGACTACAATTGGGATTTGGACTCCAAACTGATGACAACAACAACAACAACAACAACAGCAACAATAACAAAGCAACAACACAGCAACAACAACAACAATAGCAAACAACTTGAGAGCGCTGCGCTGCATTGGGCTTGAGGCATTTCTAATTTGAGATCCGTTTCTAATTTCTGGCTTTTCATGTGGCACAGCCAGCGTTGGCGCTGACGATGGCGGCCGTGTGGCTGCCAAAGCATCCGGGTTGGCAATTACTTTTACATGTTGCCAATGCGACAGCAGCAGCAACAACACCAACAGCAGCAACAACACCAGCAGCAGCAGCAACATTAGCAGCAATAGTAACAACAGCAGCAGCAGCAGCAGCTACCACAGACGCATTCAGCATTCGAAAGAACCGCAGTCAGCGAATATGGTGCACACACACACACAGTTCACACACACACACACATACACACACACAGCATACAAAGACGCTTAAGTGGCTACGTCATTAGGCACCAAAACGCCATTGCTGCTGCTGCTGCTGCTGGTGCTGCCGCTAGCCGCTGTCATGTTGCATGCGACACACAGTGGCTGGTAGCATTAGACAAAGTACAGTAAATGCTGCCATTAGCGAACAATTATTTAATTCCACAATAAAACCGAGCTGCCTAATCAAATATCAGTTACGATGAGTTGAAGAAAAAGGTAAAAGTATGAAATATAAATATTAGTTCTAAAATTCTAATGTACTAAATATATTGATATTTTTAGTACATGTCAATTCTGTCAGCACATGTGTACTAAGGACAAGTTTATATAAATATCAATTGTTTATATATGGAATTTCTAAACATGCTGCTCTAAAAATATATATTTCCTATAATGGAAGTTCTATGTACATGTACTAAATGCAAAATGAAGCTAAAGATATATGTATATGCATGCCCACTTATGGACATGACATGTGCATGTACTAAATATAAATGTGCCTCTATGTATGGAATTTCCTTATAATTACAGACCTAAAATTCGTAGTTTTATATATATGTATAGGAATGACAAATATATATATATATATATATATACATAAGAAATATATACATTTAAATTTATTATAAATACAAATTCTTTCCCATGATTTTGCTCTGATGCAGCTGTTCACTAATGAAGAGTTCACTGTAGCTAGAGTCATATCTTTAACTGCAGCCATAAGGCTGTCTCACTATCTGTGTGTGTGTGTGTGTGTGTGTGTGTGTGCACATAAATTAAATTCTTAAATTGCTCGTTAGCTCATCATGAGGTTTTGGTTCATTCATTCATGCAGTTGTCGTCGTCGTTTCTCTCGCTGTTTCTATGATGGGCAACAATAATAATAATCATGCTGTTGCTGCTGCTGTTGCTGCTGCTGCTGCTGCTGTTGCTGCTGTCGTCAACATGCAACAACAACAACAACAACAACTCGTTCGCTCGCTCTTGGCCATTATGTAGGTCATTTCAATTTGTTGTTGCTGTCGCTGTGTGTTTGTCGCTTTGGCCGTTGTCTGTCTTTGTTTCGCTTCGTTTTTTTTTTTCTTCTTTTCGCCTCACAGTTGTTGCCCCACTTGCCACGCCTCCGTGTCCGCCCCTCGTTCGCCTAACTGCTCGCCTACAATTTTATGATTTCACTTGGATTCTCTATGCGCTTTTAATATCAACGCGTTGGCATCTTCTTCCACAAGTGATTTAATTTAGCACCAAAACTCAATTCTCTGCGGCATTCTACAACTATTTACGCAGGGCACACACACAGAGAGAGAGAGAGAGAGAGAGAGAGAGATGGGAGGACATATATATGGAGCACATATAATTTAGTATTATTTAAATACTTTATGCAAGCACTTAAAGACTTTTGAAACACGATTATGAAACAGTTTGTCATAAAGAAAACGAATATATAATGGATATGAAATGTGAATATATACATATGCATATACATATATATATATATATATATATATATATCATATATAATTTGCTATATATTCACATAAATATCAGCCTTTGTCTGGTTGCTTTTGTGAATCATTTAGCTGCGTGTTCACAAGAGTTCTTTATGACACAACACAAAAGGTATCGATTGCCTTTATGAGAAATGTAAACAACACTGATATATCAGATGCAGATGACTATATGTATATAGTCATATATCGATCTGTATAAACAAAGGCAGGCTAAGTAGCGGAACTGATTGAATTTAAACAAACTTCTTGAATTTAATCCGATTTGACATGTCTCCAAATACATAATTTATGCAATATTCAAAATTGCATTCAAATTGATTTGAATGTATTCAATTAAGACTCATAAATCACAGATTCAGTTGGAATTCGGCAGCTAAGAGTTATTTTATATTATAGATTTTTTTTTTAAATTTATAAATATTATTTATTTGTAGACATCTTAAAAGAAATATATTTGTTTTGCGTTTAATTAGCAAATATAATTATAGTTAATCTTTTACACATTTTATTTTCTGAAATTAACCTGAATTTGAGCAGGGAGTTTCATAATATCTTGCGAGAGACCTTCACATCTACTTTACTTTTGTGTCTGTGTGTTTGGACCGAGGCTTAGGTAATTATTTAATTTGTTGTGCTGGGAGTCGTTAAAATATGTTTATGACACCTGCTGGAATTTCACAATACGCCCCTTTGAAAAGGTGGCCAAATGTGGGAGGGGCGTGACGGGTCCGGGAAGACGAGGTAATCGTGGCAGTTGGCATATTTGCGGACATTTATCAGATGGAGCGAAGGCTTAATGAGAGGAAAAACCTCCGTTGAAGGGGAAAACTTACAGTTAGGGAAAATTAATTGCACGGTACGCAGAGAGAAAAGTGACAAAGGAAAAGTTTATCTAGATATTTGTGCCATGTAATTGCAGATAAATGCAGAGACAGAGACAGAGACAGAGATAGAGACA
Source organism: Drosophila stalkeri (assembly GCA_035047405.1). NCBI lineage: Eukaryota > Metazoa > Arthropoda > Insecta > Diptera > Drosophilidae > Drosophila > Drosophila stalkeri. The sequence goes on along the minus strand of JAWNPR010000090.1, from coordinate 429,990 downwards.
AGCAGAGAGAGAGAGACAGCATGAACCCAATTAAAGCAAAACAATTCAATTGGAAAACTACAAATTGACTTTGCAATAAGCCCCAAAATTGAAAATACAAAATTAAAAGAATTCGTATTTGAGTTGGGCAAAACTTGAACTCTCAAAGCAGACAAATGCAAAACCAATCAGAGAACTTGAATTATACAAAAAAAATCTTGGCAGCAGAGCGCAATTTATTGAGAAGCTGCTAGAAGAGCTGAAATGAGAACGAAACGACTGACAGATACCCAGCAAATGACAAGAGTTCTCGCTGATTAGAATGAAATAGAGAATAAAAGAGAGTGAGATAGATTCTGCTTTAACCATTTTTACAGGGTATCTGCCATCATACAACTCATCAACTAGAACTCTGTCACAGAGTATTCAAAACTATTCAGACAGGTCTAAATTGTTGATTCTTCTTCTTCATCTTCCACTGTTAGCTGGTTCCGTTAGCTGCCGCAGCCGCTGCCGCAGCCGCTGCCGCCGCTGCTGGCCCGAAGGTCAACCAAAATGGCCAATAAAATGAAATTCCAGCGCTTTGCCAATAAAATAAAAATGCAACCCATTTGAAGTCGCTGACAAATCGAACGATGGATGAAGAGAGCGCAGCAATAGACTGGGGGTGGAATGAATGGAATGGGGAGAGCGGGCCACGCGGAAGGGAAACACAAAGTTTGCAGCCGTTATTGTTTTAAGAGTGCTTTAGTAGTTTTGTGGGCGTGGCAGCGTGACAGCGCCAGCTAACTGCAAATGTTATGCGTGAGGAAGACGCAAAAGAACGAAAATCGTTCAACTTGAACGCTTTGCTTTTTGGAAGTGATACCCTGGCTAGCCATTGAGAAAGATTTAACTGGGCATATAGGTTCTGTGAATAAAAATAATAATAATAATAATATATTGTATCAGACTATAAGAGCAGCAAGAACTACCAAGTCGAGAATGGTACAGTACAGAATGGAACAGTAAGTAGAAGAGTATAAGGATAGTGGAGTATACGATTAAAGGCGTATAAGAGTGGATAAATTTAAAGTATTTTAGAGTAGAAGAGTGTCGAAATATACGAGTGTAGAAGATGAGGAGTATAAGACTCTATATGAGTTCAAGAGTTATGAACTGTAAGAAGATAAATAAATGGCATTAATAAAGCTAGATATAGTATGAGATCTTGGTTTGCCTTCAAGTAGATTCTTTTGCTTTCTTCTACATTCTACATCTATCTATCGTGGGAGATATTTCTAGTCATGTACTCCCCATTAAAACACTCTAACTACTCTTGCTTCTGTTTCGCAAGTTCGTCCAATTCGAGTTTATACTCAATTTTTATTTTTTAGCAATCTTTGTTGTTGTTGTTGTTGTTGCCCAATTTGATGCGGCGGATTTGGCGTTTGTTTTTACGACACTCGAATGTGGCCGTGGCAGCTGGAAGGCAGTTGAGGCAGAAAAAAAAATGGCAGAGAGCAAGGCGTTCTGCCATGTAAAGCGACATTTCTTCAGCTACGTTTTTTTTTTTTTTGCTCTCTCTGCGGTTCTTGTTTTTGCTGCTCCTGCCGCTCCTTCTACTCCTGCTACTGCTGCTGCTGCTGCCGGAAATTGCTGCCATCGATATGCTGGCCAGCAACGCCCCCACTCAGAGCCACGCCCCTCAGCCTGTCGACTCCCACTTCTGGCAGGCTGAACAGACGACACTTTGGCAATTTATTTCGATTGCGTCTCGGAACTTGCTACGGTTTGTCCTTTTCGCCAGGACCTCCTCCTCCTGCTGCTGCTGCTGTTCGATTTGCATAAGCGACAGGCAACCAACCAGCCGACCAAGCAGCCAGCCATGAAAATAACACGACCAAAAAAGTAAAAAAAAACGTTGCAATTGAGCTTAGCCGACTGCATGATACTTGCCATACGAGCTAAATACAAGAGTTGCATAAGTTTTATATGAAAATATAATGGAAGTGGAATGGTAGACAAGAGAAGGGAAGAATCAAATCATCATATTGGATCTCTATTCAGATTTGATGTCTGTTGGTCTATCTGATCTACATGTTCGCTTTACTATATACATAAACTCTATAAAATCGATAATCAGAATAAAATCAAAAATCGATAAATTTCTACGAAATCTTTCATCTCTCTGAAAAGAAACGATCTATATGCCGTAGGCTCCATATTGGAAATCTCTGGTTTCACTTGCTAGCGCAGTTCAACTTTCTAAAAACCAAATATGCCCTCTCTCAACACTATATGAGCGAGCATTCAAATATTGCGCGAGAAAAAAAGGGGCAGATTAAGCGCAAATACAAATCAGTGCATAATTTTTCTATTAAACATTTTCCACTGGACAGGCTTTGCAGTTGTAGCCGTGACTCCCTACCACTCTCCCTCTCTCTCTCTCTCTCTCTCTCTCTCTCTCTCTTATACACTTTGTGTGTGCGTGGGTGGACACCTGCTCGCATTTTACAGCTAGGTCACGTTCTGTGCTCCTACTACTCCAGCAGTCGCAGCTGGCCACGTTCCATTTGCCGCTCAGTTTTCAATCTGTTCGCATTTTATTTTCAATTTTTTTCGGCACGGACTTTAATTTGATGTGCAAACGCTTAGATGAGATATTTTTGTATTTAGGCAGCCCTGGCAGCCCTGGCAGCCAGTGGCCTTCCTCTCTCTCTCTCTCCCCTCTCTCTCTCTCGCTCACTCTCTTTCCATATGCAAATTGTGTTTTGGTGCGCGAAAGTCGCGCTACAAATGAAAAGCAAAAGTCGATTGAAATGAAATACACGACACCAAATTAAATGAAATACGTGGGACAACATTTTGCGAGCATTGCTATTGTTGTTGCTGTTATTGCTATTGCTATTGCTATTGTCATTGTTGTTGTCTGGTTTTATATAGTAGTAGTAGTATGTATGTATGAATATCTGTCTGTCTGTCATACATATTCAATAGCAGCAGCAAATGCAAATTTGCAAAACTCTAAAATGGAAAGTGAACAGACACCAAAAAAAAGATGAAACTACACATACATAAGCATAACACACACACACACGCACACACTCTCACATATGCATAACTTTTGCTTTCGAGAATGATCAGAATACGAGTACGATTAAGTTGATATATACATAAATACATATATACATACATATATAAGCATAGATTTAAACAGCGCGAAATTTGAATCGAAAGCGAACAAAATACAAAACACAAAAATTGTACGAATTAAGCGAAAAGCGCGAAAGCGCTTGCGAAAGCAAAGAGTCAATTGGTAAGAGCTTGAAACGGAATATATTAAGATTATATAAACATATATATATTTAATTATGATTATCTATGTATATCAATCAATAAGAGAGAAGTCTTCAGACGTGTCTGAAATTGTCATATTAGTCTCTTTAAAGTTTCGTCGTTTATTTGTCATTTATTAATTTAATTTTTATATAATTTTACTTTCTAACATATTACAAATTGATATGATGCTAAAATATTGCCAACAACTTTTCGGAGTAGCAATTTTTTTTTTTTATTTATTCTCTTGCTCAACTTTAAGATTAAAATTCAAATTTTGAAATTGATTTCAGAACAAAATACTTGATGATAAAAATGGATTTCTAAGTATCTAAAACTGCTGAAAATAATCAGAGTGTATTAAAAGCAGCCAAAGTCAATATTAAGTTGGTGATTCATATATATATCTTTAGCAAGTTCAATGTAGAACGCTTCTAAAATACTAGTAAATATATATAGATATTTCATAAATGAATATTTCTAGAACTGAATGTTTTAGACTCAACTAGCAAAAGTCATACAAATTTCAATAAATTGCAGGAAGAAGGGGCGTGGTTAGTTTTAAATGCAAAAAAAAAAAGAAAAGGAACAATAAATTCGAAATTGAAAATCAAATAAATTGTGAAGCCAAGCACTTTTCACAGCACTTCAGCGGCAATATTCGCAGACATATGCATAAATGCGGGCACAAACGAATTGTGGCGAGAAAGAGGCGAAAAAGCCAAACAGTTCGAATGAATGTGGCTAAAATTATGGTTTGGGCCAACGGCGTGTCGATGATATCAAATATCGAATATCAAGTGCTGTCCATAAACAACTTGACCTTGCGCACGTAGCCAAAGCCAAAGCCAAAGCCACAGCCACAGCCACAGCCACAGCCAAATCCAAAGAGTTCGATTCGAATTGGGACTCGCAGTCGCTGTGGCAGTCGGAGCTGGAGCTGTGTCCATGCTGACTGCTCATCGATTACCCACTCACGTTCATGCTGCTGGCTAATATGGTTTGCCTGGGCTGTGACTACCCGGCTGGCACTGGCTACCACGTAATATTTCGGGCATCTTTGCTAAGCGAAGAGAAGCGCAATTGAAATGCCTCTGACTCGAGGCTCACTTTGCTGACTTGCTTTCATATTTGATATACGACGTATATTAGATGAGAGCAAACGAGGTATATTTTTGTGTGGTACAGAGGAATGGAACAGGCATTGATTCATTCTCATTGCAAACTATGAGAAGAAATAAAGAGATTTATTTTTTAAAATATTTTGTAAGTTTTTTCAGTCTTTCAACTCTTAAGACCACTCTTGATCGGTTCTTATATAGAACAGAATTACTTTACTCTTGAGCAAATATTCATATAATTCCAAGGGATTCCAGAGTTAAGTATAGCTACAGACATTCTAGTTACCTTTACATTTACCGTTAGCTGAAAAATGTTTTAGGTATTCCTCTAGTCAAGCACTCTCTAGTTCGTCTTCTATTTTTTTCCTTTTGCCCAAAAGAGAAGTCAATTTGTGGCTATGTCGTGAGTCAGCCAAAACTTGCAGCTCAAAGGTTCCGTTCACTATCTCTCTCGCTCACTCTTCTTCATTACCTTTACTGTCTCTCTCTCTCTGTTTCACTCGCTTTGAGCCAATAATCGTTGACCAAATATCTGTAAGTGTTTTCAGCACGCAATTCAGCTATTGGCAATTGCCGCTCATATTTCTTGCTTTATCTTGTCGAATGTCTGGTGTGAAAATTGCAATTAGTATTGTTTTTCCCTTTCCCTCTCTCTCTCTCTCTCTCTCTCTCTCTTTATTGTTTTTTTTTTTTTTTTTTTTTGTGAAGCCTTTGCCAAGAATTAGTTGGACTAAATTGGTTTTCAGTTTAGTTTTTACTACGACTATTTAAAGAGTTTTATATATATATACACAAAGATATTTCTTTTAATATATATATATTATAAGTGCTCATTATAAATGTGGCACAGTCTGCCTGGTCATTAAGCCGTGGCATACGCCCCTTTATTATGCTCGTTTAATATTATTATGGTTTATTTTTATGCTCGCACAAGTTGTGCAAAGAGGGCATATTAGTTGGCCCGTATCTGACAACTAAAACTCAATCTAACTCTAGAATATATATTATATTATATCCTATATATTTATCAATAATTATCTATCTATATATCCACACAGTTTTCAATGACCTTAACCAATGACAGAATAGAGTATCATGCAGCCGTGCAATCTTCACATTTATATCATTTTCATAATTTGCTGTTGCTGGAGCTTTTAAAGTGCGTTTGGCAACAGCGCAAATGGCTTTCATCACACTCAACAGCATAAATACCTGCGATTGGCATATGCCAGAGATCGTTAAATGTCCGATGCCTGCTGCATTAATGTTAATGCTTCATTATAGACAAACGCAGACATGTAAACACACACACACATATACATGAACATACCTGAAATGACACAGAGAGAGAGAGAGAGAGAGAGAGGGAAATATATAATGAAAATGTTTTAATAAAATTTCTATAATTATAATTCATTTAATACAAATTTGATGCTGAATTGGTACAGACATAATTGTGTGGGTATGGTTAAAATAATTAGCATTTTCCAAATTTCTTTAATATGCATTTATGGAAATTAATCAAATTATATATATATATACATAAATATATAAAGTGCATGAAATGAAAAGTTTCACAAAAAAAAAAAAAAAAAAAAAAAAAAGGAAAAAGTGAAGCCAATTGAGGCTGATAAAGGCTTTGCAACTTTATAAAATATTTCTCTCTCTATTGTTTTTCCTATACAAAAATATGAAATATAGTAATACGGAAATAAATATCAATTTTTATAATAAATATGAATTCTCATAGATAGTTCATACTATTCGAGTGGATGCAGCTGAGTTGTCTAGAATTAGACTTTACTCATTTCTAATGAAATTCGATTAGCTCTCGTCTTGTTTTTAGTTCTTAGTTAAAAGATATTTTGTATAGAACATTCCTGAAAATTTCCTTCTGAAAGATTTCCAATTTCAATTTATAAATTTGCTCACAGTAAATAATCTCTCAATAAATCATATATGAACTTTATATAAATTCAACTTCTCTACAAAGAACTCTAACTTGAATTTGTATTTCATTTTCGCGTATATATTGCATAAATTTGATTTTTGATTATCCCCCATATTTCTAACACATGGCTAAGCAATTACGAACGCCCCCATTTGCTAACTATTCAAAATTTATAGTTTCTATTTCAGCTGTTGTTGTTGTTGTTGTTGTTACTCTTGCTAATGTTGCTAATGTTGCTAATGAGCAAACGAACTCAATTACGCAGATAAAATAGTATCGCAACAACCACCACCAGCAACAGCAACAGCAACAGCAGCAGCAAGTCGAAGGAACAAGAAACACAAGTCATAAAAGTGCGCATAAAACGCAAAAACTGATTGAGAGTTATATGTATATATAAATATATATAGATAGCACATACAGGCGCTCTCTATGGGTGTGCGTGTGTGTGTGTGTGTGTGTGTTAAGGGACATCACGCCACAACACATTAAAGGAAATTGACGCGGAAACGAAGCGAATAAAAACTACCCAAGCTAAACAGGAAACGGTTTGTTGAGGGGAGCATGGCGGAGTTAGCAGGAGGTCCAGTTCGCAATAGCAACAATGTTACACACACACACACATACACATACACACTTATATACTGCTGATAAGGACTCCCATATACACACACACACACACACACAGAGAGAGAGTCATTGCTCACTTCATTACGCATAATTTCCTCTGCGCCTTTCATACTGTTTCTTCTGACAGTATATCACAATGATGCCAGAAAGAGGTAGAGCGAGGGAGCCAGAGAGAGAGAGGGAAGAGTTATGCTGGAGAGCGATGCTCGCTATACAATTTACAGCTTGCGTTTCTGGGGTTGGCCTCAATGGTCAGACGCGATTGTCTTAATGTCGTCAGGGCTTCAATGCGATGAGGGCTGAGCTCACCCAGCCAGCTGGCTGGATTGGCATATGGCGCGGGCCGGGTATATCAGCGCAGCTATTGCTGCGAAATTATATGCCGATTGCAGTTTGTCGATAAGCAAACCAAAAAGAATTACGAGCCATGCGGGTGATATGCATAAACATTCACAATCTTCCAACTGAGCCACGCTAAAGGCTGACCAGAGCCCATAAACCTCGTCGCCAGCACAAATTGCACAGAGCAGAAAACAGCAAAAGATGAACACAAATGAAAAAAACTGAACAAAATGAAGAAATGAGAGAGGCCAAGGCTTTATATAGCCAGCTGCTGCCAATGAATCGCATTGCATTTCAGTGAAGCGTCTGGGTTAGGCTTCGCTTAAGGTTGGGCTGGGTTTTCGAACTGAAGTTGGTTGGCTCTTGGGGTTTGGGTTTGGGTTTAGGACTGGGATTGGGATTGGGATTGGGTCTGTGCAATCATCAGCAACAAACCGCAGCTGCTGCGCGAGATTTGCCAAGAAAAACAACAGAATATTGTGAGAGTAATGAGTGAACGACTCTAAGATGACCTGTAAGCCCTCAAGATTCCACACTAAAGATGTGCCTCTCAAATATAACTATTTAAGGATGGGAGATAGATAGAGACATAGAGAGAGAGAGAGAGAGAGAGAGAGAAATCAAAAGATATTAAATATGCTAATATCTCTACTCTTTGATTCTCTATGAACAGATTAGGAATATTTTCTAGACTTCTAGAAATCTAGGAAGCTGCTCATACACAAGATTAAGAGATTATAATATAGAACTCTGCCAAGCTGAAGCTTTTACTATCTTTTGCTAGGCAATCCCAGAGCCTCAGCTATATCTTTTTAGATATCTATCGATTCTCTCTGAGAAGATTGTTTAAAAGAAGGAAGACAAAGTGTCTTGACTTTTCAATGTGCAAAACCTCTATGCAAGTGTCATTTTTTTTTTTTCGACTACTCGACTTTTGTTAACTACAGGGTATATGCAATGTAAAATAAAAACAGAAAACTGTTTACAGCGCTTGTGGTTCGCCTTGAGTGGAAGCCCAAAGGCGGGTGCGAAAAACTCGCACGCAAGTGTGCGTTTAATAGTCTTGCGGTTGAGCGGGATGAGAGCTGATTGGTGACGAGGGGCGCATGAGGCAGGGTTCCGGGAATAAGACAGCGACTATGCAGAGCTCCTTAACTTGCAAAGTACACATACTAAGTCACACACACACACACACACAGGCACAGGCACACACGCACAACAAAGTGGAGCGTCGATGCGACGAAGATGACGATGTTTTGGCTAGAGAGCGAGAGATCTTTGTGGAAGGAGAAAGTTTTCTATGCTGAAGAGCGTTTGTGTGTGTGTGTGTGTGTGTGTGTGTGTGTGTGTGTGTGTGTGTGTGTGTGTGTGTGTGTGTGTGTGTGTGTGTGGGTGTGTGTGGTTAGTGTTGTAGTTACTACTGCTGCTGCTGCTGTTTGCTTTGGTTTTTCCTTTGTTTCACTTCCACTTGTCTATTACTTTTGCTTCTTTTGTTTCACAGCAGCTGATTTTTACTCTCGACGCTCTTAGTTATTATAGCAAATTATTTGTTTTGACTTTAGTTTTTGACGTCAACGTCAACTTTACTATTGCTGTTGCTGCTGCTGCTGCTGCTCTAGCCATTGTTGTTGTTGTTGTTGTTGTCGCTGCTTCCCATCTGCTTCAAATTACGTCCCTTTGTTTTGTTGCGGTTGCCGAGCGACGTTTTCTCATTTTTATTTTATTTTATTTATTTTTTTTTCGTCTTGCATAGCTCGTCAACTTTTGTTTTTGTCGAATTTGGGATTTTGTATTTTCGCTAAGCTAAAATTAGTTTAGCTCGAGCTCACGAAAGCTCATCAAACAGCCAACAGCGGCTCTCCTCCCTAATTAGACAGCGAAGGTGAAGCCTTAACTCCCATATTTATTTATAGTCGAGACAGTATTGAATATGCGGCTAGCTGTTCATGGCAGCTGCTGTTCAGGGCAAGCCAGGTCAACGAATGGAAGCAATTTATAGCAGCGAATAGTGGAAATTCTTTATGGGAAGAGAAGCCAACGAGAGAGCTATCTATTAGATGTGGAAAATGAGTTGGAAAATAGTTGGAATTCCTATATAAGAAGTAATCTAACTTTAGGCAGAGAGAACGGTAGAAGAATGTGAAAGACCGAGAGAGAGAGAGAGAGAGAGAGAGAGAGAGCGCAGAGAGAAAGAGATTTCAAGCCAGAATCAAGTAGAATTAGAGAAATAGAGAATTAGAGAGAGTAGATCGAGAGAGAAAGATAGATGTAGGCAACTGAGAGTACAGGAGAAGCAAATATATATAGAGGGAAAGAGAGAGAGAGAGCAAGCGAGTTAGAATATCTGACTGAAAACGTGACGATACACAAAATAAGCAATGAGAGAGAATCTCAAATATATAAAGAAATACAAAGTACTTATTTCTATTTGCCAAATTCATAGACAACTCTTTGACAAATATAATTTAGCAACTTCTCAGCTTGACCTTCTGCTGTGCAAAATAGAATAAATATATTTACATTGCCTATTGCTAAACTACATATAAAGTAATTCTCTTAAAACTCCATTGCGTTAAGTATTTCTAACAAAATTTCGTTTTCTATTTGTTCTATGCAAAAATCACGCATACGCTGCGTGTGCCAAAACCAAAAAGAAAGACAAATGTAAGTGGATAACGGTTGTTGTAACTCTTGCTGTAACTGTTACTGTTACTGCTACTGGAAACTGTGTAACTGTGACTCTTTGTTGTTCTGTTTATGTTTCTGATTTTCATTCCAAGCGCAGCTGTGGCACGTGTGTGCGTGTGTGTGTGTTTGTGTGTGTGTGTGTATAATTATGAGCAGAAATCTACACGTAAAATTTTATGAAAACACAAACATGAAGAAAAAAGAACAAGAACAAGCAGAAGAGCAAAAGTATGGCCATAAATTGTAAATTTTATTTGCGCGCAGGATTACGCATGAAATGCGACAAAAGGATGCAAGGCAACACACAAGGATAGCTATCCAAAATTGTTGCTCCTCCTCCTCTTCTTCTTCTTCTGTCTTCTTCTACTTCAGCTGCTGCTGCTGCTGCTGCTTCTCCTACTTCCTGTTAATGTTTTAATTAATTTGTAAAATAAAAGCGCTTTGGCATTTGTTTTGCGAGCAAGCGAATCGCACAGATTACAAAAACTTTGCCAACTCTAAAAAAAAAAGAAAAGTCGCGAGTCAAACAATAACACAAAGTGTTCAGAGACACCCGCCGAGTGGTTGTGGGGGTAGCGCCATGCCGGATATTGTTGTTACTGGGTATCTGCAGTCGGATCTGTGTGCCAAACAGATTTCTAGCAGACAGACAACCAGACAGCGTACAAATAAGGTCTTGCTCTGGCTCTTGTTGCTGCTGCTGCTGCTGCTGCTGCTGCTGGTGCAATTTCTGCGGGCCACACAAAAACAACCGTGAGCAAGTAAACATGCACTAGCTGGGAGTGAACGACTTGCAGATATCCCTGTAGCCCATACAAAGTATTATATAATCATTTGATGACTCTAGATAGTTCGAGAGAAAAGCATCAATATATATCAGCTTAATTGACTATCGTTTTCGATAAGTTTGACTGCTTATTGAAAGCAAGTTTTATTTGTATGATTTGTTATTCACCCATACTCAAAATTTTGATAACTGTATTATACTCTCAAGACTCTTATGCATACTCTCTCTCTCAATCATTGAGCAATCGTATAAACTCTTCAACTGTGAGTATATTCGTGCATATCTATCATATTTAAATGCTCTTCTACTATTTCTCTTATATAGATCTACTCTTATAAATATTACATACTCTTCTAATCATTCACTTGTACACTCTCAAAACTCTTATACACACAGGCATCATAGTATTATAAGACTCATATTTTCATATTCTGTCATTTATCCATCCACTCTATACGCTTAGAGATGAACTCTGTTAAAATACTCTTCCACTATTATTCTTATATATTCTACTCTTATATTACATACATATGTACAGTCTCAAACTCTTATACATACAGACATCATAGTATAATACTCTTATACTCATATACTCATATTCTCATATTCTGTCATTTATCCACATTATACTCTGCTGTAACACTCTTATACTCCTCCGGCGAATATCTACGCTCAGTTTCTTTAACATATAAGACAATATGCCCAGTTTACTCATTTGCAATTGGATTCCTGGGTATTAAAAACTGATTGCACTTTAAATTGAAATCAGACGCGTGGTTCACACACACCCTTTCCCTCCTGCCACGCCCCCAGCGCCTTTTTTGGGTAGTTGATTTTTTGACTCGCTTTTTTTCTGTTGTTGTTTTCCGGCTCTGCGCTCCCCTCGCGCATTTTGCGGTTGACAGTTGACACAGTCCGCGGGGCAGTCCAGCAGAGCAGCGAGCAGAGACAACTCCAGACCGAGCTGAAACAGTTTTCAGTGTCTCTTCCACTCTCTTTCTCTCTCTCCCTGTCTCTCTCTTTCTCTGTGTGTGTGTTTCCCTCTAGCAATTGGTTTAAATTTTACAATGTTTAAGCTAAAATGTAGCCATTAAAATGCGCTTTTCGCTCTCGCCCCGCTTGCTCCTCATGCTCATCCACGTCGTCGTCCTCGTCGTCATTTTGGCTGTCGTCGTTGCTGTTTTTTCGGGGGTTTTTCCGCGGGGTTTTCCGGCTTTTCACATTTTCGCGCTCATTACAATTGCGCATTTTATATGGCAATTTGGTATTGGATTTTAAATATTTAAGCACTGCATTTGTTGTCGTTAAGCGTTAATTGAAGTTAAGCCAGACTCACAAATTAGCTCCAAATACAAAACCCCAACAAGCAAACTATGAAAACAAAAACAACAACAAAAAAACAAAAACTATGAAATAAAACAAATGTAAATTATCGAAGGCAACTTTTAAATTAAAATTATCCAACACTCGCTAAACAGGCATTGAAATATTTTATGGAAATGTGGAAAAACTTGAACCATTTACGTAAAGTATTTAAAATGGGCAGCTTGGCATGTGCTATGAGGTGATCAATATAAGGCAACAAATCAAGTTTATATTGAGATTTAGATACGACAGAATATAAGCATTTCATTACAAACATGTTTATGAAAATGAAGTTAAAGTTAACCAAATGATCAGAAAAGTTTAATTTATTTAAATTTAATATTTTCCAAGCGAAGTTTTTCTTAAATATCTTAAAAATCTCATATACCAATTTGCAAATGGTTTCTTTAGAATTACAAAGGCAAAAAATTTGTAAATAAATTTTTTTTTAATTTAAAGGGGATTTTAAAGATTTTCTTTTTTATGTGATCAAGCGTTGATATCTTCTATCTTCAATATCTTATGTCTGCATATCTTTCTACTCTAATAACAAAGGTCTAGTACAAATCTACATTTCTACTTATTTCCCATTACCTTTTCAACTCTTTTCTAATTTCTTATTAATTAATTACACAATTCTCTTATTAAGTATTATTAAGCTGCAGCATTTCTGCTGCGTATTTTTTTTATATGTTTGTCTTCAAACGGAATTTATGCATTTGAGCTTTTCACTCATTTCTCAACAGAAAACAACGAGTCAGAGTCAGATCTATTCAAATGATGCCCACCTACTGACAATAAAACCACAAAGAAAAAAAAAAAAAACAAAAACAACAACAAAATAAATCAATACGAAAAAACTTTCACCCGTAAAAGGAAGCAAAGACTGAAAAAAAATATAAAAAAAAATAAAGAAATATAAAAACTGGTTCGCAATATTTCTCATATTACCTCATTCAAAACTGAGTTGAGGCATAAACAGAGACAGACAGGGAAAGAAAGAAAGAGAGGTAGATTGAGCAAGATCTACAGATAAAGACTTCATTAAAAACTCTAATCAATGCGGCGGGAATTATGAAATAGACTCAATAAAAGATGAAAAACTGATTACATTTACAAAAATAATTAATATCAAAGAGAATGCAAAACAAATTAATTTCAAGAAATAATAAAAAGCAAATCAATATGCTCAGTTGTTTATGTATACAAATTAAACATTTATACATTTTATTTATATATATATATATTTGCATGACTTTATTTGGCATTGAAGTGAAATGCGTAACACCCACATTTTCAAATATTTCGAATAGTGCTTCGAAATGCGGGTCAAGCTGCTTTAAATATAAAGCTTTAAATGCCAATATCTCTTACTCATAGCAATATAAAAATGCCAGACGCAAAAGTTTTTGCTTACTGTTAAAAATATTTAAGAAATATTAAAGAAATAAATTCGCATAATCAATTATTATCGATAATAATGAAATAATGTATAGTTGAAATATTTTTGTATATATGAGAGCATAATGAAGTTCATGCGGGAATGCAAATTTAGGTCATCTAACCCAATGTCTCCATTAGCAACTTAGAAATAAATAATATTAGAATTTATTTTATTTTACAAATTGAAATTGTTAAAGAGTTTAATTGATTAAAACAAACTTTGTATTTATGAAAAGATAAATAAATATTTTAAAACAATATAATTGGCCATTAAAATATATAGTTAAATATATATTTTATACATATATATATAGAGATTAAATTTATTATTTAAGAATTGAGTTGACTCAAGCATAAAATGATAAATTATTGTGTAACACCTCAGCCACGACAACAACAACAACAACAACAAAGTAAAGATTATAAGAGTTCTTAGAGTTTTATTTAATTAAATTTTACTCTAGCATATAATATTAGAAGCCAGTCAAGCTTAAAGATCTAACTATATATGCATTCAATATATATATATATATATTTGCAACAAATTTTGCAAGTCAACAAACTGGCTCTGGCTCTGGTTCTGTCTCTGGCTTTGGCTTTGGTTATGGCTTTGACTCTGCCTCTGGCTCTGGCTCTGCAACTGAGCGATTGGCGAGTGGCGAGTGGCAACGAATGGCAATGAATGCCACACACGCCCCGTTTTGTATTTTTGGGTTCAGTTGAATGCACAAAAAGCCGCAGCCACAGTGCAGAGTGAACGCCAAAGGAGAGGGTATACACGAGTAGACGAAGAAGAGCAAACAGAGTCTCCGCTGCTTAGCCATAGCATAAATTATTGGACTTTTGTTTGTAGCAAAAAAAAAAAATAAAAATAAAGAAAAAAAATCAATAAAATAAAAAATTGAATCAACTGGAAAATATATAATACACTGAGCGAAAGCAGAGCGGTTGGGAGAGCTGGCTGTCTACATATCAGAATTTTATACATTTATTTGCATACGCATATTTATTTATTTATATGCTTATTTACGAAAAATGATGCTGGCACGAGGCGGGGCTCTATTGTATTGCCAAAGCGAGGCTGGAGAATGAGTTGAACAAAATATGAAAATAATTCTCGTAATTCTCATTTGCGTTTTTTTTTTTTTTTTATTTATTTTTTGCTTTTGTCGGAGGCCTGGAAACAGCATTCACAATGAGCCGATTTTTTATTCTTCAGTGGCATTGAACTGTGCACAAAAGAGAAAGAGCCGCAGACAGCCAACCAGCCAAGCAGCCAACCAACGAGCCAGTCAACCAGTCTGCTAGCCAGGCCTAAACGCTTAGCCAAGTCTCATAATAATCATTTTTCGCAGCGCTCAAGGCCAGTGCCAAAGCAGTTAAGATTCTCTTATTAAAGCCTTCTTGGCACAGTTCCAAAAAAAACGAACGTCAATTAAAGCTTTAGAGAAACAGGCTAGAATATTGCCATTGGCGGGGCTACTGACTGTGTCATGCTCGCTTAAGCCATACAAAATAATCGAAATGCGAAATGAAATTAAAGTTTATTAGATCTTTTTTGTATATTGGATGAAAAAGCTTTGGAAATTCCAAGTTAAAATTTATGAAAATTATTGAATTTATTCTCGTATTATCTATATACATAAATGTATGTATAGAAACATATCTCTCCGATTTTTAATTATTCCAACTTTATATAATGCTAAATTTCCAATAAAACCAATATGCCCATTTCGCCACTCTATGCACTTTGTCAGCGTTTATAACAACTAGTTTCTCAGCTTAATTTCTTGGCATTTCGATTGCGGTTTGGGGTCTCTGTGTCAATCGTCACTTAATGGCCGAGACACAAATCTGAAATCCTAAATCCCAAATTCAAAATTTTAACTGCAATTGGATAGAGCAAGAGAAACACAGAGAGAGAGAGAGGGGACAGAGTGGGTAAGCTGACTAAAGCAACAGTTTGTCAAAGAGTTGTCTGCCCTTTGGCATTGGCCCTCTTGACTAGACACGCGTTCAACTTCTATATCCATCTCTTTACCTTTCTCTTCTTCTCTAGATCTATATCTATCTACCTCTCTCACTCTCTTTCCTTCTCTCTCTCTCTCTCTATTTCTATCTGTTGGCAACTTGTTTTCGTGTCTCGTGTCTCAATGCGTTTTCTATTTGCTGCTGCTGCATTTTGCCGGCTCATTGCAACTTGGCCCGAATGCATTTTCTATGCAAACAACAACGGCTGCAGCAGCAACAACAACAACAACAACAACAACAAGAATAACAACAAATGCTGAAGCAACCGCAACAGACAACCGCAATTTGATTTTCTGCTTAAAAAGCAACCACTGTGCACAGTGGTCACAAACTGTGCGAAAATATATAGAAATTTCAAAGACTGCATGAAATTATCAATGAGAGAAGCAAAGAGCATCTGCAATATTTGATATTAAAATTTAAGTTAAGAAACATAGATATATTAGAAATATAAAAGAAATGAGAGGTCTGGAGATATTTATGATTGACAGTTTTTATTCCTGCTAGAGTTGTCTAATAAATAAGTTAAATAATATACATATTTTCTTGGTCTACAAATCTTTTTGGCAACTCTCTCGAATATATCTCGTTAATAGTTAAACAAGATTCTAGCAGGAATCTTATTTGGTTCGTCATCTCTTGACTATTAGCAGTTAGCGATCTCAAAATAATACTAATAATAGAAAGAACAATAATAATAGCAATGACAATGACATTGATAATAATTAATATTGAACGAATATCACAAAGGATAATGAAACTTTAAACGATAATAATATAATATATATAATAATATAATGTAGATAGATAAGAATGAATATCATAGCATATTATATGACAGTTAGGAATAAAAATTATATCATATCATATGGCACAGATAGAAATGAAAATCATATCATATATCATATAACAGATAGGAATGAAAATCATATCAATAATTCACATAGTTCTTCTAGTTATTTATACTAAAAATAACAATAAAAAAAAATATGTAAATAATAAATAATAATAATAAATATGTAATATTAAATTATTATTATTAGCTGAGAATCTCTCTCTTCCACTTTTTTTTCTAGATTTATTCTAAATGCAATGCTCAGTGCCCATTGTAGCTGTGTGTCATGTATGTCACTTGTGCATGTGTGTGTGTGTTTGTGTGTGTGTGTTGGCTTTTCTTTGGTGACGCTGTTGTCTGTTGTCTGCATTCAAGCTCTGCACTTGGCCAACAGCAACAACAAACGAAGACAACAATAACACTGTGAATTTTACTTTATTGGCTTTATTGACTTTTGTTAAGTTCTCGTCTCGCTTCGCTACGTTTTGCTTCTCTACGTTTCGTATCGTTGTTTTTTTTTTATTTTTTTTTTTATTCTTTTTCGGTCTCTCTATATCTGTGGTGGGATGCGGTTTGCTGCGCCAGTCTCTAGTGCCAAAAGCCGACAAGTTATTTAGCCGCTTTAGCAGCCAACACTGCTGCGGCTGCTGCTGCTGCTGCTGCTGCTGCTGCTGCTTGTGGTTGTTGTTTGTTCTCTTATAAAAATAAATAAACCCAACACCCGCAAAAAAAAAAAAATACAAAATAAAAATAAAAAAGAGCGAGATGCAGCGCCCGACTAAGCCAAGAGGCTGCAAAGGACCAGCAGAAAAAAAAAACTGGAAAGTTGTTTGGCCAGTTGGCAGCGTGATTGTGATTTGATGTGAATATGTACATATATACATATATATATATATAGAGAGAGATATTGCTAGATCAATTGCACAGGTAGCAAAGTCAAAAGTTAGCTGTAAACAGAAAAATAAACCAAAACTGTGTCAACTGTGCGCAGCAGCAATAGAAGATGCGTGTCGTTGGCTAACAAATGCTGCAAGCGGCCAAAACTGGATGCTAAAGTGCGAATAGCAGCTACACACACACACACACAACACACACACACACACACACACTCAGAGAGATATTGCTCGCACAGCAGCTTGAGATTCTGCAACTCGAAACTTGGTTTTGGTTTTCCGTTTGCTTTTGTTGTTGGGTGAAATCTGGTTTTCAGTTGCTTTAGCTGACTTTTAGCTGCCAGCTAAATGGCTTTTTTTTAGCGCTTTTTTTTTTTTGCATTTGCATTTTAAAGTTGAATCATCCGCATCGATTCCAGGCGCGTATCTGGCAGATAGATTTTTTTTTTTGTGTTTTTTGGGTCTTTCAACTCGCAAAGTTCGAATGAGAGCCAAAAACCAGTTTTTCGATTTTTTTTTCAGTTTTCTGTTTTCAGTTTTCAGTGTCAACAAATTAGTTAAAGTGTCATAATTAATATGAAATACTTGGCATCTAATGAACTTTTAACTGAATTACGCATCTCCGATTTACGAACGTGTGCCGTGCCATTTAAGCCAGTCTCACACTTATCTTGGCTTTCGGCTGAGATACGTTTCTTTTAACCTCAAAGATACGACAAATGCGAAAGTGAAAGTGACCGAAAACTTGCACTCGAATCAGACACACACCAAAAACAAAAACAACAACAACAACAACACACACACACACACATACTCATACAGCTAACTCTTATCTCAGTTTTAGTTTAATCAAAGTATCTAAGAGTGTGTACCTTTAGCCCTATCTCTCTCTCTCTCTCTCTCTCGCTCTCTCTTTAGTATCTTTAACTTTATAGAATCCATTAGTATCAGCAGCTTTAGCTGCATTTGCATTTGTATCTTCTTCTTAGTTACAGCTGCCCTCTGCTCTTGTATCTTTTCCATTTGTATCTTTTGAGCTGTATCTTTGTCTGTTGCGTTGTATCTGCAACTGTTAAAGTAATTTTTATTGTTGGTCACACGATTTGCCTTTGCTCTTTTGTTTCGCATGCTTCAAATTTGAATTTGAAAACCTTAGAAAATTGACAAGCTGCTCGACTAGCAGATATCCTGTAATGCACTCTCTCTCTCTCTCTCTCTCTCTCTCTCTCTCGCTCTCTCTCTCTCTCTCTCTCTCTCTTTACTCTCTCATATAAAGTTCTTTCTACATTTGCGATTGCAGCTAATATGCCCGCTTTCGCTGCACACAACTCGTACAGGGTATGGATAAACAACAAGCATAAACGATTTATACGTTGCGAGCGTAGTTCGCTTCAGCATCACGTTTCCTTTTTTTATTGCCGTTGTTTTCTTCTGCTTCTTCCTTTGCTTTATTTTTATTTTTATTAAGTATCACAGTTGCTCTTGTTGCTCTTCCTCTTCTTCCCACTTCTTCTTCAGGGGTGCTCTGGGCTATAACTTTGTTGCTGTTGTTGTTGTTATTTAATGATTTAAAGATTATGCACGCTCCGCCGGACACACAGCCGGACAATCGTCTGCCCTTTTTATAGAAGGGGAGTCGCAAAAGGGCCTCAACTTCAGTTTTTCGTTTTTCAACTCCTGACAAAACTTTCGCTTTTTTTTACACCTTTTCTCTCTCCTTCCCTTTCTCTCTCTCTCCTCTCTCACTCTCTTAGCCAAAGTGAAAAAAAAAATTGTGTAAGAGCATGTTAATTTGAAGCGAAGGTTGAAGGCGTTAAAATTGCAGATAAAACGTCGCGGTTTGCCGGCTTCAAAGATTCGTTTCGTTGTTTGCCCAAAAAGAGATTTGGACAGTGATTCAACTTGACTGGGGAGTGTTTATATATATATGTATTAAGCTGTTACAGTTAGAACTTGGTATATATGTATGTATATGTAGGGAAGAGCGATATTTGCTTAAGCGTTTCATTATGCAAACTAAATAATTCATAAGATACTTTTTTATTCAAATTCGAATTGAGTTGATGAACTTTGATTGCGGCCAAACAAAGTGATGTAAGAATATTGTACTCAACTAGAATATACTCTATAAATTGAAGACATATGACAGCATGAGTAACTTAAAATTTTTAATGGGTTACAAAAGCAACTCACAAAGAGATTTGACAGCAATAAATCTATAGAAATAACAACAGAACCATACAGAAAGATTGTAAGCTATATAAGATTTGATCCAAATAAATATAATGCATAGAACTAATCAGTCTTAAAGTGTAGATTAAATGAGGTGCATGTCAAAGTGTATAAAAATAAAAGATATATCCCATATATACCGATTATCAAGAGTCCAATCAAACCAATATACCTATTTCTAAGACCACAACTAAACAGCACATTCAATATGCATTTTTTTATTGCACATTCGCTGCCCATTTGCAGCTGATTGAGCGAGCAGAGATACAAAATTGAGTAAACAAATCATTTCAAATGACGCACAACAACAACAACAACAACGAAAACAACAATTGAATCCATTGAACATATTTAATGCACATTTAATGTCATAAATATGCAACAACTACAACTATAGCTCAGCGAGCCACGCCTTGCGAGTTGCGCCTTGCGCCTTGGGAGTCTCTAATTTGTTTCTGGAACAATGATGATAAACAAACAACAAAATTGTTTAGCTTGACATAGTTTTGCACTTAGACACAAGATAAAAAGAAAAATAAAAAGAAAAAAATAAACACAATTCAAGTTGAGCAACACGATTTGCTCTTGACTTCAACTGAAAACAAAATCGTCAAAATGTCAAATTTTTAAATGAAACTGCGATTGCGATTGTTTCAGAATTGCCCTTCCATGAGGGGTGGAAGAGTTACAGAGAAAACAAATATTTATATTTATATATACAGATTCAGAGCTATATATACCTAATCAGATCCAGATACATTCAAAGACAATCTGAATAAAGATATATTTAGAGCTATAAAGAGATGCAGATAAATTCCTAGATATATATCTTTTTTCATATAGATATAGATACAATTTGCTTTATAGATTCGGCTATATAATGAGATATAGATACAGATATATTCATTGATACAATATAATACGAAGCATATATACAAGTATATATTCACGAATTCGAATTTAGATTCATTTGCAGATGTTTTTAGAGATGCAGATACATTTTCAAATACAAATACAGATACAGATACATAGATACAGATATATAGATACAGATACAAACACAAGTGCAGATGCAATTGCATTATTTTGTGCAGTCATGTGAAAAACTGGTTTCGTGATTCTCGATTCTCGAGCAACACTACAAATAAATATTTATAGTTATAAATGCGTGGGAAAAATAATAAAAGGCATATATGGCAGCTACACGTATCAATCTGTATCTATATACACATATATATATGTATATATATATATATATCTATCAGAATGTATAAATATATATATATATATATATATATATATATATATCTATATATATATATATATATATATACATATATATATATCTTTCTCTCTTTGTTTTTCATGGAATAACAAGTACAATAAAAATCGCCAGTCAGCAAGAACAAAAGCCCCACAAAGAACACACAAAAAGTCTTTACACACACTCACACACACACACACACACACTCGCACACTCACACAGTCACACACCTATTTTACACATAATTTTCGTACCTGGGCAAAACTGTGATTTAAGATCTACAATTAGAGATAGAGCAAAACTCATTATAATCAAAATGAGTTATAGAACGAACAGACTGACAGACAAAAAAAAATATATAGTAAGCTCACCTAGCCAAGAGAGACTACACTGTGAGAAAAAAAAATTAGAATAGAAAAAAACAGTAATCTAAGAAAATGCAAAAATAAAGAAATATTTAAATGAGAAAAATGTATAATAAAGGAAAACCAAAAATAGAGATAGAGAAAGAGACAGACAGAGAGAGAGAGAGAGAGAGAGAGAGAGAATACAGCTGAAAAAGAGGTAGCTAATAGAATTCTGATTTAAACAATTTTTGTTCTTGAATTCAAAGCATTTATATAAAATGAAATCAGCTTTCAGTTTGAAGGCCAAACTTTTCTCGCTGTGTAGCATAAATAACAAATAGAAATAATAATATGAATAGTAATAGGGAAAATAATATAAAGCCTAGGCCTGAACTCTTGACATCAACTTTAAATTAGAGCTCATGTTTTTAATTTCCATTTCTTGGAAACGCTGTCAACGCCAAAAGATTTAACACCAAAAGACGAAACACGAAGAAGAAGAAGAAAAAAGGCTAAGTTGGGGTTGTTACTAGGTCTGGTTCGGTTTTTTTTTTCTTTTTTTTGGGAGTTTGTGAGCTAAGACTCAAATCATGCAAGAAATTTGTTACTGACATTAAAATTACCATCATTATAATGTCTGTTTGTCTGTCTCCCAGTCTCTCTGCCTCTTTCTCTGTCTCTCTCTCTCTCACTCTCTCTTTCCTTGTCTATCTATCTATTTCATTGGTCGGCCATAGGCGACGTCTAACACGAAGCAGGAAGACACTTGGCACCGGCAAAAAGCGATGTGCGGTAATACAAAATGTCGAAATAGACATAAGCAACAACAACAACAACAAGCAACAGCAACAACAACAAGAAACAACAACAAGCAACAGCAAACAACAATTTGAGCAGTGCAAAACCGAAAGAAGAAAACATGAAACATGATAAAGTGAGAAGTTTCTGATGGAAAAACAAGTGTAGCACACAGATGGTATACCCTGTAAATGTTGTTGCAGAGAGCTGCGTAATAATATATGTGCATAACGTAACATGTGATACGTCGTTACGTACGTATTACGTAAATATGGAATGTAAGCAAATATCAACAAATTTACGTAAAAGTCAAATAGAAATTAAGATATATTAACGTAACATTCCATTAAGTGATTTACGGAATGTGTGCTACGTAGAGTAAGTTACACTTGATGTTATGAGAAAATAGAAATTGGAATCTTGAAATATTTGAATTTTATCTAATCTAGAAATGGAATCATATCTACGTAACGTCGACGTATATATAGTATATATTTATATAGTATATATTTCTATTAATAGCTAAACTTAAGATTTTAACGTTACGTAACGTAATAGAACAAATTAAAGCAGGATTTATTCATTAAAAATTACTTTATTCTCTCTCCTTAGTTAATTTCTTGACAATAGTACATATAACCCCATTGGCATTCATATTTTTCAACAGAGTATATGCATGAAACACGAGCGCTTGAATGGAAATGAAAATGGGCTTTGGTTGTGATCGATGATGGCAGAGGTGAGAGTTGAAGCCGCAGCAATAGCTGAAACTGAAGCCAAAGCTGAAGCCGAAGATGAACCTGAAGCTGATTGATAGCCAAGCAAACAAGCAGAGAAACAACTGGAACTGGAACTGCAACTGGGAGGAGAACTGGATCTGGAACTAGAAGTGAAACTAACAGAAAATCTAAGAGACAGTCGAATTGACCTGAACACAGTTGGAACCGGAACTGGTGCTGGAACTGGAACTGGAACTGGTATTGGTACTGGAACTGTGAGTTTAACTAGCTGAGAAATTAACTTTGAAACTGAAGAACAAGAACAGAAATTGAAACCGGAAACGGAACTAGAAGGAGAACTAAATCTAAGACTGGATCTCGCTTTAATACATATGCTAGTTCTGGAACTGGAACCAGTTTGTTTGAACACTCACCTTCGCATAATCGGCAGCGGCAAAGTGAATCGTCCGTCGTTCATTAGAGACGCTGCTCCTGGCAGTGGCACCGTCGATATTACTGGTGTTAACAGCGGCACAGGCGGAGGAGGCGGAGGTGGTGGCAGTGGCAGGGCTCCTCCTCCTCCTCCTCCTGCTGCTGCTGCGCCTGATTGTGGAGGCGGCGGCAGAGGTGGTGGAGGCACTGCGCCACCGGGCAGCGCACTATAAGGCGGCGGATAGTGGGCGTGGCTGTGCAATATGTCTGGCAACAGAGCGCGAGCCAAGCCCAAAGCAGCAGGATGCGGATGTGTTATGTGTATGTGGATGTGGATGCGGATGTGGATGCGAATGCGGATGTGGATGCGGATGTTGCAGGTGTGGCGGACGACGCACGTGCGTAGGCGGCAACTGTTGCTGTTGCAATTGCAATTGCTGCTGTTGCTGCTGCAGCTGCTGCTGCTGCTGGCGACGTTCCCGACGCTCGCGTCGACGTTGCTCGCGTGTGCGCAACTGTTGCTGCTGCTGCTGCTGCTGCTGTGATTGCTGTTGCAACTGCAACTGTTGCTCTAAAGTTGTGTTGCTGTTGTTGTTGTTGTTGTTGTTGCTGCTTAGATCATCCGTCTGGCACTCGGTCGAGGTGAAAGTGCGTGGGGCTGTAGCTGTCGCTGTGGGCGTGGCATTCACATTAATCACCTGTACACCGTTATCAACACTCTTCAGATTCACAATCTCATTATCATTATTATTATTATTATTGGCATTATTATTATTTGCATTAGCATTATTATTACTATCATTTAACTTATTTTGTACACTTGCACTAAACACTTTTTTGGTTGCTGGCACACAATTATTATTGATGGCAACAATGCTATTGTTGTTGTTGTTGTTGTTGTTGTTGTTATTCTTATTATTATTGTTGTTGTTGCTATAATTGCAATTGACAACACAAACAACATTATTGTTGCTGCTGCTGCTAGACTCTGCAGGCGATGTTGCTGCAGTTGTTGTTGCTGTTGTCCGCTGATTGTTGCTGCTGCTGCTGTTGCTGTTGCTGTTGCCGTTGTTGTTGTTCACCTGTATTGTGAGACTTGGCTGTTGCTGACAGTATTGGCTAGCTGTTGGCAATATTGCAATATTACAAATGCCTTTGGCATTGCTGTTGCTGTTGCTGTTGTTGCTAAGAAAAATGCTGCTGTTGTTGCTGCTGGCAGCAACTGTTGCTGTCTGTGTTGCTGCTGTTGCTGCCGTTGCTGTTGGCGGCTCTGCAGCCACATTCAAACGCATCGTCTCGCTAGCGATAGCTCTTGTGTTATCGTTATCGGTATCGTTAGTATCGTTATCGTTGAGACGATGCTCAAACAAACTTTCACTTGCACGAAATTCGGCATACAAACGTTCGAGTTCTGCCAAACATTTGTTGGGGCGCAGCGCGTCGCAGCTCAGATTGCTGGTGTTATTATTATTACTGTTGTTGTTGTTGCGCCCCCGCGACAACCACGACGACAACTTCTGAATGCTGCTGCTGTTGTTGTTGTTACTGTGATTTCTGTTAGTATAATAATTGACGCCACTCTGCACCTCACTTGTGCACGCGCCGAACGTACTCGAGAGACTGATCGTCGCTGCCGAACGAAACTGGCTTGAGCAACCACCACTGGAAGAGAGCAATGCTGCCGACGTCGCTGCTGCTGTCGCTCTCTCAGCTGTCGTTGCGTGCTCTTTTTGAGAGCGACTGCGACTCCAACTGCGACTGCGACTTCGACTGCGACTGCGACTGCGTTGTTGTGTTGATGTTGCTGCCACTGCTGCTGCTGCTGCACAGGAAACAGGTTGATTGACCTGCACTCCGACCGCGACTGCGATGCCGACGTCGACGTCGACATCGACTTCGACTTCGCCGACTGCAACTGTGCCTGATGTTTCCTCGTTTACTCTTTCTGCTGTCGTTGCCATTCCTCGCTCATTGCCTCTGTCGTCTTTTTTGTCGCTGTTTTCATTGATAATGCAATTCGCTTTGCAGTCGCTGTGGCTCTCTGCACTTTGTTGTGATCTTGCCTTCGTTGCTTTTGTTCGTATTTGCTTTTGACTAGTTGCCGTTATTGCTGTGTCGGTTTCTGTGTCGTTTATCGCAGGCGTGAATACTGCGCAGTTCTGCAAGCAGAGAAGAAGAAAAACCATGAGTGAGAGTGAGAGAGGAAGAATGAGACCTGTCAGCTTTGCATTAGTCAAATGACAAGATTTAAGTTTCAAGCGCTAATTAATGTTAATTGCAGAGGGATTAGCCACTGGCCAAAAACAGAAGAGCAAAAAATATGAGAAAGGTGACAGAGGCCGCAAGGACAGCAACCAACAACCAGCAAACAAGAACCCAGGGCCAAGCCAGGCAGGCGCATAAATGTGCGCCTAATTGAATTAATTAAGCCAACGCATAAACATAAAATCGTCACAAGTAATTGTTGTTTCTGTTGTTGTTGCTGTTATTCCTGCCTGGCGTCTGCATGTTTGCTGATAAAGTTATTGCTGCCTGTTCTCATTGTTGTTGTTGAGGCTGTATGACTTACTCTCGCTCTAATGCCCGCACACACTCATACCCACAGGGAGAGGGAGAGAGTGAGTCAGTCCCTTTCTCTCCTATATCATTCTCTATCAACGTCTGGCTTAGTTTCAGAGATGAGCGTTTAGCGTGCATTTTGTGTGACTTATCGCGCTTCAGCTATTTTAATCTTGCTCTGGTTTGCATATGCAACGTGCTCCAACTACTCAATTCGACTCTAAGGCCGCTGCTATAAATTATAAGACTGCCTTCACACACACACACACACACACACAAATTGGATCGCTCTCTCTTTGTGATGGCTTGTGATACACGCTTAGCTTTTTTTTGTGTGCAGCTTAGCTTGTAAATCTTAGCTTTACTTTGCATACGCAACAAGCCTTGACTCGATTGACTTTAACGCTGTTTTTTAAATTTATAGCATAGCTGTAGCTCTTATACTCTGCTCTTCACACACTGCCTCTGTTGAGTTAAGCTTAGCTTTGCATGGGCTTTGCATAGGCCACTACGTTTGACTGAGGCTGAGGCTACCATAAATTATAGCTCTTACTCTTATAAGCACCCATACACAGATACACTCGCCACTCGCCGCTCGCCATCAGACTTAGTACTAGAGCTGCGCGCCTTCTGTGACTCCTCTCATATTTTAACTCATTTCGCTTGCTTTTCTAATTTATAAGAGCTGCATTTGTGCTCATCTCCAATCAGTGCACATTACCAAAAGCTAACGCGACCCTAAATACGACAAGATGTGAGCGCCGTTAGTGCGTGTGCGACTATGTGTGTGTGTGTGTGAGTGTGGGTTCTAATTATGTTACGCTGTGTTACTTGCATTAATTACGTCACAGAAATATAATGTGATTTACTGTTAGCTCAACTGCTGCTGCTGCTGCTGCTGCTGCTGCTTCTGCAGCTGACTTATTGTTCTAGCTGCTGTTGGCTTTGTCATTGTTGTTGTTGCTGTTCATTCTTGTGCAATTGCGATTGCTGCTGATTGCTGCAGCCCGCCCCTCCAACAAGCCCCAAATCTAACGGTGTCTGGCTGCAAGTCAACTTCCATAATAGATGTCGAGTCATGTTAGTTTTTTCTCGTTTGTTATATTCACATGGCTAATTTTGGAGGTTATGTGACTGCACTTAAAACTGGTTTTAATGTGGTTTTTCTCTTCGCAAGTGCTAAGAGGCGGGGGCATGGTAGGGGGCACAGTTATCTAGCGCGCAACCCCCTGAACACTGTCAATCGATTGCAACCCCTAGCTCCTGGGGTTCGCTCAATTATGACGACTACCCTGCACTATATTTATGCGAAGCATAAATATGGAAGGGGCGCATATGCCACAAATGCACTGAGAGAAAAGATGAACCCACAATATTAGACAATATACTTCTGTTTATAAATAATTTTTTGGTGGTTAATTTTATATTTTTATGTTTTATATATTTTATATTAATGAAAACAATTTTAATCTTCATTTGTAATTTAGTTTTGTATTAAATATATATTATTTTTCATTGTTATAATTTTCATTGATATTTTTATATACTTTTTAATTTTCTTTTTTTTTTTATTATTTACATATGCTTTTATTTTTAAATTCTCTCAGTGCATGCATGTGCAGCAACTATGTCATTTATTTAAATACATGTAATGCTTTTTTCTCCTTCTGTATATTGCCTTTGTTCTCTCTATCTGCTCTCTGTTCATTGCTTTGTGGTCAATTTTCCATTTCGCTGACAACAAAATAAAAACAAAAACAAATCATGATAATACAAAAGAGATAGATAGAGACAAAGAGAGAGAGAGAGAGAGAGAGAGAGAGAGAGAGAGAGAGAGAGAGAGAGAGAGAGCTGCATATATTTTAAATACGCGCTCTATTATAGGCACTTCGTTCAGCCCTTCCGCCTAACGGTCCTCGTAGCCCACGCCCACAGCCCACAGCCCACAGCCCGCAGCTCACAACACACAGCCCACAGCTCTTAGCCCGTAGCCCATTGCATGATATCGATATCGATACCAATTACGCTGAATGCGACATCTGGCGCTCTCTTATCGAAGACGCGGGTCGGCACTCAAGTGCCTAAGTGAAACATTAGCTCTTATCCGAGTCGCAGTAGCTGTCAATGGGGGTTCGATAATGGAGTTCTACAGCCTGCCCCTCCCCTATCAGCATGCCCACTCGCCAGGCGTCAGCCTTGACATCAAATTTGATGGCGCCACATTCGGAGTCGAAGTGCGTCGTACGCGCCAAGGTGACAATTTTATGAGGCGCCTAGGCTGGCAGCCAAGCAGACAGCCAGACAGGCAGACCGTCGCCTGGGTTGACATTGTCATCCATAAACTGAACAATAGATAATAATAGATATGAATAGCTATAAAGCATGAAAGCGTTCTGGTCCATGTTGCGTATATTGCGAAAGCGCATAAAGGAAAACTTTATTTGAGAAAGATAATTCCAAACAGGTCAGGAATTTACTTCGACCAGACGTCAGAATTTCGTATCAAATATCTATGAATGCGATATATATTGCATTATTTGTCATCTATTGTATAGATTAATTTTTTTATAAATAAAGCTATTCAATAATCGAGAACAAACTTTGTAAATATTAAGTAATTTATATGTAGTTTTAGTATATAATCTTCTTTCCTTAGTATCAATTAATATTTATTGATATTAATATTAAAATTCTTATGCAGCATATTGTCATATTTGCCCGAGTCAATGGATATTATCTATCCCTTGAACAATCCAAAATATATATATATATATTTATCGACATTTTATAGACTTTTCGGTTGCAATCGTCTTTACCCAATATTTATCGCAACACTCACCTGCGATATGTAATCGTCCGTGAAGGAGCGTACCAGACGCTCAGCTGGAACATTTGCCGTTAGTTTCTCCTTTGATCGATCTTCATCGTCTTCGTTTTCGTCTTCTCGAATTTCGTTTGCTGGGGATCGTTGCGATCTATCACATTGTAGACTGTAGTTTGTCGGCAGGCGGACGACGGCTGCCAGGCTAGCCCTGGCCACGCCCACGCCGGATACGCCAGGCTGGTAGAGGGAGTCGTAAGAGGGCGGCTCCTTGACCGCCGTCGCCGTCGAGGAACACCATTGGATAAGCGTGTGAGCTGGACTGCCATAGTAGCTCGGATACGAATACCGATTGCGATGGCTCGTCTTGTTGAATATGGGAAAAGGCACGGGAGGAGCGACGGCAACAGGTGTTGCAGCAGCAGGTGGAGCGTTTGCGATTGCTGCTAGATGACTTCGCGTCTCGTAGCTGCTATAGGATTTGCGTAGCTTGCGATTGAGGCGCTCATCGTCGTCCTCCACCTCCATCTCCACCTCCGCCTCATCCTCGTCGTCCTCCTCCGACGTGGAGCTGGCTGGCCGATCATAGGGCGTCCATAGCATTGATGAGAGCGCCGTCTCCACATCCGGCGGTCGGTGTAGCCGATGTGCGGGCGTCGGCCTTTCCATTGCCATTCCCTCCCAACTGGGCGTGTTCCGTTCCATATGGGACATGTCGGCCGAGTGGACATTGCGCTCACAACTGCAGCTGCAGCTCCTTGCGACGAGCCGTGTCTATGGTCAGCCGCATGCTGAGCCTCGACTCCGCACTCTGCAAACGAAAGAAACTCCAACTGTTAAACTCTCCATGTTAAATGCCAAATGTAAATTTGCTGTACGAAAAACTTGGATACCCAAACGAATTAGGAATTAGGACAGATTTGAATTAAACGCCTGAACAGTGGTCAGAATGTGCTTTGATACAAAATTAAATATTTAATAAAAATAAAAAAAAAAATAAAAATAGAACAATAATTAATGAAAGAGCAATTTCTCTAATAAATATAGTCATGGAAAAAAATTGTAAAAAATAATAAGTAAAATTTTTCTTTGTTTTTAGTACAAAGTAATATAAAATACATATAGAGAGATATGATTGTCAATAATAATGTTAATAGATATTTGCATATCTATCTAATCATAAATTATTTTATCTAACAACAAAACTTATTTTTAAATTCCCAATTTGATAATTTTGACCACTGTGCGGCCGAAAGAAAAAAACTTTAAGAGCGAGCCCTTTTATTTTCCAATTTGATAAATTGCGATTAAAGCATTTAAAAATGCCAGAAGCAACAAAAAAAAAAAAAAAAAAAACAAGAAGAAAAAAAAACTGTGGGAAAATGGAGAATGGGAAGAGAGACACGAGAAACGGGAAGAAAAACAAGCTTCCGTTTCTGTGGCCAAAATATATGCAGAAAAGTTTGCGAACCAAAAACTTTTTGGCAGCCTTCCCATTTGCCCAAAATCGCTAGAGGCGTGGCACTCACACACACGCTCACAGAGAGAGAGATAGCCGTAAATAGTTATATATATATATATGTGTCTATATATAGGCTGTAGTCTGATTCGGTTATTCGCATTAGAAAAAGTTGAGAGTCGACTGCCAATTCGACTGAGCAAATGTGGCTCAAACAGCCAGCGGAGCTGCTAAACGGACAGCAACAGACATTGAAATGCGGAAATACTTGCTCCATGGACGTCACTTGAAGGAGATTTCCTCAGTTGTTGTTGTTGTTGTTGTGGTTGCTGTTGGCTATAGATGCAACATCAGCAAGAGCAACAATAAAAGCAGACAAAGTTCATGCGGCGCATATCTCGATCTATTTCTAATAGAAATCAAGTACTTAAAATGCAAAAAAAAATATAATAATATATATAAATATCATTATTTAGTTATATATTTCTTCATTGGAGTAAATTTGCCTAAAAAACATAAACACTCAACTGATATTCCAATAATATTTCCCACTCACACAATCCCAAGGAATAAAGTTCTGATGAATTATTATGAATGTAGTATATTAATAGTCTAACTGGCTTTCGATTTTGAAATTTAATGAGAATTCAAGTATTTTTCTTCAACCTCACTAAAGTTTTAATTTTGAATGAAATTAAAGTAAAGTCAGATAATAAAACATTTCAGCGATCCCAGCACGTAGTCCCCATTAGACTAGACTTAATGCTGACATATGAGATGATTACACGAATCGAAATAAAATACTTTAACCTACTTAGAAACGAGGCACTTATCATGCTAAGGGACAACGTGCCAACCTATTAGCAGCAGAGACCACAGCCAACTGAATACTCCAACTCCAACTCCAGCTACAACTCCAGCTACAACTCCAGCTACAACTACAACTACAACTACAACTCCGATGCCGCTGCCGCTGCCGATGCCGTTGCCGATTCCGATTTCGAACTTCAACTACAACAGCAATTCAACTTCGCTTTGGGTGTTGGCTCCTGTTTCTGCTGTAGCTGCTGCTACAGCTACTAACTTTTATGTGTTGCATATCCTAAGGCGCTTTGCTGCTCCAATTTTTTATGCAGTGTGAATCGTTGAAAGTGCCTAACCTAAACAGGGCATATTGGTTTCATATTCCTGGATCTCAATGAGTCCGCAAATATGAAGAGTATAATAATTGAGGAATATATCATTAGAGTAGTTCAAATTCAGCTCTTTAACAATGTAAGAATTTATGAATTTGATTAAGCTACAAGAGTAGAAAGTAAATTATAAAAAGAAGAATATAGGAATTAAAGAGGAAAGAAAACAGCTATAGCAGATATCTCATAGACGTGCATACCCGTCTACAACATTCTTACATGTTTTTTGCTTGCCAATTCTCATGTCGTTTTTTTTTTTTTTTTTTGGGTAGCTTCTGCCTGGGCGCCCAGTGCTGAAGCTGATGTTTTTGTTAGCTTAAATAAAGATTTGTGTTAGTGTGTTTCATTCTGTGGCAGCAGCAATTGTTGCTGTGCATTGCTGGCCTTCATTGTTGTCATTGCCCATTGTTGTCCTCAAAGAAAGGAGAGCCACGGCCAAAAGACAGCACAAAAGGCGCCCACAAATTAATATCATGTGCAACAATTGTTATTCTCTGTGTTCATTGGTGTGTATGTGTGAGTGTGTGTGTGTGTGTGTGTGTAGGTGTGTTCGTGTGCGTCTTGTTATGTGCATGTTACCTACTTTTTGTGGGCTTTTAATTAACAACAAGTTTGCGCCTCGCACAATGCAAACAAAGTGCCAAAAGCCAAAGCCTTGAAATTCTCACAATTTTCCACAATTTTTTCCCCCATGCGCCATTTTCTTTCTTTGTGCCCATTTTTAGCAGGCAACAAACAAAAAGAAGAAGAAGAAGCAACACCAGAAACCCGAGTGCTTCAAATATTATGAAATAATGCCGAAGCTTTAGCAGCGCTTTATACACAGATTATGTGTGGAAATACCCTTTAAGGCGCATGCGGCTGTAGCTGGATGTAAATTAAATTGGGAATTAACTTGGCTTTTGGTTACACTGAGCGAAAACAAAAATGAGACAGGATTCGCTTGCTGAATTAAAGTTGCAAATTGTTTAAATGGGAAAATTATGATATCCCTACAGAAGTTTTCATAAATTCAACTATATTTATAAATTTATTTGTATTTTAAATTTACCAATTTATTTTAGAGAAATTTTAATGTAAATCAACTCTTATTTTTGTAACAGTTTTCTAGTGTATTCATTTTAAATTTAAGACTACATAATAAACATGAATATACATATAGATACATGATATTTGCTTCGCATATATATTCTTTATCTAAGATTTGTAATTTATTTCAAATTAAATAAAATAATTTAAAATAAACTTTTTTTTTTGAGAAAACATACAAATTTTCCTGAAAAATATTTTGTCAACTCTTATGATTTTTAGAAGTCAACTTTTACTTAAATAAAATCATAGGAATTTATATAAACAAAATTTACATCTCGCTTTTCAACACAAATTTTTCATTTGCTGTCCTCTGAAAATATCGTATATATAAATAAACATTTTTTTACGTATCCCCCAGAGAAACAACCTACAAATTTATAAGTCAATCTCTATTTAAGCTCATCATAATTAATTTCGGTAATTTTATGGCTTCTCTTTTCCTTTTATGTACTTTTTTTTTCATAAATCTAACCTCATTTATATATTGTTTTTAGAGATGCGGAATCCAATCAATCTGAAATTTCATAAATTATGACGAGCATTTCCTTGAACGGCGGTGGGAATACCCATACTCTCACAGCTTATTAGGAAAAAGCCCCCTACCAGTCTTGACAAATTCAAAAGCTGGCAGTTCACAGCTCGCTCTTTGTCAACAGAAAATTTCAAGACATTTTAACTAGCAGAAATTTGTGTTCGCCAAAAAGACTTTCAACAAGCGCCGCCGTGAAATTAATGCGGGGAAATCATAAAAGCAAATAAGAAATGCTGAAAGAAAATGTAAAAGAAAATCAAATACAAATATTTCAAGGCAAAGTTCTGTCTAGAGAAAACGAATTCGAAATATCACGCAGAGGATATATGTAATGTAAGAGTGCTCTAGTCGAGACTGCCCGACTAAGAAATCCCCTGAACCCTGCACAGCACTGATATCCTTGATATCCTCGAACTGCACATGACTTACACGAGTACACATATCAAATTTCAAATCTCTGTGTTCACTTGGGATCAAGTCATATTAGTATATGTGGGTTCTGCCAAGTATTTTTCTGCCTGTTACATACATTTTCATAAAATCAATATACCCTGATTTCCCATTTTCAATGGGTTCAGGATATAAAAACATATACATATATATTCAATGGAAATTATTTACGTAAATACCTTTTTCTATTTGCTATTTTTTTTTTCTATTTAACTTGATGTGCGTCTGTCAATCAGCGGAGCTAAACTTTTTCACTCCCAAGAAAAAAGTTCTCAGGCAAGCACTGAGATAAATTTGATGCCAGTACGTTTGTAATGCAAACAAACTTTATCTAATTAGGGCAAACATGTGTTCACACAGACACCTCTGCTTAGCCTAACCAGCAGCTCTTGTCTGTGCAAACCCGTAGAAAAGCCATTCTATGCGATTCTCATCACTTTCAATTTGCTTATGAAACTTATTAAGCGCTATTTTGCCCAGTTCGCTCTTAAATGGCTTGTCACCTTGTCAGCTGCTCTCTGTGATGCTCATCATAGTAAAATGGATCATAGAACGTTATCCCTAAGTCTAACTCAAAGCTCTACGATGCTCATCAACATCTCCTAGTCCAGATACATTAAGCCTATCCATAATAGTTAATATTCAAAGTCAACTTCAAATCAAGCTTTTCCTTTTCTACTCAGCAGCTCTTCCCAGCGATTCTCATTAAATTCATTCTAATCTACATTTCGAATAATGGTTAGCCGCCCATGCTCTCCTCTGCGATTCTCGTCATAGCCAATCTGCATGTAGCACTTCAACTTCCGCTGCCAAGTCGAGCAACGTCTTCATCTTATCAGCTGCTTTGCATTGATGGCGCACTCGTAATGCCCTTTGATGTGTCCCCCAGTTCGTTAACCCGCGCCTCCCCTGATTCCTTCAATTCCCATACTTGTTTAGCATTTGCCAACTCAACATAAACGTAGGCGTTCCTGTTTCGTAGACTCCATCTACCACTTTTCCAGCTGCTACTGCTGCCGATACCGCTCTGCCTGTCAACTGGCTGTCAAGTCGTGGCATCTGCCTGCTCTGCCTCTACTCTCGAGTTCTGTGAGTATCGCGTGTCGAGTGCCTTTTGAGTTGTTTGTCAATATGTAGACCATTATTCAATCAATATATTGACACACATTTTCATTTACCAACCTTCCTCGTCATCTCTCATCCTCCCTTTTTCTCGTTCTCGTTCTCGTTCTCGTTCTCTCTCTTTACCCTACAGCAAAAAGCCGGCCAAGTGCTAATCGCAAACAAAGTAGTTTTTGCTCGACTTCCATTTCGATTTCGTTTTTATGGCTTGGGCTTGGGCCAGCTCGAGCTCTTCGATTGATTCCTTCACGAGTCGGCATGTCCCTCCCCAGAGACCTTTATTTCCGCTTTAGCTATTTGTGCGTCTAGGCCGTATTTGTATTTGTATTTGTATACCCTGCCTCTTCATCCACACCAAATAAGTTCTCATAAGAGTACGACGTCATTATTTCAGCATGTTTTAAATTGTATGAAAATATGATAGAGCTATTATTTAACATTTAAAGTAAAGGATCTGGTTTTTGATTAGGACAGTAAGTCCCCTCCGTCCGTGTCTGTGGATCTGTCTGACCTATAGACATGAAATCTAGTTTGTTGACATTCCTAGCCCAAAGTAGGCTATACATAGATGTCAACGTGCTCTTCTGTAAAATGTATGTAATATTTTCAGATATTGTTATTGTCGTTCATTCTACTTGTGTACATCAAATTTTAGAAGTATAATTTATTTATTTATTTTTTTTTTTTTTTTTTGTTGCTCCGTCGGCATATTTTCACAATTTCTTAACATGTGTAAAGGCTCCGATTGCACTCTTGAGATGAAAGTGGAGTTTTTTTGCATATGGATATTAGTAACTGCAATGATTAGTATAGTATTTCATGGTCTTGAGTTCCTCCGTACGTATATATAATTATTATAAAAATGACCTGCTACTAAAAAAAAACTCTTGCTGCATAAACAAAAATTAATGAAAATACATTATGGTCCGCAGTTTATCCATTGATGTCAAGGACTTACTACTATATTACCATTGTCATTTTGACATTGACAGCTATTCAGCTCTTCGCTGGAGCAATTATGATCTATGGATTTATGAAAGTAAGCTATACCCCAACAAATATTACTAACCCATGCGTTTTTTGTAACTCGAACTCATTGAAATGAGAATAATGGTATTGTGTGAATGTATGCGACAGGCAGAAAAAATTGGATCGTTTTATCCATGTATGAACGCTCCGATCTCAGAAACTCAAAGAACTATAAGAGCTAGGGACTTCATCTTTTTTATACCCTGAACCCATTGAAAATGGCAATGGGAAATGTCCGTCCGTCTGTCCGTCCGTCTGTCCGTCCGTCCGTCTGTCCGTCTGTCTGTCCGTCTGTCCGTCCGTATGAACGTGGAGATTTCGGAAACTACAAAAGCTAATTAGCTGAAATTTTACATGAATACTCGTACGCAGTACAAGTCTATTTTGTTTTTTCGATAGCTGATCCCATTCCTTAATTATCGATAAAAAATCGAAAATTCGTTTACCTTCTAGAGACTTCAAATTTGAATATTTAGATAGATATTATGGATACGCAGATTTTGTAATTTTCAGATTTTAGATGCCACGCCCCCTTCGCCCCCAATTTGAAAAAAAAATCCATTTTAAATACTACAGACTTGTTATATGGCAAAAAGACAAATTTGAATGCAATTAATATATTTTGAAAGTTTCATGAAGATAGTCCATCTAGAAATGGAGTTATAAGCGTTCAAAGTACAGCCCATCCCACCCCCAACCGTCGGCAGAAACTGCGCGGTTAGCAGAGCGCGCGCTTATACGTGCGTAAAGAAGAAGAATATTAATTTTTTTTTTTGCAGGGTTCAGGTTATCTTGTAGTCGAGCTGACTTGACTAGAGCTTTCTTACTTGTTTTTAATTAGGTCTTTGTACTCAGCTTGTTTCAGAAAATCGATAACTATTTCTTTTCAAGTGTTATCGATTAAAACCAGTTGAAAGATATCTCGTTGTTCATCTTTAGAGCTTAAGACCCTCAAGTATATTGATAATAATTAAATACAATTTAGATTTTTGTTAGATTTCCATCACCCAAATATGTAAAACATGTATTTCAAATATACATATGACTGTCATCATCGTAATCTGAAAGTTTGATTATGTGAGTGTATATATGTGTACATGTTTTATGTATTTTGTGTGCAAAAACGAAGTGCACAATTCTTGGTATATCAGTTCTTCGAAGGGTTCAGGGGATTTAGTAGTCGAGCAGTCTCGACTAAAGTTTTCTTACTTGTTTTCTTCTTTTTTAGACCAAGGCCTGCCTATTCATGACTGGACTTGTACTGAGTTCCATTGCTCCATATGTTGAATTCGCTTATGTGGCTCCGATGGGTGAGTAGGAAGTTTTAAGTTGTAATATAATCCATTTTTCACATATTACATTTGTATAGTCCGCCCAATAATAATACAAATAGTAATGTCTAATTTCACTCCTTTATCTTTAGTTGTCCACATCATATTTACAATTTTTTCGTGCCAATATTACCATAAAGTAATGAAACCACGTCAAATTTAAAAGCGTCGTAGGGTATAACATATCACGATGGGACCATAATGTATTTAAATAATTAAGATTAAATATATGTATGTATTTCAAAATAAAAGTAAAATATATTGTTAATTTATGTATATAAATTATAAATATATTGTTAATGTATGTATTTCAAAATAAAAGTAAAATATATTGTTAATTTTACATATCCTACAAAACAGATTTCTTTAATATATATACAATAAAAATTGAATAACAAAATTGAAAAACAAAATATTAAAATTTATAGAAATTCACATATATTTTCGAAATCAAGTAGCTTCTGCCACAACAACTCAAATCACAATTTGAAAACTCACAATTGAAAATGCTCTAAAAATATTTTTAAAAAAAATAATATATATATATATATATATATATATATATATATATATATATATATATATATATATATATATATATATATATATATATATATATATATATATATATATCTGCAAGCTCAAGCGAAAGGAAGTAAGCAGAAACTAAATTGTAAACAGCATTCAATTAAACTTTTTGCCAACCGGCTTTTTAGGCAAAAAAAAAAAAAAGAAAAAGACGAACAAACAGGAGAAGAACTCTCGACTTCAATTAACCAACTATAAACAAGCTGCCAACTGGCAACTGGCAAAAGGTATGCAGCAATGGGAGCTAGTCAGCTACACCTTGCCTGCAGATGCTGGCTCCGAGCTTACCTTGAATGCAGTCCGAGTAGGACTTAAACTTTAAGTCGGCTGAGCGAAAACTTTCTTGTTTATATTTTTTGTATTTCAGAATTTTTCTTTTACTTTCACTGAGTGCAGCGCTGTTGCCACTTGCAGCGTGCAGCGTGCCACGCGCAACAGCTTCGCTTAATTATGCTAAAAACCAGGCAACAAATTCGCTTTTTCAATTAATTTTGTAATACTTGTATAGCACTAGCACGTTGTCAAAGTCAAAGCCATTAACTGTGGCAAGTGACACACTCCTCACGCCCAACAAGTTGGCTTTTGGGCTAACGCGGCGTATGCATAACTTCCTATTTGCATTTTCTCGTAAGTCGCCAGTGAAATGAAATTCCCTCTGAATCGAGCGATTTGTGTCACGCGCGTTTCAGTCGAGCTTGCGGCTGCTGCTGCATGCAACGCGTAACGAACTGACTGACTGCCAAGCGCCAAACCAAACAAAGCGCCTTTTGCCAAACGAACTTGACTTCAATGGAAAGCCGAAAAAGGCAAATTCCAACAAACTTTTGGTGAGTCGGCGCAGTGCGTTGCACGTGCCATACGCCACACACCACACGCCACACGAGTGGCGCCAGCAGCCTTCCAGTCGCGGCAAGCCAAATGTTTGTTTACATTTTGCACAACGCCAGCATAAGCAGCAGCAGCAGCAGCAGCAGCAGCGGCAGCAGCGGCAGCATGTGGCCTGCTATAGGCGTGCTGCTTGTGCCCCATCATCAATTTATGTTTTGCCTACTTTCGAGCGGGCTCTACTAAATGTTTGAAATATGACTTGCACTTGATGCTGAACGGACCTACATAGGCAATACTTTTCCCAAATAAAAGTCTACATTAATAGCACTTGCCACACACACAAGCTCCATTTCAGTTCCTGCTCAGTCTCCCTTCTGCCTTCGCTGCTCTCTGCTTGTATGACTGCAGTTTTGCTGCAAAATTTGAGCAACAAGCTTGTTAAAAATACGTGCAGAATATTAAACAGATACCAAACATACACACACACACACACACGAAGAGAGAGAGACAGAGAGAGAGAGAGAGAGCGGAGCTGCTCCTTGCAACATGCAATGCCTCATACATATTTATAGAGTTCTTAGAGCTGGCTATGCTTGTCATGAATATTCGCACTAATTTGCTGCCAATTGAATTTTGACTTTTTGCATATTGTTTAGTTCACTCTTCTTCCATTTTTTTCATTGAGGTTGTGTGTGACTTTTGAACTGGTTCGCAAGTTGCTGAGGTAGCTAATGCACTTAATTTAGTAATTAAAAACTTTTGAATTGAGTTTTATGAAATAATTAATATTTCTAATTCAAAGATGGCTCATTTGAACTGGTTCGCAAGTAGCTAACAGTTCTTATTAGATTTTTGAACATGAGATAGATTATTGTATTATTGCAAATTAATTTTTGAAACTAGTTCGCCAGTTGTTGAATTGATAGTTATTAAAAAAAAAATAAATATTTGCAATTAATATAAATTTTGGAATGTTATTCATTTAGATCCTTGGAAAAAGTTATTATTGGAAACTAAATAAATTTACTTGTGATTTCTGAACTATTTCTCAGCTGATTTACACTGAATGAGATTTGATTCCCATCATATTATCCATTCATTATTTTTACAGAATTTACTGTAGCACGCATCTTCGACTGTGGATTTTAAAAACTTATTTAGCTTAATCGGGAGAATGTTCATGAATTGAGCTCAAGCTAAATGCTTTTACAGCCCATTTTCACAACTATGCTGAGAACATTTCTTATCTCTCAATTACTGTTGAAGCTAGATTATGAACATTTGCTTTTGTTGATAAAAGTCGTAGAAAATTGTTTGTCTTTAAAACGCGCTCAAATTGTTCAACACCTAGCACATTATGCACACACACAGACACACACATAGACCACACACAGATACACACACACACACACACACATACATGAGCATGAGTGGGCATAGCAAATTTTTATTGGCAAAACTTTTTTAATTATCATTAATGAACATGAAGTGCGGTTCTCTTGGGCATGTGCTGCTGTACGGTCAGGCATTGCTATAACAACTATAGCAACAGAAACAACAACAACAACAACAATAACAACAAAAACAACAATAACAGCAACAACAACAACAACGACAACTTTCGCATTTGCAATTATTTTAATGTTCAATGATGTTGCAACTTGGCAGCAATCGCAATGATTTATTGCCTGGCAGCTTGCCTCAAGTTGCCCGTTCCCAGTTTTGAGTTTTGCAGCAACTTCGACTCTGGCTTTGGCTTTGGCTTTGGCTTTGGCTTTGGCTTTGAATTGAGCTCTAGGTCTGAGAAGGCACACGCCATTCATTGTGTGAAAGTTGGCAATTAGACAGTCAGTCGCTGAGGGTCACTGCTGCCGGCTCGCAGAAGTCGGAGAGAGAGAGAGGTCAGCTCTGGCCAGGCCACGCCAAGCTGATAGTCCATGAAACAGCGTTTATGTCTAATGTCTAATGCATTATAATGACCGCCCAACAGAAGTACTTATGTACAAGTTTTATTGGCTTGTCGTGCGACATTTTTGGACTGAAGTTTTCTATATGTATACTCTATATTTGAGCCAAAAAAAAAGGGTATATGCAAGAGAAAAGCAAGTGCTGAAGTCAGCTCCACATGAAGTTAGGGTAGATATTGACGATTGACTCTCTAATACCCTGGAATTGATTAAAATGATGTCATCTATATAACCTATAGATATTCCTTGTTACATTTCGTAACAACTCAAGTAGAGCATCTCTTTCAATTACAGAAAATATAATAACACACAATCCGTTATAGCATATTTTACAGGGTGTGCGCAAGTCGTATATGCCTGCACTTCTTCTTATTAAACGCTCTTAAAATGTGACGTACCCAAAGTAAGTAAATTCCAATTGGTAAACTGATTAAAATCAATTTGTTATAAGATATAAAACACGACTATTAAAGGGTTTATCTATTTCGAAGAGCCCCACTTCAGGCAAGCGCTTGATGACCTGTAACAGGGTCTGTAAATAATGAAATAAGATATATA
The DNA here is from genome assembly GCA_035047405.1 of Drosophila stalkeri. NCBI lineage: Eukaryota > Metazoa > Arthropoda > Insecta > Diptera > Drosophilidae > Drosophila > Drosophila stalkeri. The sequence goes on along the minus strand of JAWNPR010000090.1, from coordinate 389,286 downwards.
ATGCATGTACAGCAATATTTACATGATTTATATGCCAGCCGCAAAAACAATTTGCGGCCCGCAAGCCTCGCCCAACTAGGCAACTTGGTCGAAATTGTAATGCATACAACACACATTCGATATCATATCAATTTAATATATGTATATATGATGTGTCTGTGTGTATGCAGAGGCCTAAGCACGCTTAGATACACAATCACACGCGTACAAGTTTGCCCTATCTAGAGAGGCCATACAATTGCGCGCACTTGCCACAAAAACCCCATTTTCCATTTGGATCCTTACAACCCTGGCCTTGTCATAGCGGCGAGAACCCCAAAAAAGGAAACAAGGCTGTTCTAGTATGGTGTGCCCGACTAAAGAACACCCTGTATCTGTATCTGTATCTGTATCTGTATCTGTATCTGTATCTGTATCTGTATCTGTATCTGTATCTGTATCTGTATCTGTATCTGTATCTGTATCTGTATCTGTATCCCAAAAAAAGGAAACAAGGCTGTTCTAGTATGGTGTGCCCGACTAAAAAACACCCTGTATCTGTATCTGTATCTGTATCTGTATCTGTATCTGTATCTGTATCTGTATCTGTATCTGTATCTGTATCTGTATCTGTATCTGTATCTGTATCTGTATCTGTATCTGTATCTGTATCTGTATCTGTATCTGTATCTGTATCTGTATCTGTATCTGTATCTGTATCTGTATCTGTATCTGTATCTGTATCTGTATCTGTATCTGTATCTGTATCTGTATCTGTATCTGTATCTGTATCTGTATCTGTATCTGTATCTGTATCTGTATCTGTATCTGTATCTGTATCTGTATCTGTATCTGTATCTGTATCTGTATCTGTATCTGTATCTGTATCTGTATCTGTATCTGTATCTGTATCTGTATCTGTATCTGTATCTGTATCTGTATCTGTATCTGTATCTGTATCTGTATCTGTATCTGTATCTGTATCTGTATCTGTATCTGTATCTGTATCTGTATCTGTATCTGTATCTGTATCTGTATCTGTATCTGTATCTGTATCTGTATCTGTATCTGTATCTGTATCTGTATCTGTATCTGTATCTGTATCTGTATCTGTATCTGTATCTGTATCTGTATCTGTATCTGTATCTGTATCTGTATCTGTATCTGTATCTGTATCTGTATCTGTATCTGTATCTGTATCTGTATCTGTATCTGTATCTGTATCTGTATCTGTATCTGTATCTGTATCTGTATCTGTATCTGTATCTGTATCTGTATCTGTATCTGTATCTGTATCTGTATCTGTATCTGTATCTGTATCTGTATCTGTATCTGTATCTGTATCTGTATCTGTATCTGTATCTGTATCTGTATCTGTATCTGTATCTGTATCTGTATCTGTATCTGTATCTGTATCTGTATCTGTATCTGTATCTGTATCTGTATCTGTATCTGTATCTGTATCTGTATCTGTATCTGTATCTGTATCTGTATCTGTATCTGTATCTGTATCTGTATCTGTATCTGTATCTGTATCTGTATCTGTATCTGTATCTGTATCTGTATCTGTATCTGTATCTGTATCTGTATCTGTATCTGTATCTGTATCTGTATCTGTATCTGTATCTGTATCTGTATCTGTATCTGTATCTGTATCTGTATCTGTATCTGTATCTGTATCTGTATCTGTATCTGTATCTGTATCTGTATCTGTATCTGTATCTGTATCTGTATCTGTATCTGTATCTGTATCTGTATCTGTATCTGTATCTGTATCTGTATCTGTATCTGTATCTGTATCTGTATCTGTATCTGTATCTGTATCTGTATCTGTATCTGTATCTGTATCTGTATCTGTATCTGTATCTGTATCTGTATCTGTATCTGTATCTGTATCTGTATCTGTATCTGTATCTGTATCTGTATCTGTATCTGTATCTGTATCTGTATCTGTATCTGTATCTGTATCTGTATCTGTATCTGTATCTGTATCTGTATCTGTATCTGTATCTGTATCTGTATCTTTATCTGTATCTGTATCTGTATCTGTATCTGTATCTGTATCTGTATCTGTATATTTTAGCACAAAAAGCAATCTACCCTCTGTGATCACAGTACATGGTTTACAGAGTATCCAAACAGGAACCCGCCAGCATTTATGACATATGCGCGCGAAGAGCAGAAAGAGACATGGAGGGAGAGAATGGGCGATAGGCGATGGCACCGTTGTCAGTTGGGCGGCATGCCACCCTCAATAAGCGCCAGTAGTTCGCGTTTTCGAGCTGAAGCTCCAGCTGCAGGCCAAGTTTTTGCCTTTGATGGAGACGCCACCATTGTTGCCATGTTGCTCCGTCGACTCAACCGTAGCCGTAGCCATAGTCATACTCCTAGCCACGTAAATGACTGTATCCGTATCCACAGCTACGCAACCACACACACAGACACACACACACTCCCTCACACAGAGAGAGAGAGAGAGAGGGTGAGAAAGCCCACCCCACACCTACTCTACATATAAGTATAGAGAATGGGCCTGGGCAGATGGGCTGCTTGCACCGCGGCGAAGGTAACCCATAAAATAGAATACGTTTGCCTGAGGTGAGTTGAGCGAAAATGAAAGCCAAGAATTGCAATAAAACATAAAATTGCTGACTTCCCATTCGTTTGCCATTTGGGTTTCGTTTTCCCTTTTAATACCAATTGAAAAAGCATAAGTGGGGCATATAGGTGCTATGTGTAAGTGGAAACGAAAGCGATTTGGGCGCAAGTTTATCAATTATAGCTGTCGATAGACTTCTAGCATTTGTCAATAAGTCTCATGTATAAATCGAATGGATACTTATATGTCCTTTTACAACATAGTACAGGGCATCAGCTAGCCGTGCATATCCATGCATTTGAAACTCTTACTTGTATTTTTGGTTCGTGTATTTCCTCGGGTTTTTCTTTAAATGTCTGGGGCATTGTGTGCCATAAGTGCGTGTGGGGTTGTGCTGCTGTGTATGATATGTGTGTGTGCGTATGTGTGTATGCGTGTGTGTGTGTGTGTGTGTGTGTGTGTGTGTGTATGTGCTATGCTGTGCGTGCTGCTGTTGGTTGCGTCAGGGCCAAGCTGCGACCGCATTTCTTTTTTATTTTATTAGGTTTTATTTGATTTACACTTGTTTTCCGCCTGCAAGCTGCTGTGCGTGCATGTGTGTGTGTGTCTGTAGGTGGAGGGGAAGACGTGTCAGGGTGGGCGTAAGTGAGCACTTGCTGGCAATCTGTGAAGCAAATGCAGCGCTTAGTCATTTCCCTAGCATTGCGACTGGAAAATCACTTGACATGATCTATGCACCGTTCACAAAGTGGGAAAATGGAAAAACGAAGATTGAACTGAACTAAGCTGCGGATTGATTAAGAAAATTGTCAGCTATATATGTACAAAGAGGTACAAACCAATATGCAATCGAACAAAGTTCCCCTGATTAAGTGTTGTGCAATGCTCAAAGTGAATGTAGCTGAAGCCGGTGCTGAAGACGATTTAAACTGTTGTTAATTAAACGAAAATTACACTGTGAACAATTGAAGGAGAGTAGAAGAAAAAAGAAGAGTGAGAGGACGAGAGAGAGAGAGAGAGAGACACAAAGAAGAGAGCAAATTTAGAATTTAAAGAGAATCGAAGAAGCGAGATAGATAGTTGTGCTCTTCCAGTTTGATATGAAATTTAAGAGAAATTAAGAGAGTGAGAAAGAGAGCGAGAGAGAGTGACACGAAGAAGAGAGCAACGGTATAGAATTTAAAGAGAATCGAAGAAGCATAGTTAGTAAGAGAGAAAGCGAGATAGATAGTTGTGCTCTTCCAGTTTGATTTGAAATTTAAGAGAAATTAAGAGAGTGAGAAAGAGAGCGAGAGAGAGTGACACAAAGAAGAGAGCAAAGGTATAGAATTTAAAGAGAATCCAAGAAGCATAGTAAGTAAGAGAGAAAGCGAGATAGATAGTTGGTCTCTTCCAGTTTGATATGAAATTGAACTTTTCAATTTGAATGGTTCTCGGCTAAATGAATCCAACTTATTTTCGCAGAGTGTAAGAGCCTGACGTGTTGGCATGAATTTTACGATCCATTTGCAGTGCAGTCCAACAAGCAGAATTAAATGCAGTTCGCTGCGCAAAGCTAAAGTACAATTAATTAAGCACGGACTGCAGCAAAAGGATTTTAATTAAAATTTTGTCGAAGCAGCACAAGCGTGTCTCTCTTACTCTTTCTCTTTCTCGTTCTCTCCTATTGTCTCTCTTTGAGTCGCACCTGAATTGGATTTCATTTGATTTTCATTTAATGCCTGAGCTGCAATTGTAAGGCTTTCAATTGAAGCCGGCAAATTTGTAATTGGCAATATTGTTGGCCAATTGCTGTTGGCCCCAATGAATTTGATTGACTCTCGTTTATTGGCTCTTTCCTGGCCATTGTGGGCTCACCTTGACACAGTGAGTGCTGTTGACCCACCTGTAAAAGCTAAGCAAGCGAGATAAGCTTTATTAGTTTATGCACACTCAACCAGAATCCGGATGCGAATGCGGATAAAAAGCAGCTCATCAAAAGCTGTTTACACTAGCGAATAGCTCTGCTCCGGTTGAAATTTGAAAAGACGCCTTTCGCCCACAGGCCTTGCCCGGTTTGTTGGCCTAGGTGTTAATGAGTGCGATAAGCTCAAGATTAAAATATACATAATTTAACATGTTTGCCTCCTGCTTGGACTTTCAAATGTTTCTGCCACTCATCTCCCTCCATCTCTCTCTCACACTCACTCTCACTCTAACTCTCTCTCTCTCTCTCTCTCTCTTTCTGTGTGCATGTGCCTAGTTTACTCAACTGACTGAATGGCTTTGGCCATTCAATAACAATAAATTCCGATAACATATGTTTGGGCCCACATGCACAAAGGCCACAATGGCCCAAAGGCAACCGCTTAACTTACGACCACAATCTCAACTGGAGATTCGATTCGCATCGATTGCTAACAAAATATATATTCAAATGCAAGCCAAAGTCCATTGGGAAGACATAAACAAATGCATTCTAAGGCATATGCTATTCATTCACTTGCAGATTGAGCCAAAAACTGCTTCAACTACCTGATACTGAAGAAGCTCTCTATGTAATTCTCTTACTCAAGTTACTCAAATCCCTTAAAATAATCTGTAATTAGTAACTATTCTCGAAATATAAATGGACTGCAATTATCATTTTCTTGACTTTTAATTCTCTTTATTTTCATTTGGAATTTAAATACGTACGGTTTCAACCTTTTAACCTGCGTTTGCTCACCTTTAAGCTCAGCGCCATCGAAACAGTAGCCCCACAGACAAAAACACCTTCACACGTCACACACATACAAACACACACACATAGACACACGTACACATAAATACATATAGGGGGAAAGGACTCTGGTCACGATGGGATTAAGGTCAGAGCTATAAAACATGCAAAAGCACTGGCTAACTGGAGACTGCAGTTCTCGAACCGTAGTCCATCACACACACACACTCGCACACACACACACACACTCACACACACACATACACACACACACACACACACACACAGATTCAGCCAGACATGGTGAAGCAGCACACGGCGACACGACCTGCTGCTACTGCAACAACTAACCTGGTGAGCTGGACTTTTTATTAGTTTAGCATACGAGCATTCGAACATGTATACAGTAGCTGCAAAAAGTATGCATTTAAATGAAGACATATGACAAGTAGTTAAAGAAGCCTAAATCAAATGACTGCAGTCATCTGCGGACATGCTGCGAATTATATAAAATGCGAATTTCGTAGGACACTACTGAGTACAAGTTCTCAGATGAACAACATGATTTTCATTAGTCTCAATTCTCTTAGATTTAAGAATTTAGAATTCACAATATATATAATTGAGCAAGAATCAGTTACTGTTAGAGAAGTTAGTGCTTCTATTAGTAATCTAACATATTTAATCGATTCCATCTTCCAACTCCAATCGCAACTTATATTTTCCATCTACTATCTTCCATTTCTCATCTTCCATAATCAATTTTCGATTCTTCTATTTTCAATCTTCCATCTTTTATATTTCATTTTTGATCTTTCATCTAGCATCATTTATCTCCCATCATTCATATCATTTCAAGTTACAGTCTTCCACCTCTGATGTTCCATTCTATACTTTCTTTTCTTTTAAAGATTTTCTTTTTAAAGTCTTTCTTTCCCATCTCCCATCTGACAGAGACCTTTACATTTGTCCGCCACTGTAGTCGTAGAGTTTGTTCTATGCTCAGACATTAGTTTACCGCACACTCGATTGGGTTGTCCTTTGGTTTGTCCTTTAGTTTGGGTTTGTGTACGGCTCACTGGCTGCCCGGCTGGTTGGTCGACTATTTAGCTATGCCTTGACCTGGAAAAAGGATTTCTCGCGCAGAGCCCATAAATATGCAACAATATGATCGCAAAACACTGTTTGATGTTTTTCGTCAACAAAATATTTTCGACACGAACAACGGACTTACACTCCCTAGTCACACACACAAATACACAATCAGACAGAGAGACACGATGCACTTGGAGAGGAACTGTGCGTGTTTTGTCCATTTCGTATTCCCATGTTAATCATATAAATGATGATTTATGGCCCTCCGAGGAGATGTCGGGCAGCTGGCTCTGAAGTCAATCGGCTCTTTGAATTATTGAGCAAGCTCAAGGCACACACACATACACACGAGATAACTTGCAACTTAATTAGCAATTATGCTTATTTGAAAACAATATTCTGCACTAAGCGAGATTGACAATGAGAAGAAAAATTAACTTGGCTAACGCCAATTCCAATTGGGCAATCGGAGAAATAAGTCTTTTTTTTTAGAATATATGTAACAGGCAGAATGAGCCGAGTCGAGTCTTGTTCGTCTGTTTCAGAACCTAGAAGAGCTTGGGAATTTAGCAATCAGAGTCTACAAATGTAGCATATAGATTTATTTCTATTTAATAAACATATATGAACGCCATTCAGTGCACTTGATATAGATAGTCCATCAAAAGATTATACCAAAATTATATATTTGATAAAGCGGGAGGAGGAGCTGGTAGCAGCCGGTAGAGCTCGGTAGTGCCCGACTGCAACTTTCTTAAACGTTTATTTTTTTTTTTCAGTTATTTTTCAAATAAGTTCCTTGGCACAAAAACAAACATGGTCTGCTCTGCATAGATATATTAGCTATGCGGTTTTGTAACCTACATAGCGCTTAGCTGGCTGAGCCCCAGAACCCAACCCAATTGCCGCTCCTCGGAGCCCTTAGAGCCATGGGCAACAAAAATGTATGCAAACGAATTAAATTGGCAGGCTGACTGGCAGGAAACCAGGAACCAAACGCAAACGACGCTGCGAAGTCAGGACATCATGATGATTGCGCGCTCGAGCTAAATATAATTATATTTTTAAATTTAAACATTAAATATTAACATAAACACCCTCATGCACACCACAGCACAGCATAGCAGAGAACAGAGACACACCTTTGCTGTTATTTTATGGTGTATAAAACAATTCAGTTATCTTATTTGCGAGAGTCAAATAAACTCGAAAGCCCATAAGATTGCACCTTTAGCAAACAGCAAACCTTGAACCCGAATTAACTTTAATAAAAAAACAAAAACATTCATATCAATGTTATTTATAATGTTAAACAAATTTAACTAAACTGTTCCATTAAAGCATTTGCATTTAGTTGACACAATTCATTTCGTATAGAATTTCCCTAGTTGACAAAGTCGTTTACTTGGACATTAACAACTCAAATTGTGATGTTTCTGCAATTGTTTTTCGAGCATTCGCTGTTTGTTCCCGATTGAGCACTTTGCATCAGGACGTGCTCTCTGGGGCAACGTGTGCATCAGCAGCAGCAGCAGCAGCAGCAACGAAAAGCGAAACAATCAAATTGGAAGAGCTAAAAAGCTAAAAAAAAAACAAAACAATACAATGTCAGGCACATCAAAGTCAGAGCTGAGCTGAGCTGTAGCAGATTCTCATGCATTCGCAGCAAAACCAATGCCAAATGTCGACCAAATCAACTGAAGAAATATTTATAAACCTATCGAGATTGAGCGACACTATAGATACCCTATACAAATTTACCTTCCATTCTAGTACGAAAAGATTTTGATTTTCCTATAGTACGACAAAGAAATCAAGAAATTAACTAGATCTCATGATCGATAAATAATGATAATACGACAAATACGAATATTGAATTAAACAGAATTTGATTAAGTATATAGTAAATCTTGCCAATTCCCACAAAATATACCCACATATTCTCACACGCTGGATACATACATACACAGCTCATGGCCCGGAGCTTGGCTATAGAGTGGGCTAAAGTAAAACCAAAATGGCGGAAAAACTGCAGTTTTTTTGCAAAAAATGGAAATACAAAAACTGCAGAACTGGAAAACTGAATGTCAAATGCAAATTGACAGCTTTCAATATCAATTTCAAAACAATCGCAGCGCAAGGGACAGAGAAAGAGAGAGAGACACAGACTGGATGGACAGCATATGGTGTGTAAGAGGGAGACAGACAGACAGACAGAGAGAGAGAGCAAAAATCAATTTGGAATGCCAGGTGAATAAGAGAGGTAAAAAATACAACTAAAAACAAAAAAAATTTAAACAACCTAAAATTACAAGCGACACTTTTAAAATATTTCGCAACTCGTTTGGAATCCAATTTGGTTGACAGGTTAAATTAATTAAATCAGATTTATATGAACGAATGTGAAATGCTTTTGATGTGGTATGTACATCTTGACCAGATACACTCCTCTAGCTCTCCCCCTTGCCTCCCTCTCTCTCTCTCTTTCTATGTGTGTGTGTGTGTGTGGTTGAACACATTTTGTAAATTAGAGTTTGCGGTGCCTGCGAGATTTGCCTTTGGTATAGCTTTTAGCTTTTAGATTAGTCTCGCTCGCTGTTTGTTTATGACACAAGTATTTAAACAGTGTGCATGAGGCATTTGCATAAATTAACTTTGCCAGCTAATGGCAAAGACTTGCAGCTTATCTACATGCCAATTAACTTGGGCCCGACTGACTTTGCAGATTTTCCCATTAGCCACAAGAAATGCAAAGTCTGTGTGGCTAGAAATCGCATTATCTCACTCAACTCAAATACGTCTCCGCTACGGACTCTTGGGTAAATCTATATTGAACAGTCATCGAAAGACACACACACACATATATATATTCTATTAAAATGCAATGCAGCTCAAGCAAATTATAAATCGAGCATTGCTAAGAAAATGGGAAATGCTCTTCTCTTTGCTGCACCAGGTTCAGGTCGAACATAGCCGTGAGTAAGCATGGGGTATGCATGACTAACTTAATGAAATGCACTTTAGTTTCAGCATATTCTCATTGGCATCTGCATGTATGTATGAGAACTTCATCTACCCCATGTGTGCGCAAAGAAATTATTGATTTTATTTTTTTCTCCCAATAACTCAAATGCAGAACTCCCTCAACAGCATCACTCACCCTTACCTTACCCTGCCTTTCAAGCAAACCTTGACTTATGGATTTGTAATTACAGAATTAGTAGTTCAATGGCAATGCGATTGGCAGTTTTTATGATTCACAATGTCAGCCACAAGCAGCAGCAGCAGCAGCAGCAGCAGCAGCAGCAGCAGGAGGTAAGTAATAGAAGGGCCCAAGCACCACTCCTCCCTCCTCTACTTACTCCATGCGTAAAGGTATTTGGCAATTGAAATTTGTAACTCAAAAGGCATGTCAAGTTAAAATAGAATATATTTTATTATTATATTTGTCCCATGTTTCTCTATGCTCTGCCATGCACTCGACCAGCACAGAGCTAATATACCCCGCTGGCACTTGTATACATATCTCTTCACGAACCTATTATAATATCTCATCAATTAGCAGCAGTTCTTGTGAAAATTATAAAATTCGTGCAATTTGTTAACATATCAAGGCAGCAAATCAAATGCTCTTTTTGTTGAGCAACAATAAAATATATTTTAAACAAAACAGAATAAAAGAAAATCCCTCTTGTGTGTGTGTGTGTGTGTGTGTAAGAAATATATGTATGTAAGCTAAGCGCTTTCCGTTCGGCTGCCTCTCGAGCGAGACGCAGCAGCCCAGCCATGACGGCTCTGATGGGCAGCTCAACTGAGAGTTTTCCTCTGTTTGGAAGCTGCTTCCGAAGACACAAAATAGAATCAAGATGTTATGCCACTTGTTATTGTTGTCGTCTCTTGTTATTCTTATAATTGTGCATATGACCCTGTTTAATACAGTTCGCTGCACAATTATGCGTTCGTCTAACATTTTCTTAGCCTTCTGACTTTTTTTTAAGCCACCTTTGACTTATGGCAAGCAAAAAGCAAAAAAAAAACAAACAAAAAAACAATAGGCTGTTCAGAGCACGTTGGAGTTTCTGAGTAACACACAAACAATAAGCTCTGGTCTATATTTAAAAGAAATATTTTATGCTGAATGCAGATAAAGTTGTGTAAGAGCGAGAAGGCCAATCGCGAGCTCGTTGGCTATGCTTAGGGTGTCTCGCGGTCGATCAGTTGCGAGTTTGATTTGATTTTATTTATTTTTTATTTTAATCAAATCAATCTGGCTGCTGTCTATGGCAAAATAAATGTGTACAGAATTTAGACAAATGATTTACAAACTCTAAAGTAATTAAACATTCCAAAAACATTTGAAATAGAAAAGTTTTTTTAGCGAGCAAAACAATTTGTTAATTGACAGCTTAAAATTTCGTACAAGAGCAGCTGAGCCAAGGATTCAAATTGTCAAATGACAATTGATGGCTAAATAAACGGCAATTAATTGGCGTTGATGGAGTCGAGGTTGAGATGTAGCAGGAGGCGGCAGCAGTGGCATGGGCAAATAGAGAGGCTGTGGCGGAAACAGCTGGCCGGCAATTTGCCAAATTACTTTGCGGCGATAAATCAAAGCATCAAAGTTCTATTAAACAAACCTCCCCACATAACCACCACCACCCCTCCCCCTCCACCCTTTGTGAGAACTACTAAGTAACTAACTGAGAGCGTGGAATTCGTCTGTGGAGAACTGTTATTGCCGTCGCGTTCCCCGGACAGCTGTCAAACTGCTGAGGCAGAAACTTACGACACCTCATTAAATATGCGGCACAGAAGTTCCCACAAAGCAGCTGCCAACTGCCAACAAGATCCGAAATCCTTGGCCAGGTGGAGCGCTTCGTTTTCAATTTGGCCAACTCAGCGGCTCATTTTTATGCCCTGCAAACCATTGAAACTGACTGAAAGAGGGTATATCGTTTGCTTAAAGCATAAGTATAAGAAGTGCTTTATAAGAGTGTAGTATATGTATAAGAGTAGAGCTTATAACTCCTAGACTCTTATATAAGTGAGCAACTTAATAGATTTCGAGAAACATAATGTAAGACAATGAAATTATAAGACTATTAGATTCTTTAAAATCATTTGTATAAGAGTAGTGTTTTATAAGAGTATAGTATATGTATGTATAAGAGTAGAGCTTCATAAGAGTATAGGTGAGCAACTTAATGGATTTATAGAATCATAATGTAAGACATTGAAAGTATAGGACTATAAGACATTTTCAATTAATATGTATAAGAGTGAGTAATGCTTTATAAGAGTGTAGTATATGTATAAGAGTAGAGTTTCATAAGAGCTGCGGAATATAATGTAAGACAATGAAAGTATAAGACTATAAGACTCTTTCAACTCATTTGTATAAGAGTTAAAGGGGTACATCGAAAAAATAGATTAATTGAAGAATAAGAGAACATTAATCTAATAGATATAAAGTATGAGAGTATATTTGTATATGAATATAAAAATCTGTATAAAGGTATAAGAGAACATTAAGATTTATAAGTATAATCCCATAGTAACATAGTGCATAGAGCATAGAGAAGCATACAAGTATGGGGGTGGGGGTGGGCTCAAAAGCATGAGAAATTTACATTACTTACGAATGCTTATCGAATATTTTAAGAGTATATAATATATTAAGAGCATAATATTCATTCTATGGCCTTTGATATTTATTGTTCATTCCTCGTCTTGTAGAGATTACTTGAAATCGTTTAGCAGGTATCTCTTAGTCTGGCATACCCAACTCGAGCACTGTTGCTTGCTGTTTTAGTACATTTTTGTTTTCTTTTTAATCTCGTAAGTGTATGTGTCAACTTTTCTCACTTGGTTTGTTCGTTTGTTTGGCTTACGCACAGGTCCCCTTCCCTCCATCCTAAGGGAACCCCCTTGGAGTCAATGTCGAGTCAATAAAGCACGGAAATTGCCAACAAAAGAGCCACAAAGGCAACTCCAACTCCAACAACAACAACAACAACTGGACCTCATTTGTGTTGTTTTCTTCAATTTTTTTTTTGGTTTATTCTCATGATATTCTATTATTCATTCCAATTTGTATGTGTGTGTGTTTGTGTTTGTGTTTGTGTAGTGAATCCTTCAAAGGTATATTTTTCAACATGCTGCCGCTCCGCGCGCTCTCCGGTTCACCTAGCAAAAAGGTCACTGAAAGTTTTTTGCCTGGCGAAGCAAGCTTCTGGCTTTGCGCTCGTTTATTAGATTGTCCTGCGGCCCTGGCACATCAAAAAGTTGCCAACGGCTGTTTTTGACAAGTCCCGCCTTGCTCTGCCTCCCTCACATTGTGAAGTGCCATCAATGCTGGGCGGGGGGGGGTGTCATAAACATGACAAAGTCTTTTTCCCTTCCACTCGCTCTCTGACTCTATCTATAATCCACATGCCTCTTCCTCTTCTACATCATTGTGCGTTCATTATGAGCAAGTTCCTTGAGGACCAGAAAAACTTATCGACAACAACAACAACCGCACCACCAGAGAGGCGAGTGAGTGGAAATGCCATCGAAGCCCATCAAATTTGTATTGAATATGGAATATAATGAAGTGCGTTTAATAAGAACTTAAGTAATTAATACTGAAGCTCCTGCAGCTCTTTCAGCTCTTGTAGAAGCATTTAAAATCAGTTTAATTAAGAATTATTTAAAGAAATTGACGTAGCTTAAAAATGAAAGCTATCTTGGCTTAAAGCTTACTGAGAATAAAGCAATGCTAAAGCTTGTCAAATCTTTGCCGTGAAAGAGAGAGAGAAGGAGAGAGAGAGAGAGCGCATTCTTTGAATTAAATTCCTAATTTATGATTTGCTAAACTCCTTTCGATTTAATGTGACAGACTTAAACTATTTTTTTGTATGCTTAAATAAATTTATAGATTTCTGGAAACAATTTCTTAGTTTTAGCATAAATTCGTTTTATATTTTGAGTTACAAAGGTGCAGATCTTCCGGGCAGCAGCATATATGTTATATACATATGTCTTTACATTAATTAATGTATGTATATTTAGAATCTAACTTGAATTAGAATTTCTTAATAACAATCTCTACATATATATCATTTATAAATGCAAACTAAAAAATTGAAAGTTCATTGATTCATATACTTCAATCAATTCAAAGCTCTGTTTCATAGATATCTTTCATTTGAATCAATTAAGACTTAATGGATAAACAAATGGCAAGCAAATACTTACTAATGACAATTGAACTAATGTTTCTATATGTATAATATGTTTCTATATGATAGAACTTAAAGTTACTACTTATTGTTTAATTGTCAGATTTATGACATTGCGCAAGTTTCTACTTAATTATGGCAATTAAATTAACATACAGAAGAAAGAAGCATATCAATTAGTTAATTGCTTTTCGAAACTGTAAATGTATTTAATATCTGCCCCAATATTAAGCTGTCTTTCCCACCCATTCCAACTCTCACTTTTCGTCTCCCTCTCTCTCTCTCTCTCTCCCTATCTCTTCCTCTCTTGTGACACTCGTGTTTAATTATGACAAGGCCAATTACATTCGATTACATCTCAAAATGCTTGGATTGATTAAGCAACGGAAAACTTGTTGTGTTGCCCAACATTTTGGACCGCGTTTATGCGGAATGTTGGGTGGAAATGTAAGCTCGTTGGCATTGTCGTTAATTGAAATGCAAATATTGATGAGTGTTAAGCAAACGAGGCAGCTGCAGAGCCAACGAGACAGCCAGACAGCCAGACAGCAAGTGAGCTAGCGAACGCTAATTTGCACAATTTTCGTTTTGTCGCGCGCCGCATAATGCGCCGCAAAGTATGCCATAAAATGCAGTGCAGTGCAGTGCAGGCAGCTGCTACTGCTGCTGCAAATTTGAGAGTCAAGTCGATGCCACGCCCCCTTCTCCGCATAGCCCCTCTCCAACAACACGCTCACTCGAATGCCTCGACAGCTGGCAGACAAATTGCAGACTGGCAACTGGCAAGCTGGCAGCTGGCAAGCTGGCTAAATGCTTTCCTAAAGCACCAGCAGCAGTGCTGACACATTTAGCCATTTTCCAGCCAATTTTTTCTATTTTTGAATCTGAATCGATCATATGAATGTGAGGGAGCCATAGCTTGTTATGCCAGCAAAATGAATACTATTTACTTCTGAAGGCAATCATTCATTTACCTTCTCTTTCATTTCGTATTTTGGTTTCTTCTCTCTTCTATTCATTGTCTTCTATTTACTTCTGAACGCAATCATTCATTTATCTTCTCTTTTATTTCGTATTTTGTTTTCTTCTCTCTTCTCTCTTCTATTCATTCTCTTCTATTTACTTCTGAAGGCAATCATTCATTCTTCTTCTCTATCATTTCGTATTTTGGTTTTTTCTCTCTTCTCTCTCCTATTCATCTCTTCTGATATTATCTCTTTTAATAACTTTCTCTTTCTTTTCCCACGTGACTACGATTCCTATTCTCTTTAATTGATATTCCTTTGCATTGTCATATTTACTTCTATCTTCTTTTAGTTTATTTTCTCTTCTCTTCTCCTTTCTTTCTACTCTTCTTCTCGCCTCTCTTCCTTCCTTTCCTAACCTCTCCTGTTATGCCTTCTTTTGCTCTCATCGTCTCTTCTGTCATCTCCTCTCTTTTCTCATATTTTCCACTCTCCTCTTCACTTCTTCTTCACTTCCGTTTTTCTTTCTCTCTACTATTTATTATATTTTCTATTCTATTCAGTTTATCATTTCTCTTCTTCAAGAGATAGCTGGCTGCACTGTTAAAGCAGACTCAGCAGAATTTCAAATTTATTCAAATCAACTCGTTGAGCGAAAGGGGGCGTGGCAGGCATAGTCTGTAACAGTCTCTATCACTCTACTCCCAGTGTGTGTGTGTGTGTGTGTGTGTGTGTATGTGTGTGTGTGTCGAGCAATGAGCAACTGAATGAATGATTCAATTAGGCATCAAATATTTACAGCAGACGTTTAAATATTGCGAGAGCAAGAGACGATACGACTTTGGCTTGGTTTTCATTTTGGCTACGGGCTTCGGTTACGGGTTTACGGCTGTACGAATTACGAATTGACGGCTTGAATTGAGTGCCATTGGATTTGCATTGGGGCCACAGCTGCAGTTGCCTGCGGAACTGAAAACTTGGCTACAGCAAAACTTATCTAATTGGCCCCTCAAGCCCATTTGTACGCAATAAAAAGTGACATAGAAAAGTCAAATTGTAGATTAAATGCGCTTTCAGCTCTCAGAAGATAGATTGGTCAGCGAATTTCGATACCTTAAATAAATATCCAAATCTTTTATCAATGATTGTTCTTATAAACGCCAAGAAGAGTTGGAACTAAGTCAAACTTGAAACGAAATCAAACAGCTAACATAACCAACTTAAAGTCAACACAAACAGAAAGAGAGAGAGAGAGAGAGAGAGAGGGAGGAGAGAGAGAGCAAGCAAATCTAGCGCAATGTGACGAGTGCACCGAGCACAATGCTCTGAGTTGTAAATAAATAAATAAATAAATAAATCGTGCATTGTTTCGCTAGAGCAACGGCAAAATCGGAATCTAAATCCGAATTCCGTTTTCAATAGTTTTTCCTTCAGATTTATGAGTTTTCCTTCCTCTCCATACCCTCTTACTCTATTTGTGTTTGTGTGTTTGTGTGGCAATTTCAATAGTTTGATTACAAAACTTTTTCAATTGAACATTTTTGCATTTTTGAGCTGAAAGCTTGACAGGTTGAACGACTTCTCAGGTTGCACGTGGCGTATGCGCAATGTTTTCCTTTAAACATTTACAAATATTAAATTAAATGCACTATATATAAATATATATATTAAATGCAAATCTTTGATAGAGTTTCGCTTCACTTATAAGTTCTTTCCAAGCTGCCAAAAAAGTTGTCGCCGTACTTAAAAAACAAAAAACAAAAAAAATATATATTTATATATATATTTTCATAATTTTTATCACGATTGTAATTCTCGCCCGAAAAGTTTTGCATTCAAAAAGTTTTTTGTATATTCGAGCTGGAACTTTTACTGGGAGGCGTCAGAGGCATAAAACTTTTCATGCTGACAATGAGCTTCACAACAGATTTCAGAGTTAATTTCCGCAACTTTCGCTCGTCGACAATAACAATAACAATTTGGTGTGCGAATACCCATTGCACGCACTGTTGTTGTTAATAACCCTAATTATTTTTGAAACGATATAACAGCCTGCTCATAATTGGCGCAATGCGAATTTCAGCAGCTTCCTCTTCATCTTTTAGATATTTAGCAGCCATTATTAGATAACAGAAGCATTTAAAGTTGCGCCCATTCGACTATTTGACTTCTCTCCTACTTTTTCTTATCAATGTCTCAAAGCTGAAATGGATCTTGTTGACAGCCAAACAATGCCATTAATCAAGCTGTCTCAAGGTGCACTTCAACTAGCTCTGGTCCCAAGAAAACGGACACAGTTTTAGTTCTTCATTTCACCAAGAATATATTTGTATAAAAAAGGAAAAATAACTTTCGCCAAGCTGCCAGATACTCATTAATATAGAAATTGATATTTAAGCTGGAGTAATTGAACTATTATAGAAAAGGAATAAATATAGACAATTTATTATAAGTAAATTAAAGCTCTTATTTTAAAATATTTCTGAAAAGCCCTGAAAAGCTTATTTAAAGCTTTAAAGCTTCATTTCAATTACAAATTTTAAAGTTCGAAATACAATTTCTCCTTGAACAAAACTCTATTTAAATTTAATAGAATTTCAATTTAACACAAAACTGAAAAGAATTTGAGAATTTTCGCTTATAGCTATACAATTTACGGAATTTAATTTTATAAATATTTTAAATATGTTTTATTTCAGGCTAAATTTCTTAGTGTTCAACGTTTGTATATTCATTATCAATTTATTCAGCACATATAACCGTCTTTCTAAGACCATATGCGAGGTATTTATGTAGGATAGAACTAAAATCCCAAGTCAAGCTGTGCACATGTCACACACACACACACACACACACATATACACAATATGCAGCGACACGGCGACAGTTTTTGCGCCATGCCAGGAAAACGACAACAAAAAACTCTGCTAAAATAAAGCAAAAAGAAAATACAAAAAAAAAAATAGCTGAAAAAAAACAACGATTCGGCCATGTGCTGACAGCGATAAATTCTAATGCCCGGGGTCGCTGATGCCACGCCCCCAGAGTGTGGGCGTTGCCATGGACGAAAGCTGACCAAGAGGAAGGCCGAAGCATGAAAAATGCTTCGCATCCGGACAGAGACTGGGCACACCAACTGCATGAGAATGTGAAAGAAGAGAGCAAAGTAGAGCAGAGAAGAGAAGAGAAGGGAACTTAACTGAAATTTGGGCTTGTATTTGGTGTTTGGTATTGTTTGTTTGGCCAAGGAAATATTTTTAGCACGTGTTTGCGTACTGTTTTTTTTTTCATTTTTTTTTCTGGTCAGTCTCTATAGTCTGCACATCTATTGCCTGCTGTAATCACCCACCCATCCAGCCAGCAACAGAGGCAACCACATTTGTCACTTTAAATGCAATTTGACTTGTGCCCAAAGCGCATAAGTTTTCCTTTAGCTACCAGCAATTTGTCCTGTCTTGTTTTGCCCCGATGGGGACAAGCCGGGCAGAACGAAAGCATCCTGAGCGCGAGCTAAGAAGTGTAGCATACATTTGGGAGCGCTCGACAAAATCAATTCTAAAGTCGAGATAGCTAGTGAATATATTTATTGTCTCTGTTGGCAAATTGCTTTGCGGCCATTTCATTCATGCATTCATTCATTCTCATTTATTTACCTGCATTACCCGCATTCCCCAATGACTATCAAACAAATCATTTTCATTCATTTTGATATACTCATTCAGCTTAACTCATTTACTTATTCACTCATCTTGTTTCATTGACTCTTTCTTATTCTTTTATTCATTTTTATTATTCATAAATTGTCATTTATTCATGCATATTCAGTTACTTATTCAAATCCATTTCATTTCATACCTCTAATATTTGATCTCATTTATTTATTCATTTACGTATTCACTCATTCAGTCTTATTAATTCATTCATTCACAGAATTCAATATCAAGCATATTCTATCTTTCACTATTACAAGACACAAATTATTTTTAATTTATTCCACTTGATTCATTTTATTCATAGTTCATATTCATTTGAATCATTCCAATCATTCAAGCACTCATTATATTCATATATCTCTTTTTATTTGTTTCTTTTATTTATTCATGCTTTAATTCATTTACTCCCATTGAGTTATTCATTTACTTATTCGCTTAATCATTCAAACATTTTTTCATTCCCCAAAATGATTTGCAATTGCCTCGCTCACGCCTACAGCTAATGAGCTTCTGCCTCTTCTGCTGCTGCAGTCGAGTGTTAAATCCCAAAAAAAATAACGTCAATTTGCATCAATTATTATCTGTAAGGGAGTTGTCAGCTATTGGAGCAAACAAAAAAAAAAAAAAAACTAAAAAGGAAGTCCAATATTTATGGCTTTATGTTTTGCTATTGTTGTTGTTGTTGTTGTTGTTATTGTTGTGCAATGAGCCGGAAATGTCTTCATTATGATTGCATATGACACCGGCTTTAGTGGAGCCTGCGTGCCAAACGGAAGCGGAAGCACACGAAAATTTCTTTATTATTATTGTTGTTGTTGTTGTTGTGGCTAATGGATACTCTGTATGCCCATGACTACTAGAAGGAAGTTTAGTTCAATGTGAAAATGATTTATTTGTTGAGTGAACAATATTTGAGTGAATGAATGAATGAATGACAGTATTCTCTATAACGTCTGTCTCTTCTAGCTCTCTCTTACGTACATTCTTATGTATATACTTTGAATGTTATTCACACTCTCTCCTTAATTCTGTCTCTTTCTGAGTTTCTCAGTTTGCTATAGCTCTGCCTCGACTTCTCTCTCACTAAGATTCCCTATACATCTTGCTCTGTCTCCCTCCTAACTCATTCCGTCTCTTACTCTAGGGTATCCATTAGACTGGCAGCCATAATAGCTGTAGCACTCCTTCTTCTATTTAGCCGCCTTTTGTATAACCAGCACGCTGTTGTTGTTGTTGTTGTTAATGTTGCTGTTGTTAGCGATGCGTACGAGCGTGGTAATTTGCTCACATGTACACAATCTCAGCGCCAGCCATTGGCAAAACACACTCGCTGTGCCCCCATCCTTCTCTTCTCTCTCTCTCTCTCTCTCTCTTTCTCTCTCTCTTAGTTCAGTGTTTGCTGCTCGTGCCATGAAGCATATGAATGATGGCTGAATTCATATCAACTGACAGTTTATTTACACAAACGCCATCATTACCAACGCCTGCAACCTCGTCCACAGGCTAAATCACACAGAAACATATACACTCACACTCACACTCACACTCACACTCATATTCACACTCACACAGACTCACATAATCGTCGTTGAGCGTGTGTGTTATGAAAAATTGACTGTGATTTATGCAATTATGTTAACAAAATATTTACTTAGCCACAAAACTGATTGGCCAAGACACATTTGGGCACAGCTTGCGGAGCGATTATTAAAAATACATTAGCACGCAGACCGCTTCAATAATAAATGCTAAATTAATTACTACACTGGAAGCCAAAAATATATTCAAGGATAAACTGAAAAAAATACAATTAAAGGATTTAAATATTTATATATTTAGTATTGCATATACATATATGTATATATAATATAAGTATAAAATATAAACAAATTATTTATTAATATTTATATACATATATAATATAAAAATAAAATATAAACATATTATTTATTATTTATTAATATTTATATACATATTTTGCATATATAAATAAATTTAATGTCTAAACCATTTTTATATTTTACAAAATTAACTATATTTTATTTTCTTTAAATCATAAATTAAACTAAAAGATTTGAATAATTCGCTTAAGCCACAAAAACATTTTATTAAATAAAATTAAATATAATTTAAAGGAAAATTTCCCATTCATTGCAAGACGTTGGCCAAAAGCGACTTTAAAACTTTTGACCAGATTACGCTTATAAATATATGTATATATTTTATATATAAATATATATGAGCTCAAATATATATGTATAAAAATAAAAATAAATTATAATTTTATTACCAAAACGGATGCGAAAAACTTTTGCCATTTCCCCTCGGAAAATGCGCTTCCAAAATAAAAAAAATAAGAAAAAAAACAAGTAGCCAGCCAAGTTTTCGTGGCCATTTTCTGTTGTGCTTTGGTGCTTTTGGGGGGCAGTGCTCATTACCTTATTGCGTTTGCCCACCAACTGGGCCACGCCTATGCCAAAACTGTGGGCGGCGGCGGCGGCGGCGGCGGTCTGTGCCTTGTTTGTGCCGTCGAAATGAACGGAAAATGGTGAAACTTTTAATTGAAACCATAAATTTTGCTCGCTGGTTTTCTATGCCAGCAGGAATTTGTCGTGCGGCGCTTGCCTACTTAGCCACCAACAAGCAACTGTCGAATGCCTACCCACACCACCAACCCCACACCTCACACCCCACACCCCCTAAGCTACACTATTCCTGCATGCCCTACGCCCCACCTCAAGCCATATAGCGAACTCAAGTGCAATTAGCGCCGAGCATGGATTGCACTTTTGACCAACGGGCCAACAAGTTGGCCAGGTAAACTTTTACATAATGAGCAGCGTACACACCAACACACACACACACACACATACATACATATCCACACTTATAAACACTTTACGAAATCAAATAGAATTGTTATTCTAATGCAAACATTGCCAAAAGTAAGCTGCTTAAGTAAGTTCAACAATTCCTTAGTTAAGAATATTTTTTAATCTATTTTTTCATAAATTTCAATGTATAAAAATGCGTATTAAAATTAGTTTATTTTTCCATTAAAAAGCAATTTTCCAAGCCGGTAAACTATTGCAAGAAACAGTTTAATAAAATAAATAAATAAAATAAAAATAAAAGTTAAAAATATAAATATATATATATATATTTATATGCATATGTCAAATTAACAATTTTAAAGCAAACTAAACTTTTAATATAATTTTATTTTTATTTTATTTATTTATTTTATAAAATACCCATATATATATCCATAATTGTCATAATAAAAGTTATTTAAAAGAAATAGATATTTCATAGTTTTTGGAATGGAAAAACTTTGCGATGTTTTGGGATTTTCTGAACTTTTTCAAAAAGTTCTTAAAAACTATTTAATACAATTTTTAAAATTCTTCAGCATGAAAACTTTACTCAATAAATATTTCATAAGCCCAATTAAAGCTCTTTAGAAAAAAAAAAAAAAAGTTGAAGCTAATAAGGAAGCAGAAGAAAAAACCAGAGCCAAGCATATATAAACTTTCTTAAGACTTAATTAATTTGTTGTCAGTAAAATGAAATAGAAACCAAATTAAAATTCAAAATTATCTTGGTTAGCTAAACTAGTTGCTTGGCTAATTAGAGTTAATTACAAATTGTAAAATCAATTAAGAGAACGTTTCAACTCACCCGCTCTAATTAACTGCCTCACACGCATTTTTTTGAGCAGTGTAAACGCTGCACAGTGGAACGAAAGTTTTTCAAGTGACTTTCGCCAAAGTACCTTGGATATTTATGTCAAGCAACTGTCGGTGTCGTCGAACACGCGCAGCCGGAAATGACGAATGATTAAAAGTGGGCGTGCCATAATTTCCGCTCAGCTCGAGATGTGTGTATGTTTGTGTGTGTGTGTGTGTGTGGCAAACAGGAAATTGCAGCTGAGCGAGCAAACATTGCATATAATACTTATATATGCGCCTCGAATCGAGCCAGTTACAGCTGAGTCGCTTCACATTTCACAATTCATACTTTCTTCTTGTTGCCAGTTAATTGAATTTTCAGAGAGCCAATCGAACGAGTCCATTCGCTTTGGCCAATACATCAGCGAGCGACCGAGAGGCAGGCAGACCAGATTCATATCACACACTCACAGTTTGCTGGCTACAACAGAAAAAAATTCAATTTCCTGCATTTAAATGGCTTTGCTGCACAGCTCTTGCCACATTTTGTTGCATCGCTGAAGTCCCATAAAAAAAAGGGAATTCAAAATAAAATTTCTTCAAATTGATAACTAGGAATCAGTTGAGTAAACTTGAGAAACTCTCTTTACAAACAGTTCATAGGGAAAGGGGCTTAGATTTACGAGCTAATGAAGATATATAAAATATATATACATAAAATCTAGTATAGTAAAAACACAATATTTTAATTTGAAAAACAAATTTCCCACCACATTACCGAACATTTTTAAATTATTAAATTTTGATGCAATTAGAAACCAATTTTATTTATATAAAATTTAATAAAAACAACATTCCACATAACTTCATGCAATAAAGAGTCAACTAAAATATAAATGGCATATATATATATATAAAAGAAATCATTTTTTGTTTCTAATTTAAACTGCAAACGAATCTCAAATTTCAATTTTAATACGAGAAAAATTTGCTTGATATGATTAAAATGAAAATTGGTTTATCAGCAAAAAAAAAAAAAAAAAAAAATTGTACAAAAAAATATAAAATAAACTCAAACGAATATTCCATGCACAAAAGGAGTTAAATATTTATTTATTTTATTTTTTATTTATTTGTTTATTTTGTTGACTAGTTTATGACTTTTTGCTCGTAAGCTGACCCCCAAATGTAGGCAATGAATTTGAAGGCTTCACTCGAGCTTTGCTTTTGCAAGTGCGTTGCAAAAGCCTGAAATATTTGCCATCTAAAAAGAGAGAAAGAAAAAATTATTTGGGTCTGGCTAATATTTCAAATTGTAAAATCCTTCTCCACTCGAAGCCAAAGGAATATTTTTGTGTGCTACTTTTGCTATTGATTTTATTTGGCATATAAATGCGACGTGTGCTGCTCATATTTTTGTGATTCTTCTTTTTTTTCGAATACTCGCTCACTGCATGAGAAGCGAGTATATTGGTTTTACTACAGACTTCAGAGACTACAGGCATTTTCTGTATATAGAAATCTGTACTCAAAGTTAAGGATCAAGCACCTGGCCTTGGATCGCTCTTGACCTATTTTACAGATAGTCTATAGGGTATTACCACTACTTTTACCTTCTCTATAGATTAACCCTAAATTAGATATATGCAAAAATACCATAGCAAAAACTCAGGCTCAGCACATTCTGAGCTCCCTTGGAATTGTGTCGAGTAACGAGTATTACCCAGTTGAACACGCCCACTGCAATTTTCTTACTTTGTGTTTTTTTTATGCCACAGATACGCTTCATATTCTTCTTCCTTTTTTTTCTTGTTTGTCGGGGGATGGCAATGGCAATATTTTCAATTTGCTAAATGGCGCAGTCAGCCAACTGAAATGCGGAACATACATATATAAAAATCTATATACATATATAGCTAAGTATATATATATAGGGGGAATGTGCATATATATGTGTGTCTGTGTGCCATGTGAAAAGAAAAACCACAGCAGGCATTTTAATAATTCTAATGCGATGTTTTTTGAGTTATGAATGCGCTGTCCATATATATATTGTGGCTTGTTTTCTCTCGCTCACTCCTATGGCTTCCTCTCTCTCTCACTCTCTCCTTTTGGCTCTCTGCTGTAACATGAAATACGTGCCACAGATTCGACAGGCAGTTCTATTGATAATCGATAATTCCCAGCAGCAGCGCCTTTCATTAGAGCACAAAAAATAGGAAATGGGAAGTCGACTTTCACGCGTCCAAATTCAAATGATTTATGGCAGACAATGACTATGCTAACAATAATAATAATAACAGCAACAACAATAGCAGTAGCCATCTATAGTTGACGTTAAGCGAATGCGCCGCTTGTTTACTTCCGCCGGAAGCAGACGCTGAAACATGGCGCCGCCGCAAATAAATGTGTGTGTGTGTGTGTGTGTGTATAAAAACCGCAAATGAGAGAAAACGAGATAAAGAGAGTGAGAGGGAAAGAGAGAGATCGCAGCAACATGCAAGCATCAGCATCACCATCGACTTCGTAATGAGGTTCATTTCGGGCGTCACTAATGGCGCGAATAATAGACAAGTTCTTAAAGGCACACAGGCACACACACACACACACACACACATACATATGCACAAACACATGCGAGGTTCGCTCCAAAATTAAGTAAAATATCATTAGACTTCCGAGTAGCTAAGTAAACAGAATGGAATGTTAGTGCTAGTCTACATAACATAATTATGAAGCAAAAAGTCTTTTGTATATAAATTTGTCTTCGCTATGCACATGAACAGCCTACATGCCTGTGAATGTGTGCATATGTATGTGTAAATGTGAATACCGTTTGCATAGACTCTTTGCATTTTCTGCTCACTTTCTGAGCGATGCTAACGATGAGCGTGCGAACGTAAATCGTATCTGTTTCTCTCTCTCTCTCTCTCTCTCTCTCTCTCTGTACGATGTTCGGGAAAAGAACATTACACGCAAAGCAAAGCAAACGAAAAGAACCGAAGTCTTTAGCGAACAAGCGAGTATGTTCTTTTTTCGATTGATCGGCTGAACAGAGAGTGAAGGTTAAGAGTAATTTGAAGAGCGGCATGTTAATGAAACGTTTTATGTTATGTTAGCTAACAGAAGACAGCAAAGACAAGAAACACAGAACTGGTGAATATTCAATTTTGTATATTCTTATTTGAAATGTAACGTAGATTATCGTTAGCAGAGAAATGTTGATGTTAATCGTATCTTATTTAAATACAAATTACAATTTCAATTACTAACTCTAGCTATGCCAACCTCTCAGACTAACCTCGCACATTCCGTATGAGGAAGACGCTCAGAAAGTGAAGGCACAGCCATGTTGTTTATATGTTTTGAGTGCTCGATGATTTAGTGCGGTGAACGCTTAAAATTTTAATGCGCATAATTTATACGTTATTACGAACACTTCATTTTAGGCGCTCCGTAAGCTCGTCGACCCCTTCGAAACACCCAAGATTTTTGGCAATAAATTCGTTTGGCAAACAGCGTAAAAAAGGATAAAAAGAAGAGAAAAATGTGTATGGAAAAGCAGAAACGAAAACTTTTGTTGCTTAAGTAAACTTGAAAAGTTTTCGAGACATAAAAGTTTCTTGTGAAAGTCACACGAAACTTGAATGCAATAAATCTGAACGCCGCTGCAATCCCAAAAAAAAATCTGTATATATATAAAAAGTGCAATCCGTTGGCTCTGCGGGCCAAATCCGTTAAACCCAGAAAACTAAAAAAATAAAAAACAGCGCACATACGTTAAACTTTCAACGCGCTTTCATGGCTGATAAATGGCCAACTGGATCACAAAATACAAGCAACGGATTCGTGATGCCATCTAAAAATACGTAACGCTTGTCCTAAAAGAAGAAGAATACCCTGCAACACCGGACAGCAACAGCAGCTGAAGCTGCAGCTCACATACATCGAGAGAAAATTTGTATCACATATTTTGAGTGAATTAGTATTTTTTCATCGATTAGCAGTGAAATCAAAAATCATTTGTTTTTTTCAGCTGAGCTTAACAGAGGACTTTAACAGAGTTAAAAGTATCAAAATTGGCAAAGCGTAATAATTACAAATGGCGATTGAGCAAAATTCACACTTATGAGACGAAAAACATGCGAGCATTAATTGAGAGTAAATGTAATCGTTAATGCTAACATTGGATTGGCCGTATATTTCTACTGTATAGGTGTCTGTTAAAATGTTTGATATTCTAAGCATTAAGCATATACATATACATACATACATACATACATACAGATGTATAGTAGCTTACATTGACATTAACACAGATTATTCAAACTCTTTTATGTACTTATACACATGCACATTCATGCATAGAGCATTAAGAGCGCTGTCAAGGCCATCTAGTCAGCAGTTGCCGTACGCTTCTCCCATTTCGCTTTAACTCCACTTCTCGCTCCAGCCTGACACACTGTTTGTCTCGCTCGCACGCATGCAATTGCATATAATGCCATATTTCGCTTACTTGATCTGTGGGCATGGCTTATGCGTCAACTGTATGAGCATAATATATGTATGTATGTATGTATGTAGAGGAGTATTGTTAGCAGCCTTTTGAGTGGGTTGCATAGCTTATGTTGAGCTAATTGAACGGCAAGTTTGCAGCCAGGCAAATGGGTCAATTGCCTCAGGTAAATTAAAGTGCAACTGTGCTCAGCTGAGACTGCATGCGAATCACGGCAAGCAGAACGAAATTTAGTAAAAGACGCACGCATACCCTTGCTTAAAAAATTTTAAATATATAGAACAAGTATTACATACCTGCAGAGGATGTGTTTGAGTTGCATATATTACTTATATTCACTTATACAATTTTATTTTACTAATAATAGCTTTCACTTTTTCACTTGCTTAAATTTTAAATTTGACTTGGTGAGCATCGATACTTAACATTTCCAGACCAACTTAGCAGACAACTTTAACAGAATTGCTAACAGATAGCAAATGCAAGCATTGGAGAGAAGGAGAGCGAATTCGGTAATTGAGTGAGAGTAAACGAGTGCACTTGTGATCCGCTAAACATGCGATTCCCACTCAAACTCTTTCCATGTATATGTGTGAAATGTAATAATAGCCGAATGATAGTTGTAAAATTGCTTAGCATTGCTCAGTTGAAAACACACACGCACAACAAGGCTAATGCATAACGCACATTTGTACACATAATATACTAATATGTATTTATGTAACTTTTTAAGCAACTCATGGCCGTATTTTATTTTTTGTCACTCTGGTTGCTCAGTTGCTCTTAGTGATGGACAACGTGACGACAAAATTGCCAAAATATACTGCATTGAAATATCGATATGTGTACCTAAGCTCATTGCTCTACACTTTTAGCATGTGAGTGGAGAGTATTGGAGTGTGAACTTTTTGAGTGACTTAAATGCCTATTAAAAGTTTAGTTCATGCAGTTTGCAGTGAAGTGTGCGCATGTGCGTGTGTGCATTAATGCTAATGATACGAACTTTTGCAACTGTCAAGTTGGAATTCTCTGTCAAGTTGGAATTCTCTGCAAGAAGGGTACATTAACATATTGAAGTCACAATCAGAATATGCTTTCTCTGTAGTGCACAAAATGGATCTATTGCATGTATGGGAATCAAAAAGAGATCGTTCAGGAATCGACTCTTATAATTGTTGTGGACAGTCTTTAGAGTCTTTATAACTACCAAGTATTTTTTAAGTTATTATTACGCGGCATTGCCTAGTCGATCAAGCACTACTACAACATTGCCTTACTTGAAATTAAGTTCGTTCACAGCTCAGCTCAGGTTTAGCTACAACGCAGCTGCCTTTCCTTGCCTTGGCTGTGTAGTTAACCTAGTTAGGGTCTGCACATCAAATATAATTTGGCTGATGGAGCGCCTTAAATGTCCTTGTGCCACATGCTATATATATATATAAATATATATATAAAAGAATATATATAAAAGAATGAAAGAAGAAGAAAATGAAAGAAAAGATGCCTTATTTTTTGTGAAAATTTTATGGGTGTGCTCATCTGTCTCTCCGTCCGTCTATCCTTCTCTCCGCCTGTCCTCCTGTCCGTCCGTCTGTCTGCCTGTCGTCCTCTGTGCTGGGCCTTCTTTTTCATTATCAAGCTGGCAAGGCAGGCTTAATTGCAATGAAAGCGCAGTTTCCTGTTCGCAATTTGCAGTGCGCCATGAAATATGCAACATTATGGGGCAGCAGTCCTTTTGAGGCTGCCAGCAGCTACCAGCCACAGCCACAGGCCCCAGTCGACACAGCTCTTAATCACATGAACGACACATCAACTCAATCTGTGTGAGACCAGGTGAATGATTGCAATCGCAAAAGGAGAGACCCATTTGCTCCTTTCAGTGAATTGCAATGCATTCATCTTCGTCATCATCATCATATTTATTATTATTATATTTCTGTATTATTATTATTATTTTGATGTGGCATAACTTTAATGAAACCAACTCCTGAACGTTGCTCCTCATTACCATAAATATGAACATTATTATTATAATCATATCAATGATTACTATTATCAATACAAATGAACATTGTCATTGTCATCATTATTATTATTGTTGCTGTTACTATAAAGAAAAGTATTTCCCACTTTTTAACGTCGTTCCTTTAACCAATTAGCAACAGTTGCAAAAGTTAAACATGCTCACAAAATCCAATTAGCTGCCAAGTTGAACAACTTAATGCTAAAGTTAGCTAATTAATTTGCCATCCAGATGCTTATATACCCCTATATATATATATATATTTTTATTTATATATTTATGTATGAGTATGTGTATATAGCTAAAGTGCTCCTTAGATATAATTGAATGAATTGCATAAGCAATTTAATATGAACAACAGTTATTGTCCTTTATAAGGTAAGTGCAGGGTATATACGTTTCGTCTTAGAGTGCTGATGCCAAATTGATAATAGAAATAAAAAATTAAGCAAACATAGCTCTAGGAATATTTATTATTAGAGTCAATAAATGTGCTGTAAAAGTTCTAAGGAAGTAATCAGAGATGAAAGATAAATTGAGATCAAACTGAAATTATTCCTAAGACAAACAACTTGATTTCATTCAATCTTGAGCCTGAGGCATTGCCCAGGGTCCAAGGTATTGCCCAGCCTGACATGCCCCACTAAAGAATTCTCACTTGTTTTCAATTGTTAGCAGGCGGTTAGGGGCGTGGCATGTGGGTGCTATTGGGGACACTGGCCATTGATAATAATTGCAGCGAGCGTCGCTAGTCGCTGCGCTTTAATTGGAAAAGTTTTTCAATTTTAATTAAAACATTTGGCTTAATGCAAAATGCAGTCCAAATTAAGCACAATGTTCAGCATTCGCACCACAACAAATGTCGGCGGCAGCAACAGCAACAGCAACAACTCGAGCAACAACTGGGCCAAAAGCAACAACAAAAACAACAACAAAAGCAAGAACATCGTAACTGGAGTGAAAGTTTTACAGGCCAACAGCAAAACTGCCAAAAACTAAACTAAAACTCGAACGGGCTTTCCATCTCTCTCTCTCTCTCTCTCTCTCTATCTCTAACTCTTTCTATATTCTAATAACTCTCTCTCTCTCTCTCTCTCTCTCAGTCTCTCTCTCTCCCTCTCTCTTTTTCTCAGCATTATCTGAGATTTTAATAACTTCATTTGGTTTTACATAACTCCTACGCCTGCCTATTTTTTCTCTTCCTCTCTTATCCACTTCATTTATCGTCATCTTCCTCTCACTTATCTCTGATTTTAATTCTCAAACATTATTCATTTAATCATACATCACGCATACATCACATTTGAACAATGCCTACTCCTTTTTTGTTGTTTACTTATTTTGAAAGTTATTCGACTCAGCCATTCGTAGTTGGCATATGCGATTTATGCCACACCCCACACCACACACACACACACACACACACACACACACACACACACACACAGAGTCAGTAAAGAAGACAAATAGTTGTGTGTAATTTGCTTGTATGTCAGAGTGAATCGCATATGTCAAATGCCAAATGTCAAATGCTGAAGCTCTTTGCGGATTTGCTGCTCTTTTTCATCTTTTTTTTTTTTTTTGGGTTCACGCCAGGCAAAAGTTTTTTTGCCACCATAAATTACGATTACAATCACAATTTCTGCTGTTTTTTTTTATGGTTTTCTTGGTTACATTTCCGCTTAGCCAATTGCCATTTGCTATTTCCGTTTCCGCTTTAGCCACTGACTGACAGTTGAGCCGAGTCTAAGCATTTAAGTTCAAGTCAAACATGTGCAAGATTTGCAAAAGATTTCTTGATTAATGATGCGACTCTAAGCCAACTCCTCTTTGCTCCCTTCTCTGCGATTCACATTCACATTTGGGATTTGCACTCACTGCAATAATTGAAGCCAACAAAGCTCGCAAATTTAGTCACAATTATTGTGAGCAATTAGCACATTAATTGGCTTTCATAATCCGCCCAACATTAAGTCTACTCTAAGCCAATTCAATTGAAATCTCAAGTGTTGGTTGAAGAGAGAGCATCGTAATACTGAGAGTTCATTGACTATAGCTATACCTATTCAGCATGCCAATCAATCAAGCATGATTGAAGGTCTGCGAAACATTCTTTTTTAAGCTCCTTCATATTAACTGAATCTACATTGAACTGAGCATAAACTAGTCTCTTAGAGAATAGATACATCAACAGATTTTATATATTTTAGCTTATCAATCAATCACTCAATCACACAGTCAGTCAAGTTAAGCTGATTGAGTGACTCAATCAGACTCTCAGCTCTCAGGCATTCAATTGCACTCCTGCAAGTGAAACAAGGCTTCAGATTGACTGACTGACTGACTTTTTGATTGAATGACTGACTGACTGACTGACTGACTGACTGACGGACTTGGCTGTCTGAGCAGTTGGCTGAATTAACACTTAAAGCCTGCTCAACTCGGGCTGCAGACACATCGACGAACGCTTCACTGGGCAAAGGAAATATTGTTGCACAGCCACGCCCCCAGCTGCTGTCCCCCTTTTAGGCTTTTCAGCTTCGAAGAAGAGCTGAAAGTTTGTTCTTTTCTTTGTTTTTATTATTTTGCTGTTGCTTTTACTTTATTTTTTAATCAGTCAAAATGTAGCCGCAGCTAATTAAGAAATGCGTCCATTTATACATTATATATAAATCTGTATATCTTTGCTAATTAAATGGACTTGCTGGTCATAATTTATTAATTTTGCAACTGGCAAATCGCATTTGGGCTCGGGCACGTCAGCTTTTATTTGCGCAAACCGAAACATATTAAAAATTTACGGCTCGTTTACTGCGATTTGTTCAATTAAGTCGATACGTTATTCTCTCTTTCACTCACTCGCTCTCTCTCTCTCTCTCTCTCTCTCTCTATCTCTCTCTCGCTTTTAGAAGTTGGTTTTCCAACTTTGAGGTTTTGGAGCTCTGCCACTTTTAATTTTCTTCAAGTTTATTTGCTCGACTCCGCTGTGATTGCTGCTACGTCCTTTTACTGCCTTGCCAACTCTCCCTCTCTCGCTCTCTCCCTCTCTCTCTTTTCGTCTCTTTCTCTTTTTAATTTTTATTGATTTGGCTGTGCTTAGACTTTGGAGTTGGAAATTAAACGAGCGTGGTTTATGCTTGCTTTTGCTCAAGTGCCACTGATTGTGAGACGGAGTGAAATTTAATCAAGTTTACCCACTCCTTGCCCCTTGTGGGGCAGCAAAGGGTTGCACGTGCAGCAGCAGCAGCAGCAGCAGCAGCAGCAGCAGCTGGCTGCTCCAGAGTGGGTTATACAGAACAAAGAAAACATGTCTCGAGTGGCTGGCCATTCACTAAACTTTAGCCGCTGCCCCCCCAAAAATTGTGGCATGAACGCCATTTGCACATGCTTGCAACATTTTTTTTATGTTTTGAAGGAAAACGTTTTATTGTTATTCCTGATCAGCATGGGATGATGGGATCTTATATAATGCAAATATTTAATATTATTTTAACTTGAAATTACTAAGACTTTCAAAGTCCATCAGATCAAAAGAGATTAAAAATTTAAGAATGCGAAAGTAAACGAAAAGTAGTATATAAAATCTTAGGGTCTGAGAGTATTATTTTTTAAGAATAGAAGATAATACTCTGATGACACGAGATCACGCGAAACACGCGCTCTCGCTTTTCCTTCGGTTCTGTTCGTTTTTATTTTCTGTTGAGCTATTCGTATGATGCGCTATTCCCGAAAATCGTTTAGGGAGCGATATGATTGATGTGAGCTAGAGAGACCTCTATGCAGACATAGAGAAACGCTCAACAGATATTTGTGATCTGTGATTTCAAGCATATTTCGTATATCTACATTTATTATCAAAAAATTTACATTTATCTCTTTTTCTGCGCTGATTAAATGCGAGCATTAAGTAATTTAACTAAGCTTTAAATAATGAGATAAGGGTCTCAAATCACTCATCGAATCAATTTGCCTAATAGTCTATTGACTGCTTTCGGGCAACTGACATCTTCCCAAATTGGCTGAGACGCTGACGTCGACTACTCCATCAAGTTGTATCAATAGAGCTGAATGACAGCCACGAAATTGCGCGTAACTTGGCATAATATTTGACCAATATGCCAAATTGCGTATACGCCATGTTGCACACACACAGACATCGTGTGTGCGTGTGCATGTGTGTGTGTGTGTGTGTGTGTGTGTGCATGTGTAGTGAAGTGCACTCAGCTTTACAAAAGCGAACTGACTCCGCAAACCGCAAATATGCAAACAGGCAACTGACTTCCCATATGCAGTCGACTCGCTGCCCAAGTGAAGCTGTCCACATCAACGTAATAATTGCAATAATACGAATGCCGACACTTGCGGCCAGCACAAACAACCAACAACAACAACAACAACAACAAGTGCAACAAGAGCAACACGCAACAGACGATAAACAACAATAAACCAAAGCAAAGGATGCGAACGTGCTGGAATTTATCTAAAACAGGAGACGAAAAACAACGAATTGAAAAATACTGTTATCGATAACTAAGTCGAGAGCTGACTGACTAGACTATCGATGTAATTTTGTGAGTTTTAAGTTTTTAGTTTAGTTATTTATCGATGGAAAAATCATGTTTCTGATAGCACTTCGAGTATCATTCCAAGAATATCCAAAATGAAACTATCGATATATTGTATATGTAGACAGATCTTTAGCATAACTATTTCATATTAATACACAGTGGTCAGCCTGAAAACAGCAACGAAAATACTCAAAATGTCAACTGGAATTAATCGCATTAAAACTTAGCAGCTATCGATAAATGAAATACCCAACTACAAGCGAATATCAACTATCAATGAGTAAAACTGTAAAAGTCATACTCCATCAAACAATCGCATATACTTCAATAATAACATTAATCGATAAATTATCGATACATCATTTTACTATCATGCATCTACAGTGAAGGTCAGTTATATCGCAACTATCGATTAGCCTCTAAAAAGCCACTTGGTAATCTAATTTCACAATTCCCAATTAGAATTCCAATAAGAAAGCGTGTGAAATGCCATAAACACGCTCTCATCTCTAGCGCCCAGTGCAGGCGATGCGACCAAATATATGCAGCAATAGAGACAACCACAACAACAAAGACAACAACAACAACAACAAAAACAACAACAATGTGGACGAGGATAACAAGAGCGAGGACATCATCAAGCTGAACGCTGGCCTCTGCGGCTTAAGGTCGCTCAACCTCAACTTAAGCAAGACATCAGGCAACAGATAATGCTCTTGAGCTGCTGCTGCTGCTGCTGCTGCTGCTGCTGCTCATCATAATGATAAGCACGATAATGATGACAAACATGATGATAATGCTAATGATGATGACGATGACGATGATGCGGACAATGATGCAGCTGCTCGGGCACAAACTTGAAATGAATTTGCATAAACTTTTAGCACGGACAAACAGCAGCAAGCCGAACGAACAAGCCGTACGAGGGTGGTTTTGATAGTTGGCTAATGTAGGCTAGATCGAATCCTGATTTCACAAAATTAACAATAGTTGAAGTTATCAATTGGGAATTGGCTAAGCGGTAAAAGTGGCGGAAGGAAGCGTCGAAACAGATGTGAATCGAATCGCATATATATATATATATATATATATATATATATATATATATATATATATATATATATATATATATATTTATATTTTGTTGAAATAAAAATCTTTGAAATACTTAGTTACATATTAGAATTCACCAATTGCAACTCCACTATAAAAAAGACAGTTGAAATTAGAAATCAATAAATTTCCCATAGCGGACTTTTCAAAGTCTTCTGCTTTGCTCTTTGGATCTACTGTAACTCTATCGAACTACCCTCGCTGCCATACATCCTCTATTTTTCGGCACACAAGCCAAGAAGCTCAAGTTAGCTAGTGCCACGCCCCCTTTGACGCCCTCCATTCGACTCGTTGTCGTAAATTGAAATATGCTTGGCAGACGCACAGGTGAGCGTGTGAGTGAGGAAGAGAGAGAAGGAGAGAGAGAGAGAGAGAGAGAGAGAGAGAGAGAGAGACCAGGTGAACAGGTGAGCTGAGACAAGGCAAGAGCCAAAAAGCTGGCAACGTTCTGCTTGATTTTTGACAAGGGTTAGAACTAGGATGCCTAGAAACCTTGTCCTGTCTTGTACTTCCCTTGTCTTCCTCTTACCTCTAACTCTTCTTCTTCGTCATCTTCATCTTGTTGGCTGGCAAAATGACTTTATTTGCAATATGGAAATATTTTTCATTATGTTGCCAGCCTCTGGGCCAGCTCGTGGAACTCCTCTGCCGCAGCTTGTCAATCGGTGTCACTCAACAGCAGCCGCACTCTCGTCCTCTCTCTCTCTCTCTCTCTCTCTCTCTCTCTCTCTCGCTTTTTGCATTTGTATACCTTTTTTTTCTGAGTTTGTCTTGACATATTTTATGGCAATATTTTTGATATGCCCTGTTAGACACAGTTCACATGTATGTATGCGTGTGTGTGTGTAAATCATCCACTTACATTGCAATTTTGCTAAACAAATCAACTTTCGAGTCGAAAAAAAAAACTCCCACACTCGAAGCAGCTGCACTGCCATACGGAAAGCATTTAAGACTTCATAAAATTCGAAAAGTAGAAGTAAATAATAAATATTTTAAAGCTCTTACTTTATTTACT
The DNA here is from genome assembly GCA_035047405.1 of Drosophila stalkeri. NCBI lineage: Eukaryota > Metazoa > Arthropoda > Insecta > Diptera > Drosophilidae > Drosophila > Drosophila stalkeri. The sequence goes on along the minus strand of JAWNPR010000090.1, from coordinate 354,102 downwards.
GTATATTGAATATATATTATAATTAGAAATAAATTAATAATTAAAATTAAATATGAAATGTATGGCCGAGCTGTAAGACTTTAGTATAGAAATTAAACTCTTCTGCTTCAATTTTTCTTAACTTATTTACTATTTATAATTAATAATTTGAATTATATATTTCACTCAAATTTCTCTATAATCTATATAATTTCCACTCAAATGCATTTGCTTGACATTATCTTATCAGCTTTATCCTCTCACTTCTGCAATCTGCCTCGGATAGCAAATAGTTAGCTTTATGCAAAGCATAAATACCTCTGGCCATATGTGCCACGCCCCCTGACTGCACCGTACACCTCCCTCTTCATACACACACTCACTCTTGGAGCACATAGAATGCGCACTTGACTCTGTAATGTTTGCTGTAGCTGCTGATGACTCTGCTAGAGCATCCCAAGAGGCATCTGCTCCTCCCCCCTCCCCCCCCCCTCATTCCACCATTCCCCACGCTTCACCCTCACCCTCGCATTGACAGATGTGTGTCGAGTGGCTGGCAAAAGAGAGCGAAAGTTGAAGCAGTTGAGCAAACATATTTGCCAGCTGCTCAACGTTTCCCATTGAATGCGCATCTGTCCGCTGGCAATTGATGCCAATTCAGTTAAAGCGACACCTGGCGACAAAAAAAAAACACACACTATTCTAAAGTTAATAAGCAGTTATTGACTGAGAAGCGTGAATATATGTATATGCCTTGACTCATATTCTATATTACATATCGAAAATCGAATATATCGATATTTATTTAAAATGTTGTTAAGTATAGAAAAGTTCCCTTCAAAAGAACTTTATACTTAAAATTATTGAATATTTATTTCTGTTGTTATTACTCTTTATGCTCATTAATTTTCTAATATGCGAAGCTGTTAATAGAAAGGCTAAAAAATTGTATTTAGGAAGCCTTGCCTAATGGGTTTTTCACTAAATTGGCATTGGCATTGGCAAGCGAGTAAGTTGACTAAGTAACTCCCGGCTCCAGAATTCTCGTTACCAAACTCACATTTTCCAGTTTTTTTTTTTTTTATTATTATACCCTGAACCCATTGAAAATGGGAATTCAGGGTATAATGTTTTTGTGAAAATGTATGTAACAGGCAGAAGGAGACGTCGCAGACCCCATAAAGTATATATATTCTTGATCAGCAGAAAAAAATAAGTTGATATAGCCCTGTCCGTCTGTCCGTCCGTCCGTCCGTCCGTCCGTCCGTCCGTCCGTCCGTCCGTCCGTCCGTATGAACGTCGAGATTTCGGAAACTACAAAAGCTAGAGAGCTGAAATTTTACACGAACACTCGTATCTTAGTTACGCAGTACAAGTTTATTTTGTTTTTTCGATAACTCATCCCGTTCCTTAATTATCGATAAAAAATCGAAAATTCGTTTACGTTTTTTACGTTTTTCGATCATAACTTCTACACCGTTTTAGCTAGAGACTTCAAATTTATATATTTAGATAGATATTATGGATACGCAGATTTTGTAATTTTCAGATTTTGGATGCCACGCCCCCTTCGCCCCCAATTTGAAAAAAGCGTATTTTAAATACTAGAGACTTGTAATTTGGCAAATGAATAAATTTGAATGCTATTAATATATTGTGAAAGTTTCATGAGGATAGTCCATCTAGAAACGGAGTTATAAGCGTTCAAAGTACAGCCCATTCCACCCCCAACCGCCGGCAGCAACTGCGCGGTTAGCAGAGCGCGCGTAATATATACGTGCGGTAAGAAGAAGAATATTTTTTTTTGGCAGGGTTCAGGGTATCTCGTAGTCGAGCCGTCTCGACTAGAGCCTTCTTACTTGTTTTTATTTGTAATAGGCAACCTTTTTTTATATGCCAATTGCGAGGCACGGACAACAATTACGCGCATTATCCTTGCGATTCCAGCTGAAGATGCAAAACGCAAACAGTGAAACAGAGAGAGAGAGAGAGAGAGAGAGAGAGGGATGGAGAGGGAGAGGGGGAGAAGGTCCAGGTCCAGGTCCAGCGATAACACGGCATTTGCTTAAACAAGCATAAATGTAAAATGCTATAAAAAAAAGGGCATGGAAGAAGAGATGGGGAAGAGGAGAAGAAGAAGCTGGAGTAGAAGTGAGGAGAAGGGAAGAAGCGCTAAAAGAATCGCTGCCATTTTAATTTGGCTAAGTAGCGCCAGTGACAGTGACACAGAGAGCAAGAGAAAGGGGAAGAGCGGGAAAGTGTGAGAGCGAGAGATGCGAAGACTTGGACTAGAAGTAAGGCAACTGCTGAATACCTTTGCTAGACAAAAATAAGTAAAGAGCACGAAAAAAAAAAAAAAAGAAACGCTAATTTAATTTTAACTTTGCTGGACAGCTGAACTACCCCCAACACCAGCTTAGCCCCTTAGCTGCTACCACTCACAATCTCTCTCTCTCTCTCTCTCTCTCTCTCCCTCTCTCTGTTTCTGCCTCTACCTCTCTCGTACGCCTAAACAGTTGTCGCATTCTCCTTTTGATTCCGTTGTCAGCGTCTTTTGGCGCTTTATGCTTGTGACACACTTTCCGCTTCGCATTAGCCCCCACCTCCGCCTCCGCCTTTGCAATTCCCAACAACCCCCCCCCCCCCACCCTCCATTTCGCATCCAACTAAAGCGAAAGAGTAAAAGTAAAATATTTGCTCGGCCATTGCAAGTGAGCAGCGCTGATTGCGGCACTAAAATGAAACGAGTTCCTTTTGCGACGATAAGATTTTCAGCTCAGTCTGCAGCTACACAGAGTCCTCAGCCTCCTCTTTCACCCCCTTATGCTTTTATCCGCCCGCGATTTAATCACACTGAAGTTTTTGGTCATTTGCCGCTGGCCATTTTATTCTTTCCTTTTTATACCGTCCACATGAACAATGACCAAAAAAAAAAAAAGGGTATAACAAAGTTAGCCAAGTGTGGGGAGTGGGAAATATTTGCAATAGGGTATAAAATATCTGATCACAGTATATAGAATCACGATCCACGCTCTTCACTCACAAGAACGACAAGCTTCTGTGTTCACTCAGTCAAACAATCAGCAGGTAGAGCTCTTCTATGCGATTTTCAGAAACGTTGTTATGAATGCTAACTCTCGATTAAGGTTATATATATTGTCTATGACTCTCTCTCTCTCTCTCTCCTCTCTCTCTCTCTCTCTCTCTCTCTCTCTCTCTTTCTCTCTACTTCTGTCATTTTGCACACTCTTTCCCATACTTTAGCTCACTTTCTCCCTCCTTTCCTTACAACAGCTGCACCGTACGTCGTGTATACCCCTCTCGCTTCACATTCGAAATGGAGCTAAGTCTATCTTATGGGCAAACTTTGTAAGTAGCTTTAAGGCAGTTGGCACCTACGCCCCCAGTTAGCCTTCGCCTGACAATCGAAAGCAATTTGCCACACCCCTCACCCCTCACTCCACACACCACACTCAATTCGAAGAGGCAGCAAACACAGGCAACCCTCGACGCAACGTCGATGACCAAATTCGTATTCACAAAGCATCCGATAAGCATAACAGTTGTCGTCAAGTGAGCCGCCGGCAAACACCTTTGCCCAGGAGCTTGGAGCTGAATCTCGAATTTGGCGACGGAGACAAAGATGGAGACGATGTCGCAACTGGAGCTGGAGCTCAAGTTGGCATTGAGGAAGGGGTGGGAAGGGCAAAGGCGGAAGGGGAAGCGGAAGGGATGGCAGCAACAAATCGTTGCCAGCTGCCAGCGACAATAAAACGTTTTACAATGTAACTAAGGCGACGACATGCCACTCCTCCTACCTACAGACACCCGCCCACCCCTGTCCACTACCCCCTCAATCTCTGGCTTGAGGTCTGCGTTGTGTCTGGATATTGAATGCCGCCTCTCACATGTGGCAATAATGTGCGAATCGCTTGCTCTCCACGTGCAACAAAGTTAATAATTGTTTATTGCCACAACGACAGCTGCCAAATCGGATGTAGGTAAGCCCCTCGAAAAAAAGAGTGTATATACATACATTTGTATATATTTACTACTGTTTCTATTAAATTATTTTGTTATTAATGCCTACAATATATTTCATATTAAATTTATAATTTTTATATTATTATTTTACTTTCTTTTTAAATTAAATAAGCATAAAACTAAAATAAACCTATTTACATTCAAATAAATATTTTAACAAATTTCCAACGGACAAAAAGCAAGTGCAATATATTTAGCTAAAAACAGCTAAAAAAACATAGCCAAAACCGACAACACAGCTTGAAAAGCCACCAACAGCTGATCAAAGCTACATCAGAAAAGCTCAAAGATATCGATAGCTACGATAGTTTTAGTACATATATCGCGTAAGGCATCGATACAGACAGCACTCAGTGCAATTTTCCCGCTTTCCTTCAAATTCAACCAAAATAAAACCAAATACCCTTACACACATACACAATTTATTTCATTTTAATATTTTTTTGTTGTTTTCTTTTTATCTTTTTGGAAGCTTCTAGAAGTTTGTGTTATTTTTTGTTTTCAGCTTTCAGATACAAATATATTATTAATTTTCTCATGTCTCCGGCCAGGTCAACGTTAACAATTGAAACAAATGTGCGCCTGCTTGAGATGTTCATTTTGTTGTGTGGTTTTTTATTACTATAAATATACAAAATATACATATATATGTATATGTACATATACATATATACATATATACAAATACGCGTGTAATCGTTAATTCTGTTTCATTGTTTTCTATTTTGCCTTTTAGTATAAACAAAATATGTTTCAAAGTAAAGTGCTTAAGCTACAAAGTTGATTTGGAGTTGATTTGCCCTCTCTTTGATAACGAAATATAAACATATCAAAATTCCAGCAAAAACATTTTACCGGGACTAATAGAAGAAGTACAAATTGTGGAAGAAGAAGAATATATTTATATATGTATATAATATCGAATTGATTTATAAAATTAATTCATCTTAAAACTAGCTTGAACTACGCGCGTGTTTTTCTTTCTCTTTATGTTTATTTCTTTATTCTTTTTTTTTTTCTTCTTTTTCAAATAGATTTTCAGTCTAAAGTTTGAGTTTTGGTTGAGTTGTTTCGTGTGTGATATTTTGTTTTTCTTGTTTCTCAGAGGATTTGCTTGTTGTTGGTGCCATTTGTTCAGTTGATTGCAAATTAGCCGGACTTTACATAGACTATATAGTAAACATTTAAACAAATTGTACATACTGGAAGAGTTCTTACAATACACAATACACATATACATACATGGAACATACACGAACATACGTACATAGAGTTAACAACAAATTTTACATCATGCACACAAAAAAAGAGCAATCCGACTTAACAAAAATTATATATATATATATATATATATATATATATATATATATATATCCATATATATTTTATTTTTAAAAAATTTGTTGCTATCGGTCGGATCATAATAGATTATATATATAAATATATATATGTACAAAATGGATTTGGTTTAATTTTATTCAAAATCTGTTAGCTATTATTTTGGCTATATTTTAATTATTGTTGTTTTTTAACTTTCTATATTTTTTAAATCAAAAATGGAAATCTCAAATATTAAATCATTTTTCATTTCAGAGGAAAATTTTAAAAATTAATATAAATCAAACAAAAATTGAAATAAAATTTAAAGTATATTTTTTTATGTGTTCTAGCTAAGAAATACAAATTTTTGATTTTGTTCAACATTTTAAAGTATTATTTTTAAAATTTTCAGTTTTTGTGTTTAAAATCCGGTGTATTAAATATTTGTTTCCCCCATTTTCAAATGTGAAAAAAAAACAATTTAAATTTTCTCTATTTGCAAAATTTTTAAACACAAAACATTGAAAAATCAAATTAATGATTTCTAGATTTATTCCATTCTGTAGTGTGTCTGTCTGTGTGTGTGTGTGTGTGTGTGTTGCTTCTTCGTCGTCTAAGCTCTTTGTGCTTGGCCCTGTGCGTTAAACCCCGTTCTAAATTCCCATCATTCCATTTTCCCAGTCGTGTCTACAGTTTGCTAATATTCCAATTGTTGCAGCTGCCTTTTCTTGTTGTTGTTGATCTTTACGCTTAGTTCTACTATTTGGCATGGCCATTGCTGAGCACCGCTGGCAAAACATTCGCCTGCTGCACCACAGCATTAATGACATCAATCTCTTTTTTGAGGAAAACACCGCCGACGCTTCCGCCTCCGCCTCCGCCGCCGTTGCTGCTGCTGTTGTTGTCCTCCTGATCCGATTGGGCATTGGACGAGTTCGAGTTGTTCGGATTGTTGTCATGGGATATGTTACGCTTGCGCAGACCGGCAGCAGCAGCATCCACCAGATTGACGGCGCTGCTAGTCACCTGGCCGGCGGCCAGTTTTAGTTTGGGAAACTCGATGTCTCGCATTAAATCGTTTTTGAATTCAACGATGCCGCTAACGGTTTCGGTGACAGTCTTATCAATAAATTCCTCAATATTTTTGGTCTCCGCCTCTATCTTCTCCTTCAGCTTGCTCGACAATTGGTCCATTTCGCATTGATCATGCGGCACACTAACCGCGTCTCGGGCGCACGTCAGAGTCGGTGTTAATGGCGGCGGCTGCACTTGTTGCGAGTGCATCTGCTGTTGTTGCTGTGGGCGTGGTTGGAGTATTAGAGGCTGACTATTTTGTTGTTGTTGTTCTTGCTGGTGTTGTTGTAGGATTGTGTCATTACACTTAGAATGCTTATCGAACTGCAGTTGGTCCTTAACAGCCACATCCTGCTTAGCTTTGAGATCATTCTGGGCCACCAGCAGCGGCTGTGTAACAACAGTCCTCTGCCCGCTCTTGCCGCTATCAGCCACTACTTCCGTTCCATTGGATAGCCGGGCCCGCTGTTCGCCGCGTATGAAGCGTGGTAAAATAAATATGGTCACTAATGAAATAAGATGAAGGCACAAATAAAATCTCAGGTACAATTTGATGCTGCCCTGTAAGAGTCAAGAGAATAGATCAAATAAACACTAATAATACTGTGCATTGTTCACCATAGACATACCATAAATTCAAGCATAACAAATGGGAATGTGGTGTAGCCCATCACGATGCGCGTTGTGATGCAGGTGAGAATGTCGTAGAACATACGCGTAAACTGTGTGCTCTGGAATCGATAGCGGAGCATGCGGCGTGCTGTACGCCCCGCCGTTACCATCAATGCGCCGGTGGCAAAGGTCAAATAGTAGCCCGGATAGAAGCCATGCCACACAGCGCTCAAAGCGAATGTCAACAGAGTACCATACTTCTTGGGCACGCGCTCGTAGACGAGTGTGCGCAGCCAGCGATTGGTGCCACAGTTCCAGTTGTTGATCGCATCACGCATATTGGAGGCGAACTGCAAAGCAAGACGATTGGACATTATTAATAAGAGTGTTTTATCTGTTCCCTACTGAGATTAACTCACCTCGAATGAGAGCACATTTATATTCGATATGAGATCCCATTTGGCATTGCCATCCTTGTCGTAGCCGGCGAAACCCAGACCCGAATTGTTGCATATGGCATCGGCCAGGAGCCAGGCATGATAATACTTAAAGCGTATGCAGGTGGTTGCCATCATGGCATACCACATCTTATAGGGTATAGTGTTGCCATCGATAAAGCCATCCTCTTTCATATTCTTTACTGGATATATCTTCACAAACTTCATAAAGATGAAGGCACACACCATGCTGCCGAGCACTTTCCGTATGACTGTTTTCGTTGGGGATGGCTCGACGACCAATTCGGATCTGCCATTGTCCAGGGTCGCCTGCAAGCAAGGAAGATAAATAGGTAGATTAGAGCTAGCAGTACATGTAAATTGACAAAATAAATACGAATAAGATTCAAGGGAGAGGAGCTCAATCCTTGCCAACACAAGTTCTGCATAGTATAAAAGGTATAAAAAGGCCTAAGGGCTCTAATTTTCCACTAATTCATCCGTCTTCTTCCTGAAATATAATGAGACACGAACTCTAGAGTAATCCGTCTTCACCTTTCTATATTCTATTTCCCGCTGTGGCATTACGTTTTGTAATTTTACATTTCATTACCACCCGCTTTCTCTCTCTGTCTCTCTCTCTTTTTCTCTGTATCCCCCGCTCTCTATGTCTCTGTTTCTATGCGCACTTACATTGCTCGTCGGACGCTTTAATAGATTGTAGCCCTCGACAAATTCAATGTAGTCCTTGTAGAAGACCAACGGTCCGGCCATCAGGCTCTGAAAGTGCCATACATATGAAAAGTATTCCAATGCTGAAGGCATTTTCCTAATCGCATGATATTGCTGAGCCTTTGTCATGTCCTGAACAATGGAAAAGAGCAAAAACCATTAGAATTGAATTGGAATTGAATTAAATTGGCGCAACTCTCACTCACCTCATCTTTACGGACAAAACCATCGTGAATGCTGAAGGCCAGGCTGGTGACCTTTTGGGTTATGATCATCAATGGTCCAGTTATGTCCAGTGCATATGAGCCATAATCGTAGAGCTGACGCATTAGATGCACGCACAGCAAATAGCCCATGGCAACCAGCAAAACACTCCTACAAGGGATAAATTCAATTTCAATTACAATGGCAATTGGATCATGGAAATAGACTTACCTTTGAACAATGCGAGGATCCTGTGTGCGTATGACTATAAAGCATATGGCCGGCAACCCGGCAATGTGTATTGCCTGCTGGCCAAAGCAAAAGTAGCCAAAGGCCAGGCCAAGCGATAGGGCAAAAGCATGGCGCACCTCATAGGATACCTTCGATGGATGCAGCCACGAGCGAAAAAGCGATGCCAGGAAGAGCGCCGATATTTGGCAGACTAGGAAGTTAACCTATAGATAAAAGTGAAATATATGTTATTAGATTGATTTATGTTTAGCCGTCTTTCAATGTATCATACATAGTACTTTAGTTCATTTCACATGCATCGCTTGTGATTGACTAATTGATAATTAACACTTAACCCAAACCATAGAAAAAAACTTTTTCTTCGAACAAAGTCGATTTATTTTTAAATGCAATCGAATATCTTACAAGTTCTGTTACATACATACTATATATTTATTTACATGCCATATATACAGAGTGCCCTAACTTGTTTTGTTGTGTAATTTGCTCGCATTCAAGTGTTCACAACTGCGCCTACTACAGCACTCAGAAATATTCCCATATATTTATTATATATATTTGAGAACTGCTGTTGGCACGCTTTGCCCTTGATCACGATCATAGAAAATTAGAATCACGCGTTCCGATCAACCCGTACAGCTAGACGACAAAAGCCTTGGCCATCATTTGACTTTGCTATGCAAAAGCAAATGCATCCAATCGTAAGATATATATATATATATATATGCTTACAATTGCGAATTTCTTGGCAATTGAAATAAATTCTCAATATTTGTCAGATAATTGAACTAATTTATGAACTCAACGAATACTATAAAACGAAAGAACGATTACCATCTCGCTTTCCTTTTCTAATATTTACTATAATGAAAGATCGATCTAAAATGTACAAGTCATGAGTGATCGATAGTTTACTGTTACTGTTATCGCTCGCACGCTTAGTGCATTTTGTGTGACAACATTAGAGAGCTGATAACGATGAAAAAGGCCCCGCACAATCAACCCGTTAACTAATATGTACCCAAACAAAATCTGAGCAGTCAAAGCAAATTCATTGTCAAGGCATTTTCTGATAATACATAAACTCCACCAAGTCCATCTAGTCTTGAAGCGGATGTTCCAAACGTTATCAGCCAGCAACTGCGTGTGTTATCTGTTTGGTATTACACTCCCGACACATTTGGAAATCAGTGCGAATAAAAAAAGTATGTTAATGTGCGCCGCACTTATACTTGGGCGTTATCAAAACCGAGAGCATTTTCAGCGTTATCAGCAAGAAAACAAAGAAATCAAGAATATTATATATACATATATTTATATATATACATATAATATATATAGAAAAACAAAAAGCTCGCCCCATTTATGTCAATGAACGGAATATAGATGAAGGTTTTATTTTTAGAAATTAATTTTAAGTATATTTGGGTCGTCCAGACAAAAGTGGATTGTTAAGTTCAATTGATCTAATGAACTAATTCTTAGTGGTCCCATGATCATTTATACTTTCAATGTGAGTTTATTCACTTGATTGTGAACGGCTTAATAGCTGAGCAATATGAACCGTGCTTGAGTGAATCACAATATATCGTTCAAGGCCAAATTTAAGTAGTAATGGAAACAACCGACGACTTTCTTAGGATATGAATAAGCTGCGATTTATTTTTTATTTGGTTTATAATTTTAGCTAGACATGTTGTAATACCTTATTAAGTATTTAATTTTTCTGGATCAATTACGCTTGGCGGGGCAATTCTTGACTTGATTGCGACGGCGGCATTTGCCAGCCTGGATATCGAACCAGTTGCCCGACTTGCAACGACGAACCACTCGCTTACCTCCGCGACACTGATAGAAGCGGCGGCAATGGTTCGCATCCTGGAGGAAGACTCCATCAGCTCTCTGCTCACAATCATCACTGGAAGTGCTCAGCAGTTGTAGCAAAGCCTTCTTGACTCCAGTTTTTGCTTTAACATTCCCTGATAAAGGATTTTTAGATTCTGACAAAGGACTCAACGTAACAGACATCACATTCTGTTTGCGAGCTTTGGTAGTTGTTGCTGGTGGACAAGGAGTTGTTGTCTCACATGGAGGGGTTGTTGTACATGGTGGAGTTGTCGTACACGGAGGAGTTGTTTCACACGGAGGAGTTGTGGTACATGGTGGAGTTGTCTCACACGGAGGAGTTGTGGTACATGGTGGTGTTGTCTCACACGGAGGAGTTGTGGTACATGGTGGAGTTGTCGTACACGGGGGAGTTGTCTCACACGGAGGAGTTGTGGTACATGGTGGAGTTGTAGTACATAGAGTTGTCGTACACGGGGAAGTTGTGGTACATGGTGGAGTTGTCGTACACGGGGGAGATGTGGTACATGGTGGAGTTGTCGTACACGGGGGAGTTGTCTCACACGGAGGAGTTGTGGTACATGGTGGAGTTGTGGTACATGGTAGAGTTGTCGTACACGGGGAAGTTGTGGTACATGGTGGAGTTGTCGTACACGGGGGAGTTGTGGTACATGGTGGAGTTGTCGTACACGGGGGAGTTGTCTCACACGGAGGAGTTGTGGTACATGGTGGAGTTGTACACGGGGGAGTTGTCTCACACGGAGGAGTTGTGGTACATGGTGGAGTTGTGGTACATGGTAGAGTTGTCGTACACGGGGGAGTTGTGGTACATGGTGGAGTTGTCGTACACGGCGGAGTTGTGGTACATGGTGGAGTTGTCTCACACGGAGGAGTTGTGGTACATGGTGGAGTTGTCGTACACGGGGGAGTTGTGGTACATGGTGGAGTTGTCGTACACGGGGGAGTTGTGGTACATGGTGGAGTTGTCGTACACGGGGGAGTTGTGGTACATGGTGGAGTTGTCTCACACGGAGGAGTTGTGGTACATGGTGGAGTTGTCGTACACGGGAGAGTTGTGGTACATGGTGGAGTTGTCTCACACGGAGGAGTTGTGGTACATGGTGGAGTTGTCGTACACGGGGGAGTTGTGGTACATGGTGGAGTTGTCGTACACGGGGGAGTTGTGGTACATGGTGGAGTTGTCGTACACGGGGGAGTTGTCTCACACGGAGGAGTTGTGGTACATGGTGGAGTTGTCGTACACGGGGGAGTTGTGGTACATGGTGGAGTTGTCGTACACGGGGGAGTTGTGGTACATGGTGGAGTTGTCGTACACGGGGGAGTTGTGGTACATGGTGGAGTTGTCGTACACGGGGGAGTTGTCTCACACGGAGGAGTTGTGGTACATGGTGGAGTTGTCGTACACGGGGGAGTTGTGGTACATGGTGGAGTTGTCTCACACGGAGGAGTTGTGGTACATGGTGGAGTTGTCGTACACGGGGGAGTTGTCTCACACGGAGGAGTTGTCTCACACGGAGGAGTTGTGGTACATGGTGGAGTTGTCGTACACGGAGGAGTTGTGGTACATGGTGGAGTTGTCGTACACGGGGGAGTTGTCTCACACGGAGGAGTTGTCGTACACGGGGTAGTTGTAACACATGGAGGAGTTGTTGTCAGACATGAAGTTGTTCTTTGGCAAGAACAAGTTGTAGTCTCACATGGGGGAGTTGTTGTCACACATGGAGGAGTTGTCGTACATGGGGGAGTTGTCGTACACGGGGGAGTTGTCGTACACGGCGGAGTTGTCTCACACGGGGGAGTTGTCGTACACGGTGGAGTTGTGGTACACGGAGTTGTCGTACACGGGGGCGTTGTCGTACACGGGGGCGTTGTCGTACACGGTGGAGTTGTCGTACACGGGGGAGTTGTCTCACACGGAGGAGTTGTGGTACATGGTGGAGTTGTCTCACACGGAGGAGTTGTGGTACATGGTGGAGTTGTCTCACACGGAGGAGTTGTGGTACATGGTGGAGTTGTCTCACACGGAGGAGTTGTGGTACATGGTGGAGTTGTCTCACACGGAGGAGTTGTGGTACATGGTGGAGTTGTCGTACATGGGGGAGTTGTCTCACACGGAGGAGTTGTGGTACATGGTGGAGTTGTCTCACACGGAGGAGTTGTGGTACATGGTGGAGTTGTGGTACACGGGGGAGTTGTACACGGAGGCGTTGTCTCACACGGGGGAGTTGTCGTACATGGTGGAGTTGTCTCACACGGAGGAGTTGTGGTACATGGTGGAGTTGTCTCACACGGAGGAGTTGTGGTACATGGTGGAGTTGTCGTACATGGTGGAGTTGTCGTACACGGGGGAGTTGTCTCACACGGAGGGGTTGTGGTACATGGTGGAGTTGTCTCACACGGAGGAGTTGTCGTACACGGGGGAGTTGTGGTACATGGTGGAGTTGTCGTACATGGTGGAGTTGTCTCACACGGAGGAGTTGTGGTACATGGTGGAGTTGTCTCACACGGAGGAGTTGTGGTACATGGTGGAGTTGTCTCACACGGAGGAGTTGTGGTACATGGTGGAGTTGTCTCACACGGGGGAGTTGTCGTACACGGTGGAGTTGTCGTACACGGGGGAGTTGTCTCACACGGAGGAGTTGTGGTACATGGTGGAGTTGTCTCACACGGGGGAGTTGTCGTACACGGTGGAGTTGTCGTACACGGGGGAGTTGTCTCACACGGTGGAGTTGTCGTACACGGGGGAGTTGTCTCACACGGAGGAGTTGTCGTACACGGGGGAGTTGTCTCACACGGAGGCGTTGTCTCACATGGAGGAGTTGTTGTCACACATGGAGGAGTCGTTGTTGAGCACGGTTGCTGTGTATCAGGCGCACCCAAGTCTGCACCTAGATGAATGCGAAGTGCTAAGCCTCTAAAATTGAAGCAGTTGACCTGACTTGACGCTTTGCAGGACTTGCTATCCTCATCGAACGACTGCCCCAGGTTACAGCTATGATGCACGGGTCGGCCAAGAGTACAGACATAATAACCGGAACATCTGGTGGGATCGGCTAAGTGGTAGCCATCTGCAACGCTGTTGCAGCTGGGTCGCAACTGCTTTTTATCAGCAACGGTGGGCTGCAAGGCGACTGCGGCAACAGTCACAAGACCCACAAGGACATTTACTGCAAAAGGATAGGCAGAAGGCCATTATACGGATTCCTCGTTGTTTTTTTTTGTGGGTCACTTACAAAATTTCATCGAAGCAGTCTCTGAGTTATCTCGAAAAAATAATTATCTGAACTGGGTACTTTACCGCTCTTGACTCCCACTGGATGCAGTAGAAAATGCAGAACTGGCTTTTATACCCCAATGGAACATTTGTTGCCAACTCAAGTGGCCTACCATACAATTTGGCTAATTGGCAGCATTCCATTTGCTATGCAGACAATGTTTCCCGTATTGACAATATAAACATTAATATATAGATAATGGAAACCACAAGTTGTGTAACATTTGCATGTAGCGCTAAGCACAGCTGCACTCGCATTTTGTACTCATTGAAACTTTCAATGATGGGTATATCAAAGGGGTTATCCTATTATAACATATATTATACTATTTACTTAGGTATAGGTTCTCAGTGATACTTTCAAGAAAGAGTATTTCACAGGAGTTATCCCATATTTCATATATTTTATATAATTGGCTTGTGTATAGATATTATCTAAAGACATTGAATCACATTTAGTTTACGGTTAATACGCTACTAGTTGAAATATAAATCGGTCTATACGATCTCTAACTTTATTTTCCAAACAATCGAAATTTTATTAAATAGCATTTATGTTAGATAGATAAAATTCAAGAGGCGTGATATACTTTTTAGCTATCTTTCCGTTCTCCTTTGGCTTTTTATATCTAACCACACAATTTCTCGTGCAAACTTAAAGCAGAGAAAACAAATTTAAGTGATATGTAATTTGATAAAATTATATATGTTTTACAATTATTATTGCGACAGACTCGGATTCTTAAATACCATGGGTCAAAGACGAAAACAATCGTGGATCATTTAGATTATTTTCAGGTGCGATTACCACGCGTTCGAATTCGATTACGTGTTTATATGTAGGCTTATGAGATTATGTATTTTTTGTTTCTTTCTTCAACATTTTTTCTATCAAACAAAGGAAAGGGTAGCAAAAGTTAAGGGATAAGTAAACTAGAGCAAAACTAATATAGCTATTATAGAACTATCCAAATCAAAAGTTAAATCTATTTTTCTATGCATATTCAATAATCAAACAAACTTTGAAGCAAATGTGCCCGCTTGTAAGACAAGTACGCGGAAGGAAGTTGTCTGTCAGACGACTGAGCCAAGCCAAGGCCTTTTCTGTTATAATACCACCAAGGTAAGCAGATAAAGAGAGAGAGATAGCGAGAGAGAGAGAGAGAGAGAGAGAGAGAGAGAGAGAGAGAGAGAGAGAGAGAGAGAGAGAGAGAGAGAGAGAGACAGAGACAGCGAGAAGCAAAAATAACAGCGCCAGAGAGAATCCAGCGCTTACATCACAGAATGAAGCATTCTCATTCCCTTGTGTACGTGGCTGGGCCAAAAAAAACAGGTCTCAATACATAAGAGCTCAAGGTGAGATGATTAAATTGAGCATGAAAGCCAATAGCGCGTGGGTAACCGTATCTGGTATATATATAATAATTACAGTTATATCATATCTAGTAATATATATCTGATAATTACTATTATGTAGAGCTATATATAATATACATAAAGCAGTCAACCAATTGATGAGCATCCACGATGATCAACCACGGACTCTAAACTGAAATTTTAATAAATGATGTTAATTCCTATGAAGTAAGGCAACCGATATTTGAAATAGAAACGCTTTGTGATTTCTCTAATTCTCTCACGCTCTCCCAATTCCACTTTGAAAAGCTTCTCCTTACGTTAAGAGTATCTTTCTTTTCTTCAAAAGTTTGCCCGTTATTTATCTATTTATTCTTATTGCATTTTAGCGGTCTATCTCACCCTCTGTGACGCTCTCATTATTTAAGCACTGAGCTATTTTGTATATATGTAAGTATAAGACACCCAGTTCATCAGCCATTGTTCATGTAACTGCATGAAATCCCATTGCATTCCGTTCTTTTTTCCCGCCGGAAAAGCTTCCTCACCCACGCAGTTTGCGTGCATTGTCCGTGCAAAGGGCATCTATATGTATCTCTGCCTATCTAGCATAAGGTCAAGCTAATAAGCCTTGTTCCATAACAATGCAAAGGATTGCGTTCGACATCCCATGAGGGCTGAGAATATTTAACTGTGACACTAACAAACTTGTGGCTGACAGATGTAACAGGTTTCTCAACAGTAACTGTGACTGTGACTGTGACTGTGATTTCTAAATACTAGATTGGCTTTGTTTGAAATCTAATTTATTTTACAAGTCTTTAAACACTTGCTTTAAACTCTTCTCTTTCTACTCCTTTTCACTTTCTGTTCCTCCTATCTATCCTATCGATCGAATGCTATACTGATAACTGATTTTGTTAGTGACATTCCCAGTGACTAGCGCTCATCTCTTCCAATTAGCTTCCTTCTCTTTCTTCTTCTAGATTTCACTTGCTTCGTCTTTGTTCGTGCCGTCTGCATTGAAAATCAAAAGCTCGTTCAAGCCGCCTTTAACCACTTGAAATGCTGCCACCCTCCCAGTTTGCATGGGCTCTTAAATTGTTGCATAGAATTTTAGATGCTTCAATCAATCAATTAACATATGTGAATGACTTTGCTTTTTTTACAGTGCACACAAAATAAATAATAAACAAAATAGAATGAAAACAAGGCATAAAGAGTTAATTTAAATTCGCCCCCTGCTATGTACTTTGTCTCTCACGCAATGGACTTTGTATAAATCGCCAAATATCACCATAGCCAAAAACAAAATAAAATAAAATAAAGGTGGCGTGATGATTATAAATAAACATGAAAACAATAAAAGCAACAACATTCACATTCTGTGTGATAAAAAAAAAATAAAGGTTTAAAAGTTTTTGGTTGCGCCAAAGCCCAAGTGCACACACGTAGATAAGAGCAGAAGGTTGTGTAAAGTGCTGAACTCATTACGCAGTTAAGGTTTCAATTACTGCTAGAGATGGCACTATCGGTTGAGTAACAGATTTCTAAACTTATTTATATATGCTATTTATTAAATATCATTCATTAGTTGTTCTAGCGACAATACTATTGATACAGAAATCAGGCATAACTATAAATATATTGTGAATATGCGAGTACATATGTATATATTAATAAGATAAAGTATATATACTTAGTGGCGCCACTTGCAAAGCAACAGCTGACAATTGGCAGCTAGCAAGGCGCAAATAATCAACAATCTCAAAGCGTAGCACACACCACACTCACACACAACCTCAAGGTCATACACAAATATTAATTTCATATAATTTATGCATAGCAGAAATGGCAAAGAGAGAAAACTTACGCTCTCGCTTTCTCTTGAACAACAACAGGGGGCGCAACTGGTTGGCACGCATCTCCAGAAATCATTTGAAAGGCGCATTTGCTCACACGTGTTGAGTGGCTCACACTCACACAGTTCGTGTTGCGTTGCTGCGCACTTGACTTTACATTAATAGACATATATTAATTAATTCCATATGCATAGAGACGAAGAGAGAAGGAGAGAGTAGACTTCCATTTACAAGTGTAACTGTAATTCGCTCTCTTCTTTAAGACTGCTTTGACCCATATCTTTAGTAATGAATTTACAGCGCACTTGAGCTGGTTCGTTCAGGTTCATATATTCAACCCTGTTGCTGCGCATTTCCTTAGCAATTCGAGTGAATGAATGAGAGAGAGAGAGACTTGCCGGCTGTTTTTGATTTTTTGAAGAGTTCGTTAATTTGCCCAGCTCAAAACACATTTCTTTGACTGCAACAATTGGACAATTTGCAGTTTAGGCAGAAATAAATAATAATGTTTATTTGCGAGTTTATTTGCGTGCTTAACTCTGGCCTTCGCAACAATTTACATAATAAAACTAATAAAATATTCGGTGCTAATGATAAGCTGGTAGACTGTCCGATTACACCATATTACGGAGAATGGCGTCACGTCACCCACACACACACACACATACATATATATATATAAATGTGTCACTGCTAAAAGCAAGAAAGAAGAAAAATAGTTAATATCAACTGTTCACGGCGAGCAAGTAATTCGTGCGCATAAGAAACACCCTGTGAATGTGTATGAGCCACGGTCTGCGGTTGATACTGACTCACCCAACGACTACTCTCACTCTCTTTCTCTCTCTCTCAGCTGTTACCAATTCTTTGTTTACAAACAAACATCAGCATTTTAAATTCAAGTAAAGAACGAAGTTGTTAGCACGATTGTTTTTTTACTGTACGATTCATATTTTACACATTAGGCTGACGACATGTGTAGGGGATTAGATCATCAAAAGAAAAAAATGACGAGCATTTGAATTTGTTAATACGTTAGCCAATTGCTTGTACAACGTCACACAAACGCATGAGTGTGTGTATTCGCCGCATTAGATTAGTTGCCTGGCGCTTAGCCACTCAAAACGGATTTAACAAGTTTCTATGAGTGTCCCATAAGACGAGCTCATAAGTAGTCACATAGATTTACAGACACATGTGCATATAGAAACGCACATATGATGACTATATGTACATAGTCAAGTAGTTGCTGCAGTTAATCTCTCTCTGCGTCTCTCTTGCTGCTCTCATTTGATATTGCACATCTATACAGCTTAGTGCTTACAGTTAATCACACTCTCTCGCTTCGTTCCTCTCATTTGATATTGTGTTCTTCTTCTCACGGTTTCATTTATGCAAATGCGCGCATGTATATCGGTGTGTCTATGTGTATGTGTATGTGAAAGAGAGCGTAGGCCAAACGTGTCATCGTCTGCTGCAGTCTCAGCTGTTTGCTCAATTGGCATCGCTTCAAGTGTTGTGATTAATTTGCAACGAACTCATTCAATTACACAATTTTATATGATGATGCACACACAAGACAAATTTGTATATATAAATATATACTTGCACGTGCCGAATTAATCAGCCAATCAATAATTGCTGCATTTATTCGATTATATAAACAATAACATATACTAGAGATGGCTGAAGTCACTTTCGTGTCACGACATTCACCCCAACTCTATTTGAGTTCCATATAAATTGCGTGTGTACATGATTTCACAACAATAACAATGGGCAAAGGTTAATGACAGCGTGCTGGGGCGCAATATGCGAAGAAAGTAGAACACAAAAAGTAAACAACAAATCAAATGCCTAATTAGAAAACAACAAAGAGTGAGTTCTAAGAGTGGGTGGGTAAAATAAACTTCACTCACTCAAAAAAAAAAGAAATGAATTCGATTATAGATAAAAAAAAAAAAAAGTTTAAGCAATGACATGTTGCGCGTGCCTTGGTGCGATCAAGATGACAGGAGGAAGGGTGGGAGGGAATGTAGCAAGCAGGTAATATATGCAGCCGGCGTTTAGCCTTCACTTCACTTCAATGGCACAGGGTGAGCCAATCCTTGTGTTTAACAATTAACAACAATGTGGATATACGAGTTTCTTTCATACAGCATTTGTTTTTCTTTTTTAAAATACATACATGTACCTAGGTGTATGTATATAAACACATAACTTACCAAATCAACAGACAGCCCAACCATATCGGCTAGCCAGGTAAAAATTCGGCTGCCATCGTAACAATCATTCTCAATAAATTTGGGCGATTCGAGCATTTTGAATTTGATTTTCTGGTACTCTCTTTATGCTTTTATTGCTTCATTTGGAACACAGTTAATTCACAATTTAGCGCGTGCTCGTCGTTCACAATGGGCAATGCCGCCGCCGCGTTCCTCAACAAATTACGAAAAATTAAAAACTTTTATTTTTTTGCTTTGTGGCTTGTTAGACTTGTATGAATTTTGTGCAATAATTTTTCTATTCCCTGGAAGTGTTGCTCTGCATATATACGTATATCTATATATTTTGTAAATCGCACAATGCGTGCGTCAAAAAAAAATAAAAACCGAACGTTCTCTTTGTGCCGCGTTCCTCGCACTCACGACCGACCCGATTGAAAGAGAGAATGTTACTGCGAGCAAATTCTGGTTGAAATGTTTCCGATGCCGAAATCAAAAACGAAAAAAAAAATATATATATACACACACATATATACATAGGTGTGTTAGTGAGTAGTCAAACTTAAGCATAGTGATTCAATGAAAAAGTATCCATTTCGAGTAACTACTATTTTTAATGGCACATAGGAAATATATCGAGTGCTTACGCATATCTCCGTAAATTACATGGACACACGTTAACATTAGCTGCTCAAACTGTTATTAATATGAACAATATTCTAATTATAACAATCTACTCAATAATGTATATATCTCTATGCTTAGAAAAATATTTATATCACAATAACAAAAAATAATAATTATCATGTGAAAAATATAATTATATTAGCTATGTTCTAGATTTAAATGTACTTCCTTGTTGTACTGTTAGCTGTATCAAAATTAACGCTCAGAGTATCGATACTTTTTCGTATACTAACAGTACGATAGATTTCGATTTCAGTTTTATTTAAATTTTGGTAGTTGACAAAATAAATTTTGTTCTGATGGTATTGAGTGATTCTTTTCAGATGAATTACAAGCAATAATGAAATAAGTAAATACTTTAACTTGATATAGAAAACAATTATGTGTTTATAAAAATATTAAAACCAAAAATTTTGCGTGATTTCATAATTGATTTGGTAAAAATTGGCATTGGTTTTAATTATTTATTACAATTAGATATTAATTTTAGTATACTTTACATAGATTTTCATTATTTTGGAAAAAAAAGAACCAACATCTAATTTTAAAACTCAACTATCGATAGTTAGATTGTCATTGTCAGTGCTAATGTTAAGAGGCGTAACTTAACAGTCTTGTTGACACTTTCAACTATTTTATCAGGGATTGCGTCGCAAGCAAGAAATATGTACTGAATGCGAGTTTAATTAAAAGAAAATAGCTTCTATACCAAAAAAAAAAAAAAAATAGCTAAAAGCCGTGTCTAAACTAGCAAATTGAAAGGAAAGAAGTATTTGAGATGAACATATACAATAGACTGCGCAGCAGAGAACATGGACTGGGTAAGGCGAAAGAAAAAACAATATTTTTTTTGGCGCTCGAAATTGAAGAAGAAGAGTTCGCGCCGATCGCTCCTGGCGCGGTTAAATCGAGCGCCAAAAAGAATTGTGTTAGAAGATAGGAAATTACTAAGTACATCAAGTTAAAACTGTTGTAATATGAGTTCTTGATATTCTGCTGAGTTTGCAAAAACGAATTTGGAACGTAAACAAAACGAAAAAGTAATTCAAACTATTTTTCAACTAATTTAATCGTCATTCCAGCCTATGATTGGTCCTACGACTTCGCGCTGCATCGCCTGTGTGTTTACAAGCAGGACAGCTGGCGCGGTATTGCGCCAGCCAACTACAGTCCAGACTTCAATCCGGAGCCACCGATATTTTCAGCGAAGTTCGCCAATTGCGATGGCTATCGACACATTTTGGCCATTGCCAACGAGGATGGCAAGATTGCGCTGCAGGACACGACGTTGCGCAACCAGGAGTCGGAAGAGCAGGCACTAAGCGCCCCACAATGTCACTTCAATGCGGTTTTCGATTTGGAGTGGGCGCCGGGACAAATGCGTTTTGTGTCCGCCTCTGGAGATCACACGGCCCGTCTGTGGGAGGTCTCTGGGTCTGGCATACGAGGTCTGAACTCCTACGTCGGTCATACCAGATCCGTGAAGACGGCTGCCTTCAAGCGCACGGATGCAGCAGTCTTCGCCACGGGCGGGCGAGATGGTGCCATCCTCATCTGGGATATACGCGCGAATCTCAACGTGGATCTCACTTCACGTGTAGACAACTGTATCTACAGCGGCCACACGGGTGGGCCGGGCACCCCGCAATCGCAGCGCAAACATAGAACGAGAACGCCCAAGATGACAAACTGCAGCGGCACTAACACGTCGAGCAGCATCACGGGCTTGGCCTTCCAGGACAATGATACGCTGATCTCGTGCGGAGCAGGCGATGGCGTGATCAAGGTCTGGGATCTGAGACGCAATTACTCAGCCTACAAGAAAGAGCCGCTGCCCAGGCACAGCCTGCCCTACGCCGGCTCCTCCACTTTTAAGGGATTCACTAATCTCATAGTCGACGCGGCGGGCACGCGGCTCTACGCCAACTGCATGGACAACACGATCTACTGCTACAACCTCATCTCGTACGCGCCCAAGCCCCTGGCCAGCTACAAGGGCCTGCTCAACGCCACGTTCTACATCAAGAGCTGTCTCAGTCCGGACGGGAAGTACTTGCTCAGCGGCAGCAGCGACGAGCGGGCCTACATCTGGAACCTGGACCATGCGGCTGAGCCGCTGGTTGCCCTGGCAGGGCACACAGTAGAGGTCACCTGCGTGGCCTGGGGCTCCACGCACGATCGGCCCATCGTCACCTGTAGCGACGATGCCAGGCACAAGATTTGGCGCATCGGCCCTCAGCCGGAGAGCCTGACGGCAGCCGAGCGAGCGGAGCTGTTTCGTGGACAGTCGAGCTACGTAAGGGATTTCAATGGGGCAGCCAAAGCCAAGGCCAGCTCCACCTCACAGCACAAATACAATCTACGGGACTTGGAGTCTACGCCCCGCTCGCTGAAGCGGCTCGTGGACCAGAACGAACGCACGCCTAGCTCCGTAGAAAAGACGAGCATTAAGCGCTCCTTTCTCGAAATGCTGGGTGGCGTTGGTATTGCCAACGATGGCAGTCAGCAGCTGGACCAACAGCTGGAGCAGCCACAGCAGAAGCGTACAAAGAGCTTTGAGCCCAGGGGACGTCGTCTATTCCCATCCAGCAGTCAGCCACAGACGCAACAGCAGCTGCCAGGCATAGTGGAGGAGGAAGTGTCCGACGCTTTGTCCAGCAATCAGGAGAATGCGCAGGAGCAGCTGACAGCCCCTGCCACAGCAGCTGCTAAGCTATCGACGCCTTCGCCCTTGAGTGAGCTGCAGAATCACATCGCCTACACCTCACCGCCGACAACATCCGCTCAAGCAGCTGCCGCTGCCACTGCCGCCGGCGCTGCAGAAGCTTCCAGCTCCTCGCTTTCGCCGCCCTCTCTCAGCGCTCTAATCTACTCGCCCACCTCGAACCTGCCCAACTACGTGCTGGACGGCGAGGCGCCGCACCTGGCCATCATGTCGCCCAAGCGCAAGGCCAAGGAGAAGGTCGACTGGCTGACAAAGATACGCAAACAGAAGCTGATGAGTCGGGCCAGCCTGACGCTCAGCGAGAAGATGGGCATGGAGGATGCCTCGTCACTGGATATGTTGGCCTCGTCGCCACGTTTGCAAAGCCTGCGCAACTCCGAGTGCAGTCCGCGCCTGCAGGCGACGCCCAGGCGGCGCATATCGCACTCGGATCACAATGCACCTCATCTCCGCACGCCCACCTCTAGTAGGCGGAACAGCGAGACGACGCTGTTGCGCTTCTTCAGTGTGCAGCGCAGCGGGAGTACGACTGAAGCTATCGATGCGCCCGAAGATTCGGCTGCAACCCAAGCTGAATTGAATCCCATGTCCCCGCCAGCAACAACGCCAGCGCCTGCTGCAGCGAGTCCCCTACTGAGGCATACGCCCAGGGCAGCCGTTGGCAGTGACTGACCCCATACCCAGGGAATAGACAACCTCCCTTCCCATCCCACATTTGTACAAATAAGAATCCTGAACATAACCCTACCTAACCCAAGTTCCAAGCTCTTTACTGGACATACCTTAGACTAAGTCTATTTTAAGCCTTTTACTAATGCGAAATTGTCTTTCACACTTTTGTACAAAAGTTAAATGTAATACTTACCATATATCATATATCATATATCATATATATACGATCTATATAGTATATCTAACATATATATAGTCTGTGTAGCTCTAAGTTCTCCTGACATGCATGTGCTTTTGGCTGGGTCAAGTTTACCTTTTAATGACAATAAAAACTGAATTAGTTTTTCTAGTTAATTCTGCATTATTTTCAGTGTATTCCATAGAGTCATCTTCCAGTAAAACAATCAATTAAAATATTTCAAGTCTTTTTCGTTCAACTAGTTAAGGCTTCTCCAAAAAACTTAATATGTAACATTTTTAAAATTTCAGATCTTGATTTCTCGTGTCGATTATTGCGTTTTCTTCGTCATCTTTGGTTGAGAATTTTGTAACTGTACTTCCTCCCGCTGCTGATCCTGCTCCTGGCGCTGCTGCTGCTTGACGAGTTTATTGAGCTTCAGTATGTGGCGGACCTGACGTGCCACGCCCACCAACAGCACCAGGTGACATAGGTGCAGGGCGATGCTGGAGAAGTGGGTGCTCGGATAGGTATTGAAGCAATACTCGATGAGGCCGAGGATGAGAAAGCGCACGCCCAGCGAATAGGGCGTGGACCAGACTAGATAGGGTAGCGAGTGAAAGTACCAAATGTAGAACTGATAGTGCAGCGAGCGGGCACAGGCGATGCCAATGAAGTTGCACAGGAAGAAGGGCAGCAGAACCAGCTGAGTGCAGGACTCGAAGTAGATGTCGTATTCCTTTCCCTTGGACTCCTCCCTGACTGGAGCAGTGGGTCTCTTTTGGCCTGTGCTGCTCTGCAGTCCTTTTTCGAATGACTTGAGGAAGGACTTTTGCTCTGCCGTCAGCTCCTCCTCCTCCTCCTCCTCCATCGCATTCTCCTTCTCTTTTGGCTCGTACTCCTGCTTCTGCCGTTGTTCCTGCTTCTGCCGTTGTTCCTGCTTCTGCCGTTGTTCCTGCTTCTGCCGTTGTTCCTGCTTCTGCTCGTGGGACTTCTTAGATTTGCCCTTGTGCTGGGACTTTTTCTGAGCAGCTTTTGCTTTCTCCTTCTCCTCGCGATTCTTTCGCAATATCTGAGGCAATACGTACTGCTGCACCTCACGCAAATTCACGTAGCTCCTGAAAAACGTCCAGGTGGGCTTGGCGAAGGCCAGCAGAAGCAGCAGGTGCAGTCCCAGCAGCGCCAAATGGAACTCGCGCTGCTCGAACATCTGTCGACTCAGGAACCTATAGTTCACAGTCCACTTGTGCTCGAAGATGCGACCCAGATCGAAGCTGCCGCGCAAGTACTCCAAGGGATGGGTACGTAGAAAGGGAACCGCTATCAGCAGCTGGATAATGCCGCATACGAAGAGCTGCGCAATGGTTCTGAGTACGCCCAGGTTGGCCAGGTAGAACAGCAGCAGCGCAGGCGCAAAAAGCAAAATGTTCATCTTAACGCCCACCGCGAGACTGAAGAAGAAGCTGCCCCAAGTCCAGCGGCTATCGACGAACAGATTAAGCGCTGCGTACAGCAGGAGCACGGCCACGGGGTCATTGAAGAGGCGCAGCACATATATCGAGTGTATGCGATAGGACGTGAAAGCGCTCAGCACCAGGACGTAGGGCGGCACCTTGCGACTCTTGGCATAAAGCCGCAGAACGAGGCACATTTGCAGCAAGTAAATGCCAGCGTATATGTACTGGGCCAGGCGTACGTTGCTGCCATGGGCGGTCACATAATATAGAGCCGAGTATATATAAACAAATGCAGCCGGATAGACCAACGGACCAGTGTCACCTGCAAAAGATACAAAATATTGAATATTGGGAATGTAATTCAAATTATGAAGTGCCGGGCAAAGCAAAGTTATCGAACCGATTATCGAGCAGACTAGTTCGTGAACAGTTTGAACTGTTCACGCCAGCCAGTGACTGCCAAAATATCAAAGTACAAAGACTGAGAGAGAGCATAATTTGTATTAAGTAGCATGGTAGTGATTACGACATGTTAGTGAGGGAAATCCCACTATTAAATCGTAATAGAACTGTTTGATTTGATAAATGATGTTCACTCTTTAGCAAACACAGCAGCAAGAAAATCAGTTCAACTGCGACTTATCTCTATCTTAACAGCTGTTCTGTTGGCGGGCAAATTTATCTTGTTGGAATAACATATCGAACGCATGTGTGTTCATGAGTGAACTGTTTACGCAACCCGGTGACTGTCAAAATGTCAAAGTGAAAAAAAAATGAGAGAGAGAGAACACTTTGTATCAAGCAGCATGGAGGTTATTACGGCATGTTGTTAGAGCTGCCTGCCAAATAGAGAGAGAGAAGATAAATAGAGTTTAACTATAACAATTAATGGACAAAATGATTTCGTGTAAAAATTTATGTGTTTTGCGCCAACTGCCGTTCAAGGGTTGCTGCCGTCAATACAGTGCTGCGCTGCTGTCAACGCGACTGGCCAGTTGGATGACGAGATCCGCCGCTGCCAGTGAAACGGTTGGAGTTGTTACCTCTGCTTGGCAACAGAGGGCGCCGCACAAACAACAACTGCAACAGCAGCAGCAAAGGCGAAGTATCTTCAGCTCGAGTCGTCTGAACGCCAAGGACTACTACGCCACACTCGGCGTAGCCAAGAATGCCAGTGCGAAGGACATCAAGAAGGCGTACTACCAGCTGGCCAAAAAATACCACCCCGACACTAACAAAGACGATCCCGACGCAAGCAAAAAGTTCCAAGAGGTGAGCGAGGCCTACGAGGTGCTCAGCGATGACCAGAAGAGGCGGGAGTACGATACCTACGGCCAGACCACGGAGAACATGAACAGGCAGGGTGGTGCGGGAGGATTCGGAGGCGGCGGCCCGTTCGGAGCAGAGGGCTTCGCACAAAACTGGCAGTTCCGCTCGACCATTGACCCCGAGGAGCTCTTCCGCAAGATCTTCGGTGAAGGCAACTTCCGGAGCAACAACTTCGACGACTTTGCCGACTCGAAGTTCGGCTTTGGGCAGGCACAGGAGCTAGTCATGGACCTGACCTTCGCTCAGGCGGCGCGCGGCATTAACAAGGACGTCAACGTCAACGTCGTCGACCAATGCCCCAAGTGTGCCGGCTCCAAGTGCGAGCCAGGTACCAAGCCCGGCCGCTGCCAGTACTGCAATGGCAGCGGCTTCGAGACCATCTCCACGGGTCCCTTCGTCATGCGCTCCACCTGCCGCTACTGTCAGGGCACGCGCCAGTACATCAAGTATCCGTGTGCCGAGTGCGAGGGCAAGGGACGAACGGTGCAGCGCCGCAAGGTAACGGTGCCGGTGCCCGCGGGTATCGAGAACGGGCAAACTGTGCGCATGCAGGTGGGCAGCAAGGAGCTCTTCATCACGTTCCGCGTCGAGCGCAGCGACTACTTCCGGCGCGACGGCGCCGACGTACATACGGACGCGCCCATTTCGCTCTCCCAGGCTGTGCTTGGCGGCACAGTGCGCGTCCAGGGCGTCTACGAGGATCAGTGGCTGAACATCGAGCCAGGCACATCATCCCATCGCAAGATCGCCCTGCGCGGCAAGGGCTTGAAGCGCGTCAATGCCCACGGCCACGGCGACCACTACGTACACATCAAGATCGACATCCCCAAGAAGCTAAGCCAGCAGCAGCGCGCGCTGCTGGAGGCCTACGCCGAACTGGAGGAGGACACACCGGGGCAGATCAACGGCATGGCGCAGCGCAAAGATGGCAGTAAGAAAGCAACGTAAATACTTAAAACTCCAAACTTTTGAGAAAACCCATGCAAAGCAAAAAGAAGAGCAGAGGAACGCAGATCTATAGCCTCGCAGCATTCTCTATGATATTTTAAATATAATTTTATGTTTACAATTTATGGGCAACTTATAGATCCATTGAGGCCATAGAGTCACTCCTCTCAGGGCTCTAGATTTTCGTATAGCTTATTCCTAACGTTTAATTCCCGATCGAGGAAATAGCTCGCTTCTATGTAAATTGATTGTATCCTAATAGTATGACCCATTTCCGATTATTCCTTTACGAACAAAATTAGTTCGTTTCATAAAAGGGCCCATATCTTTGAAATGTTAGGCTCAGAATAAACGGACCAATTCCATATGTTCCCTCTGCAATTATGCTACAATTTCAATGTTCCTCTTCCAATTTTACTACAATTCCCCATGATCCTCTAATTCGCTTTTAAATAGAGCATATAAATAATGGAAAGGTTCACTTCCGAGTGTGTCTTTACCATTCTTTATGAAATGCTAGTCATTCCGTTTTTATTCCCAATGAAATTGAAATGAACTGTTTCCAAATGTTCCCTATCCAATTGCCAGTCTAAATACTCATTACGCTCAGGAACATCCGGAATGGAATACATCTTATGCTCGCTAGAATAGACTGGCGCAATGTTAAAGCTTAACATGTCCTGCTAACAGCTCTAGTTAATTATGTTATTTAACTTTCCTATTTCTCTGCTTCTAGCGCAGGTCCTAGCAAAGCGGGAAGTGATACCAAAGGCGCAGAAGGCGGAGAAGGAACAGCCAAAGGAACTCAAGGAGGAAGCAGAAACACAGAAGCAACAGCAACAGGCTCAGCGAAGGACGAAGAAATCGAAAAAACCGAAAGACGATCAGGAGAAAGTGGTGGAAGCGGCGGCTTAGGGTTTCTCAACAAAATCAAATCCATGTTCAACTGAGTTGAATTTCTCTATGTCTTGTTATCGATAACTGTTTTGTAATCACCAATTGGCTTACAAATGCCTTAATTTTTCTTTCCTTTAAGTTTTGTTATTGTACAGTCTAGGGGCTATATATATATAGATTCCATTAAGTGGAAACAAATGGAAGAAAAATACAACTAAATTGAAAGTCGAAAATTTGTTATCAATGAGTTTGCTTTGTATTTATCATTGCTTATATATATGAGTTAAAAGCAAAAATAAACATTGGACAATTTCTTGATGGAAAGGGAAGTTGGTTAACATGAACTCCAATCACAGGGAAATTCTGTTAATAAGATAAGGAAATTCGCTACCAAGAAAAGATCTTTTGCATAACTACTGTCTATGGACATTTCTCTACTCTCCCTCTCTCTCTCTCTCTCTCTCTCTTTGAAACGGCTGCCTGGTTTCCAAAAATAAACTAAATGAATTGGGAAATTCACTTACCTCGCAGCAGCGCATAATTTGTGGTGCCATTCAGAAAGCCTTCACATTCCTGAAAATATGTGAATTACAATATGAATAGAAACACCCGCTTACTCTGCATCTCTCTCTTTCTCTCTACTTTCTCTTTCACTCACCTGCATATAGGCCACCCAGTCGATCTCGGTGTAGGGCACTCGGTGAATAACCAACACGTTGATCAGCGCCTCGGCCAAAACAATCAGTAGAGCAACAATCGGAAGAGCCGCCGGATCGAATGCCAAATATTTAGCGTAGTTCCAATTGACATATTTCTCCTTAAACTTCAGTAACGGGCTGGTCGTCTTTTTGCGCCTTTCCACAACACGGGGCTGGACTTTTGGCGATGACATTTGTGGGAAAATATATTATTTTTCCGGCTAAATGTGCCACAAACACACGCACTTACTCTGAGCATTTAACATTATACGGCTGTGGGCACCCCGAAAAAGGAGAACACCTAATGCGAGCGGGCCGATTGTCAGCAGCGCGCATAAATTCAAATTAGGTCTAGTTAGGTTATTTAATGACGAAATTGTTATTCCAAGAAAGTAGAAAAATGTTTGAAATGTCGACTTAAACAATGAATTAGCGAGTGACTCTTAAAATTGAATTTTTCAGCCACAGCTGTTACAGGAAACAGCAAAAACAAAAAAAACAGAGCAGCTTGTGCTGCACAACAGCTATCGATTGTAATGATAAACGATTATTACCAAAATGAGTAACAGCTGTTAATGCTGAATAGCGATGATAGTTTGTAAGGCGGCAATTGCTGATAATATTTAAAATTTGAACAGGTGTTGATAAAAACAGTGAGTGAGTCTTTATTTTTACGTTCGCTATTTGACAAAATTCGACTTGCGGCGTATTTGCGTGTCAGATTAACAGCTCAATTTCCGGTTGTTCATCAATCAGTCAGACACACGGATTCACTAAACCATGTCCACATTCAACCAGTGATGCGTAAATACACGCTGAAGGCAACAGTTGAAGCAGGGGCGGGACTCTGATATCTCCCTTATCCGTTTACTTCACTGGTGCATGTAAATGTTTTGGCCATTTAAAAAAGTTACAAGCATGTCCTTGCTGTCTCGCTCTCATTCTTTCTTCCTCTCTTTCTCTCTCTCTCTCTCTCTCTCTCTCTCTCTCTCTCTCTCTCTCTCTCTCTCTCTCTCTCTCTCTCTCTCTCTCTCTCTCTGACTCTGTGGGCCAAGTACTCACATGCAAGTTTTCAGCACAATTAATTGACAACTGGCGAATGTGAATGCGGATGTTGTTCAGATTTTCTGCCATTTTTTTATGCCCTTCTTCACAAATAGTGTTGCGCAGAACTGCAAGAAAATTTTTTAATATATATATTCTAAAGAAATTTTTAAAGGCAAATATAAATGTACTATATATGAACTAGCTAAATGCATTGGCTATATTTCTGCTTAAAAAAAAAGGCTAAACAGACAGCACTGCTATTGAAGATGACTTACAGTGAGAAAGTCAGAAGGAATGTGCAAAGAGAATGAGGAATACCTTAATATACTGTACCGCTATGCCAGAGAGAGAGAGATAGAAAGGGCTCTAAAAAGGCTAGAACGATGTGGAATAACTCTAAACTGACTGCACTGATGCATTTTGTTATATTTTCTGTTCATTTTTTTATCTGTCTTTTTTTGCAGTCCTTTTTTTTTGTTGTGGTGGCGTACACGTTCACTAATTGTGCCCAGTGCGCCGTGTATTTTCGAAAAAAGTTGACAAATGGCATGCAAACTGTTTTCCCTGTCCCATGTCCAGGTGAACTGCTCAAATGGCACTGCAATTATGCCAAAGGGCCAACCAGATGGGCAGTTAGTGCGAGCGAGCCAGCGAGAGGAGGAGTGTGAATTTCGTACAGATTTTGAGAGAACGTGTAAACGTGCAAGAGAGAGAGGGAATAAGAGCGTTTGTAAGGAATGCCATGCAAAGGGGTTTTACGGTATATTTCAATAAATGCAGCCAAAGAATTTAAAAAAGAATTTAATTTAAGCTTGTTGCATGACTGCTTACGTTTCCAATAAACTCGCCAATAAATCAGAATCGAAATGAAAATTCACAAATATCAAATATCAATATTAAACATTTCTTCTGTGTGGTTAATTAAGTTTGTGCAAAAGGGCTCTAGCAGTTGCTCATATATTTACAGTGGAGCGTAAATATAATGAACGGCTCTTGAAATATACATATACTAAAAATCTGTTATAAATATAGAAAAAAGCTTCAGGACAAACAAATAGGATCTTTAGATAATCTAGATCATGTACATATTATTTATTTATGTACATACATACATAAATATATATTTAAACATAAGTATGTATGAATACATATTCGCACTATCAAGTCCTTACTGTACTTGATATACTTATGGATGGATATGTGTCTAAGTGTATATTACTTATTATCGCTTACTTGCTGTTCTATACATGTGAAACTAGAGATAAATGTGGAAAATACATGTATGTACATATAAGAATGCCCTTACATATGTGTATACATACATACATACATAAGCGAGTATTAAGCAGTCGGTTGCCCCTAATTGGCAATGCTTTCTTGGCTGTGTCTGTTGTCAAAGTCTACGTTAGTTATCATTTAAAGACAGATTTTTAATATGTTATATATGTGTATACATTTGTACATATAGCATACATATGTATGTATATTATAGAACAAAATCGGTCATCGGTTCTTATCATGTTATATATAGCTAGACACATATATTTATACACACAATGTACATACATTCATATGTATGTGTGCACAATGGGGGGCTTCTCCATAGATAACTCGCATTATAACCCACTCAGTGCGAAAATTGTTCATTAATCAATGTACACACATACATACATATGTGCATACATTCGAGTATGTAAATATGCAGACATTTATATGTGTGGACATACATACATACATATGAATGTATGAATATACATACGTATGTACATATTTGTTATCAAGAAAAAAAGAGCTGATAATAGAATCTAGACTATTACTGTAGATGTACATGCATACATCCACATACATACATATATATGTATGTATGTTTGTACACATGTTGTGCGTATGTATGCACTTATAACGCAAACGTCTGATTCTAGCTGACAATCATTTTAATAGTTGCCCATATAGAACTTTGCACTCGATTTTTCTATATACAAACACACACACATACATTCATATGTATGAATAAATGTGTGTGTATATTATTAATAATTTATTAATTCTTCGCTTTGAATACAAAATGAGAGCGCGACTCATAAATGTAACAACAATGAACTGTTAATATGCACACCCATACATGCTGCATATTCAGTGTCTGTATGTGTGATAAAAGGCGCAGTCGATTAAAAAAAAACTGTAAAATGACTGTGATCCGTTTGAATACCAGTGGTCCATCCCATATGCGTGCTTGCATAGCACCATCTCACTCGCACTTGCTAACGCTGGCCACTGCTAGTCGCCTTTTCGAGCTCTTGTTGCTATTGTTATGATAGGCAGCAACAATTGCTTTTACTTTTGCATTTGCCTTTGCTTTGGCACTTTGCTTTGTGTACATACACGGCGAAGGAGACAAAGTGGCCAAACAAACAAACTGTTGATAATTGAGCAGACGCTGAGAATGCGAACGTTGCAAAGCACTAGCAAACACACACGCACACACACACACACACACACACACACACACTACATATGCATTTAGCTAGATTCACGCATGTATAGGCCGATGTTGACAGTGGGCGGAAGGTGGGCGAAACGCAGAGTAGCGGGACAATTTAAGAGTTCAATCATATCAAGCGTCGTTTTTGTCGCGCCGTGTCAATGTTGTTACTTCTCTCTTATTACTTCTCTCCCTTCTGACAAGCTACACATGTGCACTGCACACACGTAGAGATGTAGAAAATACTAAACAAAATACATATGTAATAAAAAAAATAGCAAAGGACGGAAAATGTGAATAGGCTGATATGACTTATTAGCTCCTCTACAGCCCATCAAATGAGTACATACAAATTAAGTGGAGATTTAATGGTTTGAAATATTATATTAGCAAAAAATAGTTTACTTAATAAATATTAAATTATTAATTTTGGCATTATGTGTAAGTTTTGATGCACGAAGAGTGCATTTGAATTCACGACGGCAACAAATAGCCGACATCAACTTCTTTATTCACATACATATATACATATACAAAGAGCATATACTCACATATATACAGTAGCGTATCGTGTTGTAGTTGTTGCTGTCGCTGCTGCTCGACTGCCTGTTGCTGCTCTGCTCTCATTTGCCTATGTGTGCTATCCCGCTTGTTCTCAGCTGGACGTAATAAGCTTACTGCAACTGTGTGGGTGCATGTGAAGAGCGCTGCTCGCTCACACGCATACACAACAACATCACCATCAACAACAACAACTTTTCGTATAGCTTTCGTGCTGTGCTGTTTACGACCGACAGACCGACCGACCGACCAAGCAGTCAGCCAGCCAGGCAGGCAGACAGCAGCTGGGGCATATTTCAGTTTGATTTTGTCAGTGGCCGCGTTCGGTTGTTGTCGGCGAGTTAACGGGACGCGCCTACCAAAAGCCGTTCAAAGCCCAGCTTTTACTTCTCTCGAGCCACAAGCACACAGCCGAGCAGATAAAAGAAGCAGCGTTAATAGTGTTTTTTTTTATTTTCAAAATTCGTTTCGTTTAATTCGTTTTTAGTTGTGTGATTTATGATTATTATTTGTCTGGTAAATTGCTCCACACCTTTTACACAAATCAACAAAAATTGTCTTAAGACAGTACGAAAATAAAAATATTAAATATATAGAGAATGAAGCAAACAGAAATAAAAACCAAACCAAAATAAGAAAATAAATACA
Organism: Drosophila stalkeri; assembly: GCA_035047405.1. Lineage (NCBI taxonomy): Eukaryota > Metazoa > Arthropoda > Insecta > Diptera > Drosophilidae > Drosophila > Drosophila stalkeri. The sequence continues at coordinate 320,536 of JAWNPR010000090.1, read as the reverse complement.
AAATAAGAAAAACATTTTGTTATTCCATGGAAAATTACTACACAAAATTTCTTGATCGTCGCGTTTCTCTTCGTCTGCGTCTCCCTCTCTCTCGTTCTCTCTTTCACTCCTAATAAATGCTCAAGCAAAAGCAAAGAAAAAAAAAAAAAAACAACATGAATAAAAACAGCATAAATTGAATTGACCGGCAATATATGGTGTTATTGTATATATGCTTTTGTTATTGTTTTTCTTGCTAAAATTCAAATGTTTTTTTTCGCGCCAAATGCATTTTTAAATTCTATTTGTGTGTGGGAATTTGGTTGCCCTACAAAAGCTCAAAAATAAAATCTCATTAAAATATTAACAAGAACAGAAAAATCTAGCCATAAATTTTATAATCTTAAGCAACATAAACAGCTCACACATATTCATAAAAGCGACAAGGATTGGATAGATAAACAAGCAGAACAAATTATATACATACATACACATATGTACATATGTTTGTATATATGTATGTGTGTTATATACGTACTAGAGTAAAGTAGAATATTAAAAATTATACTTATACTGTTAATGTTATACTGTTAAAGACTGCAATTTCCCATGGACAATAACGGTTGATTCCCACATAGTCATGAACTCTTTTTAATATGAACGCTCTTATTTATAAAGCAGGGTAAAAGTTAAAATGTTAAAAACTCCTATACTGTAATAGCTGTGCAGCTAATTTCTAGTTTTCCTGCATAGTTAAACGTTCTTAGAGCATTGTAGAAGATTAACTTAAACTCTTATACAGATTGTTTCACTAGAAAAACTAATGCAGTAAGCTTCATTCTCTTTATATGTTTATATTTTCATGTATCTCTGCACATATTTCATATTTCAATCCCCTTTCCACAGAACGTTATCAACGTAATTCATGTAAAAGACACCAAAAATAAAAAAAACGAAAACCTGCAGCTGTTATCAGAGCTGCATATGTATGTATGTATGGAGTACATTGTTCATAAATAAGCAACAGAATCAACGTGTGGCCCTCTTATCAGATACGTAAAAAGAACAACAACAAAAAGGAGCACTAAAAGCGATCTCAAAAGAACAAAAACAACAGAAAAAACTGTTAACAACAAGAAGAAGAAGTAAAAGAAGAGGGAGAAGAAGCACAGCAAGCAGAACAACAAGAACAACCAGAGCAAGTAACTGTTATTAAGTGAAGAGAGAATCAACAGATATTTCAGTCAGCTCTATGGGTAAGAACTTTTTATGCATGTATCTGTATATTGTAAACATTTAATTGAATATCAAAAAGATGTGAAAAAAGAAGAATATGCAGTGAAAATTATATAAATCAACCAAAAGAAATTGATATAAATTGCTTGAACATATTTAAAAACATAAAAAAAAATTTTTTGAATTTACTCTTATGAACTAGTTCATAATTTCAGAATTGGTCGCTTAAATCAAATTCACCAGAAACTCTTTCCAATCTTGCTCTTTCTTTTTTCGTAAATCCTAGCTAATTGCGTATTTGTGAGCGTATGTGTGTGTGCGCGCGCGTGTGTGTTTTGATGAAAGGAAAGTGCACTCGCAAATGCGAAACAAGTCAACTTGGAATTGGCCAAAATTGTGCTAAAATCGGATTGCAACTGACCAAAAATCAAATCAGAAGTCAAAACTTGATGAGAACTGCAACTGATTGACAGCAGCAGAAGGAATGGAGGGGGATGCGGAGGCAGCAACTGCAACAACCTTTCAACTTGTGGTCTGCTATTCAATTCTCCCTTCCTGCTTTCGTATTTATATTTGTGTGTGTGTGAATGCTAAAAATATGGGTAAGGGCAATCTGATTGAACACATTCAATCCGCATTCAGTATGGCTGTAAAATTAGTCAAGTTCTTCTTTTGCTTGTTGTTCAGCGCAAAGAACACGAGAAACAACAAGTCAGAATTTGATTAGTTGGCTGTGCCTGACTGAAAGATACTCGTTCACGTTGCTAAACGGGCAAAGAGATTTAAAGCAACTTGATTATAAATATCAATAAATACCTATATACATATGTATGTATATATTTATATTTGATTATGGATTCCAATTTCAAAATGTTCAGAAAGATATAGAAATTTCTAATTCTAAAATGTCCATTGAGTAGTATAACCTAAACTCAAAATACCCGTGTTCTCATCGCGGACGAGCATAGATGAAAAAAAAAATCAACCGAAAATTTGTTGAGAAAATTTGCCACTTGACCTACCGCACGGAAATCTAAATTAAGCAACAAATTTTGTACGCGTTTTCGCTCTTTCTCTCTCTCTTCTTCGTTTCTTTCGCCGTTCATTTCATTAACTCTTGCAATTGTACATACACACACACATATCCACATGCGCTTGTGTATGTGTGTGTGTGAATGTCGACATATGGACAAGTGTCAGCAGATTCTTCATTTCGCTTTCCGCCGTTACTTAGCGGATGCCCAGCACAATACTGTGCAAAACAGAGGTATATTGGCTAGTTGTACTGGCGTTTTGGAGGGTATTTAATTGTCGCTCATGTGACACTTGCTTGGAACACTTAAATTTTTTGTTTTTTACTATTGCTGACCTCTAATTTTTTTTCGATGTTTGTTTCTACATTCCACAAGTAGACAAGTCGACCCAAATTTTGTTGATGCGTAGAGTACGCTTTCTTCTGAGAGCTGATTATTTAGATAAAGAGTAAAGATTCGAGTATGCACAAGTTAATGGTAATATTGAGTTGCTGAGAAACCTTTCAGCATGCTTTCAATTAATTAAGAGCAACTTTTTAAGCTGGATTTTCAATTAGCAATAACACGAAAAAACAAAGAATAAGAAAAAAAAACAGCTTTTAATCACAGTATTTACAGTGTTTTGTATTATCAAAGTGTACTTACACTCACACACACACACATTCATGAACAAATACATATTACAAATCATAAATTAAATCCACAATCAGGTGATGCCGTTAGTTTTTTCTCGCTGCGACACACACACACACACACGCACACACACTCAGCGTATTTGTGTGCGTGCAAGTATTTACAATTTGCAGTAAGCTACCATTCAATCATTAACATTTAGGTGAGCGAGAGAGAGACGGCGGAAGCATGCGAGAATATGGTTAGGGCAATGAAAGCGCAAAACAAAGACACATATACAAAAAAAAAAACAAAAAATTATATATATATATATAAGCGAGAAGAACTGAAGCAGTTTATGCCAATTATGATATCAATTGTTGTCATGCCAACAGCCCAAGAGAGCGCGACGCACATACATACATATATATTGCAGTTGAATAACTGTTTTTTTTTTTTATTTGTTATATACATTTTCGCGACCTCTCTTCTTCTACACTGTTGCTAAGCTCGCAATGTGTACGTGTGTGTGTGTGTGTGTGTCAGTCAGACACTTGAACTGCTTGAAGTGTGTCTGTAACTAAATTTCATTGAATTTTAAGCGCCTCTTGAGTGCCTTCCTCTGGGAACACCAACTGAAAATTAATCAACAAACAATTTTCAATGGTCATTAGTTGAACAATGTTTTCCATCTATGCTGGAAATTCTATTTGCTTGCAAAGGAAATAGACACCACATGCTGCATGCTGCATGCTGTATGCTGCATGTGCATCGAAAGATAGCAACAATACTCGCTTACTTTGGCTTGCATTGCTGTCATTTCTATGGTCGCAAATTGAGGTGAGTGAACTTGCATCAGTAGCAGCAACAGTAACCAACAACAATTCAGCTCTTTGGCGACTCTCTCTTAGCTGGAGTGAAGCCAACTACACAATTTTCTAACATTTTCCTGTAGTCTGCCCACGCACTGAAAATCTGATAATGAAAAATAAAGGTCTTATAAATTCATCATTCAATTTGCAGTCTTTACCTTGCATTTACTCAGAATTCCTTTTTTTCTGTGTTTGCTTGTAAGAGTCTTATAAATAAGATAGGCTTTGCATGCTAGCACCCGGAATCCATTTAATGTGTGGGTATATTGGTTTTCTGGCAATGTCTGAAATGGGATAAGTCGGCAGCTGGAGGCTTGAAGATTAACAGTATATATATGGCATGAAACAATCTATACAAATACAACTGTCAGAGTAGAGGAGTTTTTGAATATAAGAGTATATGGGTCTTATATATCTATAAAAGTATAAGTAAACAAACTGAATGAGCGTTGAACTTATAATGTAGAGAGTAGTAAACTGTAGAGTACTATATAAAAGTAGATCGACAATTCATCGACTTTATAATTTACTAAAACTCAAAATTAATATTTACCACCAAAAATCGATAACAATCTTCATATATTCGATTAAATATGAATTTATATATACGGCATAAAAGTTGTTTAGAGTATCTGCTAGTTAGGCATCTCCGACTAAATGCACTCTTACATTTTGCCTTCAATTTTATTGTTTTCTCCTTTTGCTGATGTTTTCTTCGGTTGCAGCTCGATTTGGGCTTTTATTTTGGTTTTTGTTTTTGTTGGGCTTCAAAGTTTGCTTTTAATTACGCCATTTTCACTCACCTTGCTTTTCCCTATTACAATTTTGGTTTATATTCAGAATATTAGGAAATTTGCTGCTCCTGCGGCTTCCCCAGTATCCCTGAGCTTCTCTTAGTTCTTTCCAGCTCCCTCCTCAAAGAAGTTCTACCCAAGCTTTTCAACTTCATGTTGCCAATTTTGGAGTCTTGTTTAAGGCAAAGCATTTTGTTGTTGAGGTGCTAATTTAGTTAATGAAACGAAAACTTAATTTATTGCCATGCAAAAATTGAATATTTACCAATGATCCCGCAATGAGGAGTGGGACTGGGGGGAAGATATAGAAATAAAACCTGATATCGCTAATCAAGATTGATTGACAAACGAGCGAACAGCTATAAACATTGTGAATTATATATTGTTAATCTAATCAATTTGGGCTTCACTTGTTGTAGTTGTTGTCTTCGCACCTGGCAACGGCTACAAAAAAAATATTAAGCAGCCGCAGAATAAATAAAATGCAAAAAAAATAAAAATTGTGTGAATAATAAATTAAATAAAAAACTAAATAAAATACATTTGGCAATTAGATAAAATTTAAAATAATTTAAATATGAATTTTAAAAGTTTTATTAACTATAAAATATAATTTGCATAAAATATATTTATTTATTCCATTTATTAACTTTATAAAAATTATAATTACATTAAATTTATTATTTATATATTATTCTATTCATAAATATATAATATACTATATTTATTTCAATTGAATATGTGATATTTAAATTGTTCAAATAGAAATCGGTGACAACTAGTTTGGCTGTCACTTGAACTATTCAATGTGTGTGTGTGTGTGTGTGTGTGTGTGTGTGTGTGCGTGTTGCCCTGCACTTTGAGTTGCATTTGATTATTTCGTGTAGGTTTAACAATAATTATAAATGGATTTTAATTTGCGAATGAGTTGATTATGCAGCTAATTGAAGCATTAATGCTTAACTCAAGTAAATCGGAAATTCAATTAGTTCATTGCGATGCTGCTGCCACTTGCTGTCCCCTGCCTGCTGTGTGTGTGTGTGTGTGTGTGTGTGTGTGTGTGCGTGTTGCCCTGCACTTTGAGTTGCATTTGATTATTTCGTGTAGGTTTAACAATAATTATAAATGGATTTTAATTTGCGAATGAGTTGATTATGCAGCTAATTGAAGCATTAATGCTTAACTCAAGTAAATCGGAAATTCAATTAGTTCATTGCGATGCTGCTGCCACTTGCTGTCCCCTGCCTGCTGCCTGCTACCTGGTGGCAAGTGTGCGGCATGCGGCATGTGGCATGTGGCAGGTGGCAGCTTAATCAACAAGCAGAACACTTGGCATACGCGAGAGTCGAGTTCCTATCATCTCTCACAAAGTCATAAATGAGGTATATTGGTAGTAAGCTATGCTTACCTGATGGTATATAGATGATGTATGCGTTACTAGAATCATTTGCTACATGGGGGCGTGGCAAATGTAAACACTTTTTATTTATTTTAGAAATTGAACTACTTTTGTATTACCGTGGCATAACAACTGTATAACATTTTTGCCAGATTTAGCTATATAGTTAGTATTATGTAGTTGTGTATACCCGGCTACATTGCTTCTTACAGAATTTCTCTTGGCATTTGGCAAGTTTACGAAATAGTTTTTAATACAATTTGCATTTCTATTTTCGGTTCGTATGACTCGTTGTTTATGTCACGAAATGAAAACAACACAGAGAAGATGAATTGAAGAATTTATATATAGTTTAATTATGTTTGAATTAAATAATTCTGATAGCAGTTCGAAGTTGGCTAACTGTTTTGGACAAGTTATCAGGTAAGCGGGCCATGGCTGCAACAAAGGATGCACGAGGTGAAAGTCTTTATTTGACTGTTGGCCACAATTGCAAAATATCGAAAGTTAACAGAGGCAGGGAGAAAAAAAGAGAGAAAGGGAGTGGACGGCTGAGGGGGGCGGGAGCGAGATGAAAGTCTTTGCTGCTTTTGACAGCTAGACCGAAAGGCTTTGTGTGAAAATATTTGCAATTAAAATGAGCGCAGTTTTAATTACACTGGCGAACATGATTTATTAACCAATAAACACAGTTTACTCTCTCTCTCTCACTCTCTCTCTCTCTCTCTCTCTCTCTCTCTCTCTCTCTCTCTCTCTCTCTTATTTTTCTTTGCATTTGGCAAATGAGGCTGTTTATTTTGATACGCATTGCTATTTAGAGTGCGCAGCTGTGCTGCCATTTAGAATAGCAATGCAGCCAGCGACTATGAGTCTCGTCTTTCCGCTTATCCATCTGTCTTTCTGTCCCTCCGCCTTTCTGTCTGTTTATCCCATTGCCCGCCTCCCGCTGTCGATAAATCAATTTACAAAGTAGCGACAGATGTGCACGTTGCAGCAATTGAAACAATGCCAAAAAGTATTTGGTGCAAGTGCTTACGGCAATCTATATATATATATATTATAAATAAATAAATGAATATATATATATATATATATATATATATATATATATATATATATATATATATATATATATCAATCAGCTGCTGATGCATGGGCATTTCAATTGTTGGCACATTGCAATGTACGCACAAATTTCCGAAATGCTTTGATTTTGGCATCTGATTTTGTTCTTCTTCAATTTCAATTTCAATTTGTGCAATGCTCCGTGCACTGAACTGCACAGCAATAAATGCGCGATAAGCAAGGGATTTACACATACATATACATATATACATTTTCAATAACTAATATAAGCACTTATCAGCAGCTATACATACTATTCTCATACTAGCTTCGATTATTGAAATGTCCAGTAACCTTTTATCACTCACTCACTCTTCCTGCTTTGACTTGAATTTTCGATTTACTTCTTACATTCATATAGATTGATATATATATATATATTCCTTATAGACAAAGTTAACTTGGTCTTCTTAATTAAGATGTTTTGTTTCACAATTTCTTGTTTATTAAAGAGTCATTGAACCTGAACGCAAGGTAAAAGCTATCAAGCATTAGTTAATGTAATAATGACAAACCGCAACAGTAATCAACAGCACAAATGTAAGCTAGCTCGCTCGCCCTCTAACGTGTGTGTCAATTGCTCTGTCTATATACAGATTTATATATAATAATATATATAAATATATATGTATTGCTAAATGTGTGCAATTTACGTCAGAGTTATTGTAGCCACGGCAACAGTCGAAATTAGCAGCAATAAGTGCGAACCTGGCATTATTTGTGGCCCCGCTCGGCTTACGCTGCGTATGCGCGATATGCAAGCAAGTTACGTATACGCAACGTGTGCTTGCCAGAATAAATGTATATATATAAGTGTATATGTGAGTGAAATTCATGGCTTAACTTGGATTAATTACAATTAAATGTAATTTTATTGATTTGATATGCATTGTTCTCAAAAAGTAAAATTAAATCAAAATATGAAAACATTGTTTACTTTACTTTTCCATTTTATTAAATGAAATCAAAGTGTAATTTGGCCGTTATTATTGTATAATAATTAATATTGCATAAGCAGTGTTAAGCAGCATTTGTAAAATGTAATTGAAATAAAATTAATATTTAAATGAATTAATTTTACTAAATTTTTGTTAGCCAAGTTTACATTAACTTAACTGAAACTTTGTTTTCTGTGTTTTCTTCTGTGTTATTTCTAATGCTACGTATACATCCTGAATGTCTGATAACTTTCAAGTAATTAGCTTACATTTATATATATATATCTCCTTACTTTTATATTCAACTTACAAATTATTTTGTATTTTATAAATGATACGCGAAATGAGTTCAATGCAAACATGTTTCCCCTGCTTTAGCAGCGCCGCATATTCATTTTGTGTGGGTATAGTCGTATCATTGGGTGGCATCGTGACTAGGGCTAAGCCCAATACTCTTAAGCCGCAATGTCTGGCAACAATTACCTATAGAGATGAGTATGAGGAGAGTCAAGTAAACAGAATTAGGAACACTGTGGAATGGGCTAACCTCTGGCACCATGGACAAGCCGATGACATCGGCTCCAATCTTGCGCAAGAAGCGATGCTCGGCTGCCGTTTCGAAGACCGGTCCACCTAGGCAGGCATAGATGCCTGTCTTTATTCGATTATCTTGTCCGATCTCGTTGCCGATTTCCATGGCCTTGTTGAGCAGCATCTCATCGTAGGCATCGATCATTAAGGGACGGCGCACGCCAAAGCGCACATCGTTGGCGCCAATCAATGGGCAGTTGCCACACCAGCCCAGCATATTGATGTGATCCTTGACGACCACCACGTCGCCCACAGTGTGATCCGCACTGATGGCGCTCGCAGAACCGATAATAATCAGATACTCGACGCCGCACAGCTTGAACATGCGCACAGGTAGCGTACAGGTGGCCGTCGGATTGCCGTCGTAGAAGTGCATTCGACCTTGGATAGCAATCACTGTGCCGCCCATTAATTGGCCCACGAACACCTTGCAGTTGGGTCCGTGCAGAGGGCTAACCGGAAACTTTGGTATATCCGTATATTTGATGACAATCGGACTCTCTACCAAGTCGGTCAGCGAATGTGCATGCGAGCCCAAGATTAAAGCGAATTTTGGCTTTTTCTCCGTTTTACTGATGATGAAGCTTGCCATCTTTTGGACATCGTCGAAGCTGTAGAGTTCGCTCTGTGGCGTCTCAACGATATCCTTGGGCTTGGCATTGGCCTCCTCCTGCAGCCGCTTCTCAATAAGCAGCTTCATTCGACGTATCTGCAAAGCCGTCTTGACTGCGCAGCAATCCCCATTACACATTTTGATATTGCGATTCATATTGAGATTCTTTTTGGGATTCGGTGCTGCTCAAGACGATTTCAAATTTTGTTCACTTGATATAGTTTTTTGTTACATGCTCAAATTATAAAAAGAAATTCTTTTCACATAAAGCTAAGCAGTTGCTTTGATTTTAGACTTTCTTTTTCAGTATGTACTCAAAAGACAATTCATTAGAGATAACTATTCAGAAATTCACTTTTCTAATAGCATTTTCAGTATTTGCTCTTTGAAGAAAATTTATCCTTAGAGGGCAGGAAGAAGGATTTGGAGTAGAAAATTCTCATATCAAATTAATTTAGACTAATGCTCAAGAGTAATGTCTCAATTGGAGTCATTTCATTATTATCTTATTAATGCTTCTGAGTGGCTCTTGAAACAACTCCCTGAGAATGACTTAAGAGAGTGTTGCTTGAGTATATGCATGTTTCATACTCAGCACAGCACTCTACATTACCCACAAAACGATCAACGATCAACGATCAACGATAAACGATGCTTACTCCAATAAAGCCAATATACTCTACTTACTTTGAGAGCGAGATCATAAATTGGCGCTCAGTCGAATACACTCACTCGGAGTTCCATTACCTGACCCTATAAAAGGCCGAGCCTAGATCAGAATTTCTTTAGTTGGATCGCCGGTCGCTTGCTGATCAGTCGCAGTGAAGTGCAGTGAATTTCTGGTAATTAATAAAAAAAATATTTTGTTCAATAATTTGTTAATATTGTTAAATATTTTAAGCGTATTCAATTAAATATGTTTAATAATTAATGTATAATTTATGTCAAGTATAGTTTTCATATTATTTGTATATGAAAACTAATAGCATTTTCAGTATTTGCTCTTTGAAGAAAATTTATCCTTAGATGGCAGGAAGAAGGATTTGGAGTAGAAAATTCTCATATCAAACTAATTTAGACTAAGGCTCAAGAGTAATGTCTCAATTGGAGTCATTTCATTATTATCTTATTAATGCTTCTGAGTGGCTCTTGAAACAACTCCCTGAGAATGACTTAAGAGAGTGTTGCTGAGTATATGCATGTTTCATATTCAGCACAGCACTCTACAATACCCACAAAACGATCAACGATCAACGATCAACGATAAACGATGCTTACTCCAATAAAGCCAATATACTCTACTTACTTTGAGAGCGAGATCATAAATTGGCGCTCAGTCGAATACACTCATTCGGAGTTCCATTACCTGACCCTATAAAAGGCCGAGCCTAGATCAGAATTTCTTTAGTTGGATCGCCGATCGCCTGCTGATCACTCGCAGTGAAGTGCAGTGAATTTCTGGTAATTAATAAAAAAAATATTTTGTTCAATAATTTGTTAATATTGTTAAATATTTTAAGCGTATTCAATTAAATATGTTTAATAATTAATTTATAATTTATTTCAAGTATAGTTTTCATATTATTAGTATGTATAATATTTGTGATCTTCATAATTATGTTCAGTATGATTATTAACATGATAATGATCATCAGTGTCATCATAATTGGAAGCTTCTGTACTATGTTAATCATTATTACGATCATAATAGTTCATCTCCTGATTATGATCATTGCAATAACTATGATCATTATGATCATTAGTTACTTGTCATGGTATTAATGAACAATAGCAATAATGTATTAAATATATTATATTGCTTTTACTTAGCATATTTTATTTCGAATTGATGTCACTACCATTTAGTTTTTATACTACAAGTATTAGTATGTATAATAGTTATGATGTTGCCGATCTTCATAATTATGTTCAGTATGATTGTTGGCTTGTTATTGATCATCAGCATCATCATAATTGGAAGCTGCTGTACTACGTTAATCATTATTACGATCATAATAGTTCATCTCCATCACAGTGATCATTATGATCATTAGTTAATTGTATAATTGTATAAATGTATTCCATTGCTTTTACTTAGCATATTTTATTTCGAATTGATGTCTCTACCATTTGCTTGCATTTCCATCAAAGCTTTTTACGTATTTACTATTTGCTTTTCATGATAAACTAAAGCTACGTCTCAGCGATTCCAGCGTCGATTCGGAATTGTAATTTATATCATCGCATTGATTGTAATCTTTGCGGTTTGATCGAAGCCAGCGCAGCAACAAGCAACAATGACAACAGCGAATGAATAGCGAACGTGACTTTGTAGGCGACAACAACAACGACAACGACAACAACAACAATAATAATAATGCTCAAATGACAATAACAAAGCGCTGCAAAGTTTTCTATTTCAGTTTTATTGTTGTTGTTGTTGTTGTTGTTTTGCGTTGTTTTCGACTTTGTTATTGTAAAATTAATAAATTTATAGCGACGGGCAAACGCTTCAGCGATTCACTCAGTGCCAGCGACTCTGATCCGCTGCCCACACTATATATAGCTATGTAAATATGTGGGCGTGGCACAGCCTTCAGCCACGCCTAGTGGATCTGTCAAGCAGCAGTCACAATTTCCAGCTGCGGCTGTTGACAGATGCGCGCCGAAAAAACCGCATGAACAAAAAGAAGAAGGAGAAGAATAAGAAAGAAAACAAGTAAAACTACTTTGTTGCCAGAGAGAGCACGACTATATAGATACCTTAACTATGGAGAAATCGTTACGTGCCATTTAGTCGTAGGCGTCTTATACTGCTTATACTCTAATATTCGTATATGTTTCTTATGTTTCTTTTCGTATATTTTACACTTGTGCAATTATAGTCTCATGCTGCTTACTCTTATACTTGTACTTATACACGTTTTCCCTTATACACTTATTTCTTTTCACTCAGTCCTCTTATACACTTGTAGTGTTATAGTAGAACTACACTCTTATACTCTAATATTCTTTTATTCTTATATATTTTTTTTCGTATATTTTGTTCTTGTGTATGGTTCTTTATTATTATGACATCTTAACCTTATACTCTTATACACCTTCACTCTTATATAGTTATGCACTTAGACTCTGCTCATCTTCTACACATATTAACTTATCTCTTCCTTTACGCTTACCTCATTTTATTGCCTTGACTTGATAGCAGATGCGTGAATATACATTGATACTAAAACCAATATACTCCCTTTGGGCTTTTGCTGCGGGTGCAGGGCAGATAAATGTATAAAAAAAATTTAGCTTGTGGCGTTGACTGTTGACAGATTGTTGTTGCGGCATCTGCTGTTGTTTATTGGTTTACCCTATTAATTAGCAAAGAAATAAGTTATAATGGCATCCACTGGCCAACAGCCAACACCCAGGCAGACAATCAACGACAACAATTTGAATTGTTTATCAGAAAGGCCACATGCATTTTGTTTATCCCCACGAGAGAGATAGAGAGAGAGAGAGAGTGAGTAAGGGAGAGAGAGAGAGGGAGGGAGGGAGGAAGGGAGGAACACGGGGTGGCAAACAGAATGCAAATGAGGCACACTATAAGCATAAATATTCGCTGTAGAATCTACCAACAAGTACGACAACAACAACAACAACAACAACAACAACTAGTACTAGAATAGCAAGAGTACCTTGCCTGGTATTCAATGATGTCGGACAACAGGTCGTATGCATGTGTTTTCATTTAAATCACGTATACGCATGGTAAACATCTGATTGATGCCAAAAGAAAAGATAGTGCTCGAAATAATATGATTAATTGCCATCTACGTGTTTCATTTACATTTTGCAACAGCTCCACATTTACACATAAAAATCCTCTTTTGTTTCAGTTTTTTTTTTTTTTCACATGACTCACAATGCAAAATTAAGCTGCTTATTAAGGTTACAAATTACACAAAGGAATATTTTCCTTTATGTGCATAAGTTCATGTCATATATAGTATGTATAAATATACATATTGTATATGACATGATATTGTATATATATATACTCAATTATAAAGAGGGAACCTCTAAAACACAGCTGAAATGGTAGTCAGTAAACGTTATTCGCCTCTATATATCTATATATAAATGAGTCAGTAGAGTTTCATGTCTTTGTTAAGATGTACATCTTACATACATATGTAACAGATAGCGTGGCTGATCCCATTGTCCCTAGTATAGTACAAATACTAGTAAATTCTGATCATGGATATGTAATGAGGTAATGAGCTTTAAAGATCTTGAAAAGTTATTCAATAACTGAGCAAAGCCCAGGAAAATGTTTACGAGAGCAAGCAAGAAATCTAAATTAGTTGCAAGAATTATGCTGGGCTGGGTATTTGCTAGTCGATCACTTCTGACTGAAACGCTCCTATATATATGTATCATATTGTATTTTATGATTATTTAACATTTAGCTAACATTTTGCATCTCTGTTAATTTGCTCTTTACAGTCACAGTCAACTATACTCGCCAGTTGTGAGTGAGAGTGCTTTCGGCCAGCCGGCTAGCTGATACCAATGAAAACCAATGCAAACAGCAATCGCAATTATATTAGTAGTGCATGCGACGAGCCAAACGTTGCTAGAGAACAGCTGAGGAGGAAGGTGAAGCGCAAGTCTCGCAGTCATACGTACAAGTGTCTGAATCATAATCCGTTAACAAGGCTCAAGCGGCTTGAACAGCAACGCCAGCAACTGCATTCGCTGTCTGAAGTTTAGCTACAAAAGCAGCTCCTGACCAAGAGCCGAAGTTCAAGTTGTTGACGTTTCTGCCTTTCTTTGACTTGTTTCCATTTACTCTGGCTCGAGCTCTGGCTCTGGCTCTGGCTCTGGCTCTGTTGCTTTGTTGCTTCTCGTTTCGTCGGCCGCCTGTTGCACGAAAGTCAAAGCCAAGGCAGTTGCCTTAATTGCCCCGACAACCACAGCAACATCAACAACAACAATCAACGAGGAGAGCAAAGAGAAGTTCCACCGAAAACGAAATTCTGCAAGTGAAAACTTATTTTACAATCAAGCGACACAGTGAGAAAGAGAGAGAGAGAGAGAGAGAGAGAGCAAGAGAGAAAGGAGGAGGAGGAGAGAGGAGCGAGAAGCGAGAAGCGAGAGAAATCTAGATTGTGAATGACAACGAGTCAGGCAGCTCCTTTAGCTACAAAGCAACCACGCTGACTCTGACGAGTTTCCTTTACAGTAAAAAACCAGTAACTGTAACTGGAACTGGTATTCGTCTACAAACACACACACACACATACATACATATACAATTAATATTATCAACGACTCAACACACAAACAAACACATACATACATACATACACATACGTACGCACACAAACCAATGTACTGGGCTGTTGATTATTACGCGGAAATGGGACAAATCTCACAAGATGTAAGTAAAATGCTAATATATTTCTTATATATTGTATAAGTGTTTTTTATATGAGTGTTAGATATAAGTAATACTATTTCATAATTTTACATGAGGCAGACTACGGTCTACGATGTTACGACTATAAGTAGAAGAGATATAAGACTCATATGAGACATACTTAAATGTTAGAATGAAAATCAGTATAAGACTGAGAATTACTGGTAAATATACAAAGTACTTAAAACGAAACATCTGCTATAATTCAGACTAGCTAAATAATTAAAATATAAGAGAAATATCAAGATATAATAAGTTTTCCATCTCTTATGTAATAAGAGTAATATATTTAAACCAAACCCTTTGAAATTTATGAAAAAATTATTAATATGTATTTTTATAAGAGTAAAGTAGAGCGAGAGTAAATCTCATTCGTAAAAAGACATTTTTTTATAAGACAAAATGCCTGTATAAGAGTAAGGTATACTACTATTAGAAAATACTTACTTTTTTTTAGTTTTTTTTTTTTTTTTTTTTATATTTTTTAATTAAATGCTCTTTTCGTATCAGGTCGAATTAGATTTTAGGCTCTCTGAGTCTAAGTGAGAAAGAGAAAGATAGAGAGACACTACTTTGATACATTTTACGTTTCACACTTCAAACTCGCTAATAATTTTTGCGCATTCTACTAAAAATATTGCTGACCTTAAATAATTTCATAACGAAATTGATGTTTAATTTTCAGATGTGTTTATCACGTTATTTTGTTTATTAAATCTAATTTGATTTTATTTGACACTTCATTTACCACAAGCCGACATCGTTTGGGTGGACTCAGTTAATGTTCAGTTTTTGCAAATTTAACTAATTTGGTTTAGGTATCGATTCATGGGATTAAATCCGCAATGATGTTTAGTTGCCATTCAAAGATTTTCGCATTTATTACAATTATTTTTCTGATTGGCAATGCATGTGCGCGTAATTGAGTGCCACAAAACTGTTGCCACAGTTGGTTGCATGCAGAGAGAGAAAGAGTAGGGGCAGAGGCAGAGGCAGAGGCAGCAGCTATGTTTGCCACGTGTAAATCGATTAAACGGCTGTAAGGGAAATCAACATTCAAAATGAGCTGCTTTCGCCTGTTTGTTTCGGGTTTTCAGTGTAATTCATGAACTAATTGAATTTTTGCAGATTGCTGCGGGCCAGCTCAACTCTCTGTCTACACACACACACACACACATACAGACATTTGTGCAGATACACCTACATACAGCAAAGCTGTGCAACACGAGTCGAGTCGAGTTCGAGTTTTGTTTCATTGTAAAGTCTAGACTAATTAGAGGTACAAATATGTTTCACATATCATGTCATAATTGTAGTTAAATTAATTAATGCTACCTAGCATCGTTCGCATTTGCTTTGTACAAATGAAAGAGAGATAGAGTGCGAGCAAGAGAGAGATAGATGGAAAGAGACCCCGGCACAAATACAACTTGCATAGATTCCCTTTGTCACCGGCCGCTCTACCTTTAGCCTCTTTCGGCTCTCCTTTTCTGCTCTCACTTTGACTTCCGATTTTAATATCTTTGCACTACAAAACATTCTAAAAGAAGAGGCAAAAACAAAGAGTCTGTAAAATGTAGTTTGGAGACCAGACAAATGCTCAAGCTGAAACACTCTTTCCAAGTAATAAGAATATAAAAAAAAAAACGAATAATAATTGTAATATAATTATTAAAAAATATTCGATAAATTAAATAAAAAAAATCACATTAATAAATAATAAATAAAATTAAACCCTGATTTGCCATAAAATTTAATAATGAATTAATATATAAACTTGAATGAGAAGAATATAAAAAAATATAATAATAATAATAATACAAAAACGAGATAAAAATCAAATATAAAACATAAATGAAAACTTTGAAATATATAAAAATATGTTTTAAATATAATTATTAGGAAATTATTTTTGCATAATAAATAATAGAAGTAATAATGTTGTTAATTTCAATATAATATTTGAAAGCGGCAAAATAGGCAGCTAGTGTTAAGCTTTCTTCTGCAGACCTCGTTTTGTTAGAGTATAAACGTAAACGTAACCCCCCCCCCCAACAACATCCTCCCCCCCCCCCCCCCCCCCCCCCCCCCCCCCCCGGGGGGGGTTCTTCCCTCCCTCCTTTCCATCCCCCTCATCCACCTTCCATATATAATAATTATATTTATATTTCTTCTTCCCCCCCCCCTCCTCCCTTTTTAAATTCTTTTTTTTCTATTTGGGGCCGGGGGGCGTGGCCCCCACCTCAATAAATACACCCCCTCTCCCCCAATTCTATCTCTATATATATATATTTATGTCTTCCCTCCCCCGCGGTCGAAGTATTTCTCCCAAAACCCCAAAAACACCAAAAAAATTTTCTTTTTTTTTTCTATATTTAAGAAGGGGGGATTTTTCGAAAAAAAAAAAACCCCCCCCCCCCTACCTAAATACCAGGGTTCTTGTAAAATTTCCCTCTCCCCCTTTTTTTGTTTCCCCCATCTCCCCCTTCATCCCCCCGCCGGCCCCCGCGCGGCGACGCGCCCCCGCGCGCGCCCCGGGGCCGACCGGCCGGGGCCCCCCTTTTTTTTTTTCTCCCCAAAATATATATTTTTTTGGGGTCTCCCCCTCCCTCCCTCCCTCTCCCACCCTTTCCCCAAAACATATACCCTAATTCCCATTTTCAATGGTTCAGGGTATAAAAATAAGATGAACAAAATATTTGTGAATACTTTTATGATATGCATGCCACATGTATTTTTCATTTTGCAGCAAACAAATAGTTTTGCTGAACAATGAAGGATGGATTTTGTTTTCACAATATTATCACAATATAGAAACAAAAAAAAAGAAGAATAGAACAACGTGAATCCATGTGGATTTTCATTTAACAGCAGGAGAAATTTTATTAAATAAAACTTTTAATTGGAACGATGGACTGAAAGGAGCATTTCAAACTATGCGAATACTGCGCAGTTTCTATGCTGATTTCTAGTTCATTTTGTTTTTGGCTAGTTTGATAAGCTGTTGAAAGCTTCAGAATTATTCAGCTTCTATTATTTGTATTTGCAGCAATAAAAATGAAAAAGATAAGAATATATTTAATATTTATATATATATATAAATGTGCGTATGTGAAACAATTTTAAAATAAACTATTGTATAGAAGAATAGTCAAAGTGGGTCAATTCATCTGTTGCATAGGGAGCACAAGACAAAGACAGATACAGTGAGAGAGATAAAGAGAGAGAGAGAGAGCGGGAGAGAGAGACAGAGAGATGGGGCAAGAGAGTGAGAACTAGATAAAGAAATGGATTGAAATGAGCTAAAGACTTCGTGTTAAAGAGTTAGATGAAGATGGACAAAGAGAGATATAAAGACTAGCTGGAGGAATTGATGTGGACATTATCTATGATCGAGATAGACATCTATTTTGTTGGGCAGTGTGAAATTCGCGCAAAAGTCTGCCAATTAGTCAACAAATAAATACTAAATAAAGTAAATAGTTGAATGAACTCGGACTGAAATTAAATTTAAGTCTTCTGCTCAAAAATTGAAATTTCGTATTTTGATTCTTATAAATCATTGTGAAATATTTCGTTGACATTTACGAGTCCTTAGATAAGTTTATATACTCAGTCAAATCAATTAGAATATAAATTCAAATATTCATAAAAAAAGGGAAAAAAAACCAAAACAATCAAATTAAAAACTTAAAATACCAAACCAAAAAAAAAAAAACACCACAAAAACAAAAAAAAAATTAAAAAAAAAAAAAAAAAAAAAAAAAAAAAAAAAAAAAAAAATTTAAAAAAAAAAAAAAGAAAAAAAAAAAAAAAAAAAAACACAAAAAAAAAAAAAAAAACCCTCCCCAAATCCTAACCCATGTAAAAAACAGAATAAGAGAAACAAATAAAGTAGAATATTTATTTCTATTATTGAATTTGGCTGACTAAATGGCACGCACATGCCATATAGATAGATATTCTATTTATTCTTTTTTATAGCTTCTCGCATATATATATATATATATATATATATTATATATATATATATATATATATATAAATGTATAAATAAATGTATAAATAACAAAAATACATTTGAATCATGTCGCAATACGAGGCGAAGCGCTTTAGATAAATTTATATACTAAATATTTCGATTTACTTCCGCATCTGCAATTAAATTGCACAAATCATCAAATAAAATGTTGAAAATGTTGAAAATGCTGAAAATGTTGGCGAATTCGTTTTGCGTCGAACTAAAGTGTAACTAAAACTAATCTGATGCAATTTCAGCCAGATGGTGAATCAGACACGCAGATGGTCATTCGGTCTAGATATGCAGGAACCGCATTAGTCAACTATTTAATTTAGTCAATCAGACAGTTGTAGTATCTAAATATATGTAAAAGAAAACGTATATAGCTATCAGTCAGTCAGTCAGTCAGTTAGTCAGTCAAATAGTCAGTCAGTTGAGCAATCAGCTAGTATATTTATAAGAAATTGCGTTGGACAATCTGTTAGTCAGATTTCAATCAGAGACTTAACCAAAGAGTTAGATTAGTCAATCAGTTCGTCTTCAATTAATCAATTATATAATAAATTCACTCAATCACTTAAATATTCAATCAGAATTCAGTTAGTCAGGAAGTCAGGAGTAATTCCATCACCTTTAATATATATCTAGATCAGATGTACTCACGTACGCACTGGAATAGGCACAATACTTCAATCAGTCACTCTATCAGTCAATCAGCCACTCTGTCAGTCAGTCAGTCAATCAGTCAGTGTGCCATGTCGTTATTCCGTCAGTCAGCAAAAGGCTTTTGGATTATTGCCAAAGTGGGAATGGTGCACATCTGTTTATTTTGATATTGTTGCCCATCGCTCTGGGTATTTTTATACAATTTTCATTTATATCAAATGCTGAAGCATCTCCGTCTTATATAAATATAGAGAACATCTATTTATCTACATATATATGTATACATATATTCGTACGTAGTTCTTAGCTTCTGATCTCTGATTCTGTCTCTCTAATGAATAAAGCTAAAACAAGGAAATGACAATTATGAAATTATGATTGTATGTAGAAGTATGCCAAGTCTTATCAATAAACTGTTATCAGGCCAAGGAGCAGCTGGTGCTTAGCTGTCTGCCCATTAGTATTGTTAGTTCAACTACAGTTATTGTTGCTTTTGCAGTTGCTGTTGCTGTTGCTTTTGCTGTTGCTTTTGCTGTTGCTGTTGCCGTAGTCATCGTTGTTACTGGCAATAATATGCACCCTAATAATAATTTGCCACACTTTGCCGCACTTGTGTTTAGTTTGTTCATGTCTTTGTGTTTGTATTGCTATTGTTTTGCCTTTAGAGCTTCGATTGTTTGCACTTTATCAGTAGACAAAGTGTCGCACCAACTGAGTGCCAGACAGGCACCCATACACACACACACACACATATACACACACAGTGACTAACTAACACCCACTCACACACACACGGACAGTGTTGTCAACTGAAACAAAAAGCAGATGGAAATCAGAAGTGCGGAAAAAATAGTTGCAAGAGGAAATTAAAAGCAGAGAAAAATTGAATAAAAAAATTTGTTAGCTCTATAAATGATTTTCGTTTTTTTAGTTTATATCTATATCAATAACTTTGTTTAATTAAAATGTTTTTTTTTTTTTTCGTTAAATACTATTATTATTATTATTAAAAATTTATATACTATTATATTCAATTATATTTTTAGTTTTTAAATTTGTATGTATTTAATTAAGTATGATATATATATGGACATTAGAGGTAATCAAAAATGTCATTAATTAATGCTGCGGTCTTGCGAAGTCAAAAAGGCGAAGTCGAAGCGACGGATGAATCAAGCAACATGTAAAGTATGGAATTGTAAAGGCAGCTAAAAATAGGCTGAATTTTTTTTTTTTTTTTTTGAAAAAAGTCTAAAAGGTTTTTAGTAAAGCCAGTGAGAGAGCTAGGGAAATAGAGCTGAAAGTTCCTTCAAAAAGCAGCTTAAAAAGCTAGATCTCGTAGGATTTGTTTAAAAAAGGCTAAAAGGTTTTGAGTAATGAAAGAGAGCGGAATAGAGATAGAGAGAGACGGCTCTTCGAAAACCAGCTAACAAACGCTAGACGGAACTACGGAAATTGGCTACATTGACAGCACGGACACACACACACACACACACATACTCATGCACACAGAGGAGTTTGTCAATATTGGCAGTTGCTAGACACTTGCAAACATGTATAGTACTTACCGATACCATGCAACTAAGTGTAAATATGTCCCTCTCTATATATAATATATATGTATGTATGTATATGCACTCATAAGAACTCGATACTGCATTTTCAAAAAAAAAAAAAAAAAAAAAAGAATAGAAACAAGAAAGAAATGCAGAAAAAAATACAGTGGTTCGACAGTGTAAAACAATACCATGAACAAAATAACAAAAAAAAACAAGAAAGGAATACACAAGATAAATAGAGATAACCGAATGAGTTTATAAATTGTGTTTTTGCAAAGAGCTTGAAAAGTTTTTTTTTATACTCCAAATATTTGAACAAGAAACTGAATGAATGCAGTTGATTAATTAAATAATATGCACTGATTACTATGTGCACATATATATATATACAGTGGCGAGCAAAAGTGAGTGAATGTTTGCAAATTTTGACTTTGACGATGTATAAAAAAAAACTATACAAGCAAACCAAGAATTTTTTTATTTTTTATATATATATATATTTTTAACAAATAAAACAAAACTTCAAAGAAAGAGAGATAAATTCAAAGAGTTAGAAAGAAAACCCCAAAAAAACTCGCATAAACTCAATTTTGCACGTTTTATTATTTGCATCTATCTTCGCACTTCTACTTGTTTCCTTAGACGAAATCATTCAGATTTTCCGTTACTTTCATTATTTTCATATTTTTCTTATTCGTAGAATGAGCATGAAGATTTACCGTTATCTTAGTTCTTTTAATTTTCTTATTCATAAAGCAATTTGACACGTGTTTATTGCAAATAAAGTCGCACTTTTTCCTTTTGTAGCACATTAAATATTAATTGTTACAAATTGTTTAAATATGAGAAAAATTTCAACTGAAATTGAAAATAGTGTTGTGTGCCTGACCGAGAAGGGTTTTTCTTCACGTCGAAAAGCTTGGTATCAGTCAATCCGCAGTGATCGCAGCTCAAAAAAGACGAAATGTGACACCCAAATATCAAGTCAGAGGTCGCAAAAAATTGTTAACGGACTCAGATGCTCGACTAATAATATTGGAAATGAGGAGAAATAGGTTGCTAACACCAAAGGGGGCTTCTGTAGCAATTGAAAAAAATGTTAGCGAATGGACTGCTAGAAGAGCCCTTTGAAAAATCGGATGTGCCTCATCCGTTATGAAAAACAAACCTGCTTTATCTGAAAAAAATGTAAAAGCTCGATTGAAATTTGCAAAAAAATTCAAAAGCTGGACCAACGATTGGAAACGAGTTATTTGGTCGGATGAATCAAAATTTAATCGTTATCAATCAGATGGAAAGCTTTACTGCTGGCGTAGACCTGGGGAGCGAATTCAAAGCCACCATGTAAAGCAAACTGTCAAGTATGGCGGCGGAAGCATTATGGTTTGGGGATGTTTTACTTGATGGAACGTTGGTCGTCTGCATTTAATTGAGGGCATAATGCGCAAAGAGAATTACCTAAGTATTTTGCAAACTCATCTTCCCAATTTTATTGAGATATGCGCGTATCCTGAGAAAGAAATAGTTTTTCAACAAGATGGGGATCAGAAACATTCCGCGAAAATTGTGAAGGAATGGATTGGAAAGCAAAATTTTAAGCTAATGGAATGGCCAGCACAGAGTCCCGACCTTAATCCAATAGAAAATCTATGGTCCATTGTGAAAAGGCGTCTAGGACAGTACGACGCAGCACCAACGAGCATGGCCATGCTCTGGAAACGGATAGAAACCGAGTGGAGACAAATTCCGAAGGAAATTATACCAAATTTGGTAGAGAGCATGCCAAAAAGTATATATATAAGTATATACTATATAAGTATATATGGACCATATATATATATATACGTTATATATATTAATATATTTATAAAACGTGCAAAATTGAGTTTATGCGAGTTTTTTTGGGTTTTTCTTTCTAACTCTTTGAATTTATCTCATTTTTCTTTGAAGTTTTGTTTTATTTGTTAAGAATAGTATATATAAATAAAAATATAAAAAAAATTCTTGATTTGCTTGCATAGTTTTTTTTTTATACATCGTCAAAGTCAAAATTTGCAAACATTCACTCACTTTTGCTCGCTACTATATATATATATATATATATATATATATATATATACGTATTTATAATAAAGATATGTCTCTGGCATAGGATGCAGCTGCTCATTGTTCTCGCTGCAAGTGGAACAACGCACAATTCTCTCTACTTACACATACACATACACATACACATACACATACACATACATATATAATTAGACATATTTATATGAGTAGCATGGAGTACATGCGAATGTCAGTGCATATGCAAATAAACCTAAATTAATATGCTAAGCTCTAACTACAAACTGAACAAAATCCAATTATATATATGCATATATATTTATATATATTTATACATGTATATATATATACATATATATATGTACTGAGTACTCACTTATGAGTTTATAGTTTATCACGTCTAGACGCGCGTTTTTATTAGCTACAAATAGTTTATAATGCAACAACAGAGAGAGACACTCACAGAGATATGAGTGTAATTATATATAAGTAAACAATATAAGAGTGCTCAAGTCGGGAGTGATTGACTAGGACAATCCTTTCAATCGTCAAAAATTGCGATTGAAGTTCGTTATCGATTATAATCGATTTATTTTTGTACTTCATTTACATTTATACTGCTCTACAGACTTTAAGATAGACCCAATTCTGATGAAATATATACGTATATAATTTAAGGGGTCTGTCTCAGAAACTAATATACTCCATTTTTACGTTTTCAATGCGTTCAGGGTGTACAAAAAATGCTCTAAGTCGTTGTTTTTTCTTAATTTTTTTTTTACTATTATTATTCTTATTATTATTATTTCGTTTTCATAGACACTTATTTTAGTTTGCACTTCTAGCACCTGCCGTTTTTTCCACTTTACTTGTTTACCTATTCACCTGTCTAGCTATCTATCTCTGTCTGACTGCTCGGCTATCTCTACCTACTTATTTATTTTGTTTGCTATTTCTCTTTTTGAGCTGTCTACCATTTATGCTAATTTATTTGCTTGTTTACCAGCTTTTGTTTTAATTTGTTGAGGCCACTACTGTTGACATTTGAAGCGAAACCTCGCGCCCACTCGACAATAACAACAACAACAACAACAACAACATCAACAATACTATAAAATAAAAAAGAAATAAGCATACAATAACAATGAAAATTCCACATCAAGTGAAAACCGCAAAGCAGAAAAACTAAAGTAAATCAAGTTGTCAGTCAAAAAAGAAAACAATAAGAAAACGTGTTAGGGCACGACAATCGAGTGTCGCTGACTGCCTTATACCCGCTAACGTAGCCTACGTAATTAAGTTATGCTAGATCTAAAACTCTAAGGGATAAAATATACCATACCTCCAAACATTGTCAGATTTAGTTCCGTTGCAATTATTTTACATTTGAATTCAATTCAGCATAGCCACATATACTCGCTTTGACAGCGTGAGCAAGCATTACAACTGAAATATAACCCTCTTCGTCATGTGCTAATTATGCAAATTATTTAATTTGGTTTATTTACGTTGTACTTCATGCGTTTTCCTGCTTTATTCTTTTTTCTGTGTTATTGCGAGGGAGGAAATCAAAATTAGCTCACAATAATTAATTACGCACATTAACATAAGCTAAGCGGGGAAAAAGAAGAGCAGCAATCCAATGAGAAAACCTGAATATAGCATCATAGCAATCTGCAACACTTTTGCATAGAACTGCAGGCACTGAAGAAGAAGAAGAAGACGAGCATTTGACAGTACGTCTCATTTGTAAGCGCCACGCTTTATGATTTCGCACGTAAACACTTCCTTGAAAATATATTTTGTAGTGCCATTGAATCTCTTACACTGAACAATAGAAATTTTGGCACAATACTGAATGGGAAATGGTACGGAAAGGGTTTTGTTTCTTTCTCTAGATGATACGTTTCTGTTAAGCGAATGTGTATAACAGTTATGCACTAGTAGCAATGTGAAATAGAAATGTATAACAGTGATAAATAATAATGTATAACAGAAATATAATAGTACAGTAGCAATTTGAATAACATAATATTAATGCTTTACAAAAAAACGTATTAACTGTTTTATGAAACAGTAGATCAAAACAAAGAGCAAAACTTTAAGTGCAATGTTAAATAATATTTGTTCTAGTTGGATTTGATATAGTCACTGTATGGACAGTGGCCATGGAAGCTCTTTCAGTTCTTTAAAGTCTTTTTGGCTGCTCGAGTTATGTAAACTTTGGGTCTGAGTTCTAATTTTAGCTTGAGGCAAAGTTATGACACATCACAATGAATAATTTGTTGTCCCTTCGACTCCAGTGGTAAAAACTTTGTTAAGCAGTGTAATTATTAGTCACCTCGGCGAATATCGGCTTTGTGTTTGCTTATGTAATTCAATTTTGTAATTAAAATGCCAGCTGGCTGCCGCGTCTGTCATCAAGGCATTGAATGAACGAACCAATGAACTCCCCCTTCTGTGTTGCCCTTGTCGAAAGTATCGCTTGTTGTGCTTTAGAAGCTGACATTACTTCAAGTCCACTCAATTATGCTCAAATTTATGCATGAATGCATAAGCAAAGGCCTGGTTTCTCGCCTTTACACTGTTCAGTTTTCAGTTTTCGGTTTTCGGTTTTCGGTTTGCTTCAGAACAACCACAACAACAACAACAACAACAACAACAACAACACCAATAATAATAATAATAATAATCATAAAAATAACAACATTAAAATGTGTGTAGCGATAAATTATGCTCAGTCACGTCTCGCATTCATATGGAGCAAGAGTCGCTTCCTCTAATGTTGACCTCCATTTAATGTTTTGTGTTTCCTATGCTCATGTTGTTGTTTATTATATTTTGCGCAGCTCTTATAAAAAAATAAAAATATATTACTTGCGTTAGACTCTGACTCTGGAGTAGCAGACAGTGTGAGAGACAGAGAGGAGGAAAGTTCTTTCAATTTATCAGTTATCTAGCCATCTATCATGCAACCTAGTTGTCTATCTATAAATATATGTTTATGCGAATATCAACTAAATTTCTATTTATCTAACTATTACCTAGCTGTCTGTCTATCAAATTCTATCTATCTATATTTATCATATTTATCAAAGTATATGCCCTTAATGAAGATGTAGAGAGCGAGAATTTCATTCGATTGACACATCAAAGTGCATTCACAGCAGCTACACAAAAAAAAAAAAATATATATATATATAAAATAAATAAAACACTCACTATATCACGTACCATGCGAACGAACGAGTTTTTAAGGCAAGTCTCTCCCATAGTGGAATTACGAATACCCTACACTTTTGCTTTAATGCAAGCTGCTTTCAAGTCTTTCTTTTGACAAAGAAATTGCATAAAACAGCACACAGTTGATTCCATACACACACACACACACACACACACACGCAATAAACTTGGACCAGGCAGCTGTTTTCCCCCCCTTTCCGCTTCTTTTTCTTTTCCCCCAGCTGCTTCTGTGTAACCAACTGGTCCCTGGTCACTATGTAAGCTCTGCTCCCATAAGCCAAAGCCAAAGTCAAAGTGGTTTTACTTTGAAAACCGGTTTCTCTTCAATCAAAGCGAGCGCGTTGTCAGTGTGTCTGTGCGTGTGCGTGTGCCATGTGTGTGTGTGTGTGCGTGTGTGAGAGCTATTTTCCATGCTGTTGTCTTATACTAGACTTTCTTGACTCTTGTTGCACTGTCGTATTTCTCAATTATTCCATTCACTCTCTAATATACCCTGCAATTTGTAGACTTGTTTTTCTATATTAGCAAAAGAGGCGTGACAAAAGCTTTCAGTAATTTATACTCAATTAACGTACATTAATTAATTATAATTTGCTTCTTACGCAATTTGTCAACGCGTTTTCGTTTCTCTTCCTTCCAACGAAGCGCGAAAAAGTCTGACGAGTTCTTGCGAGCCTTCAATTTGCTCTGGCGCCATCTAACGAAGAGCTGCCAATTAAAATGCTAAAAAGAGGAAAACAGAATGCAAATATAAAGAGAATGAAACAACAATAACAGCAAGCAAGACTGCTCCAATCGGGAGTGGTTGACCAAGAGATACTCTGAACTTGTGACACAAATGGAATAATGCAAAATGATCATATACGAGTATAAGATAGTCGTATACTTGTAACACTCTGGTCCTCGACTCTTATAGTCTTATACTCATACATTTATACTGTAATACACATGAAATCGTACACTCTTATACTCGTATACTGCTGTACACTCTGTATCACTTTCGTCCTCTACTCTTAGAGTCTTATACTCATACATTTATATTGAAACCATACACACTTTTACTCGGATACTCTTGTTTTAATAATCGTTTATCTTCTACTTGTTCAATATGCTATTTTAAACATTCTAGCAGCAACCAATATACCCACTTTAATGATTCAAACTGCATTCAGAGTACAATATCTAACATGGAGTTGTCTTTGAACTAGAAGCTGTAATTATCTGTGTTTGTTTTTTCATTTTTTTTTCAAAGAGAATTTCTCTACTGGAAATTGAGTTTGATTCGTTGTGGCGCACGATAAAAACAGTTGAACAAATTTTTGATTTGCAAATTGGTGGAGCAGAGCAAACTATTTAATATTTCTATAAAATGAATGGCCACGATCTGTGTGTGTGCAGCCCACATCAATTTGCATTTGAATAGTTGGCCATAAATCACATTGATTAATGGAATGTCTTGTTTATATGCTTAGTTCGGCACTTGTTAATGTCCGATGCCCGGCTACCAACGAAAATATGTCTAGCTCAACATTAAACATAATTAATTATGTGAGAGTGTTGCCATTTAGCAATCAAACACTGAACTACAAAGCTCAGACTTTTCATCGGAAATAGGATCAGCTGGACTCGAGTTTATTGAGAAAACTCAGTTCAACATATTTCAAGATAGCCAGACAAATATAAGTGCCCTGTCAAGTAATTTTATGCTTTTATTCTTGCAGAAGAAATTTCAGTCAAATGATTTAACTTGAAAACTTAACTTTAATGAACTAAACTGAATTAGTTGGCTTATAAAACTGGCGCTATTTTATTTTTCGCAGCTGATTATAATGAACATATTATAAGGCCGTTCCATTTTTTTCTCTTTCGGATCTGTGGGTGTTTGCTCAAAGTCAAATCTAGTCTCAGATTTGATTTGAATTTTAATTTTCTGTTCAGTTTTGATTGAACTGCTCACCAAATTTGGCTTGATTATATTTTAGAATAAGTCTAAGAGTGCGGTGTGGGCGTCAGATGTTCGTATGCAAATTGTTTTAGCAACTACTTTAGACAGTCATATTAAACGTATATATGTATATATGTGTGTGTTTATAGTATATGCCTACATGATATATGAAACGATAAGAAACTGGCTGATTACGGCTGTTGCTATCAAGCAACAGAAGGCAACTAAGTCCGACTACAAAGAAATGACTAGTAAACAGAAGAAAACAAAATACAAGAAAAAGGAAAAAAAAACAATAAAAACAAAACAAAACAACTAACAAAAAAAGTCATTGAACGTTTAATAACATCGCCCCAGTTTAGACGCACAGCAGCAGCAGCAACAACAAAAATAACAACAGCGACAACAGCGAATTAATAAAAGAAAAAACAACTTTGATTAACATTTTACAGTCAGTCAGAGCTTGAGTAAGCAGCAAGCAGATAAAAATATAGAAAAATGCTGCTGCATAAACATGTGTTGTTTAATGAGCAAATTATATATAAGTAGATATGGTATATATATATATATATATATATATATATATATATATATATATATATAAGTAGATATATATTATATACTAGCTACTCTAACCTGTGAGCTAACAACAACAAGCGCTGCTTTTGTTTTACTAATTGTTTAATAGCTGCTTCAAAAGAGCATTTCCAGCATCTGCAGGCCAGTGCTGAGCAGTTGGCTTTCTTAAGAGGAAATCTAGCATTTTTTTTAGCTGTCTGACTAATTGCTGATTCAACTTTGCCAAGTCAGCTTACACTTACACCTATACTTGTTGTTGGCCAAATAGTATGAACATGAACAAGTAGCTCTTCCCTGCCACTCTATGTATTACGTTTTACATATCAATTCACCTGAGTTTGTCTTTTTGTGATAAATCTAGACTAAATAATCTGTCTAAATAAGTGTTAAGGAACTCAGCTTTTAACTTTTACGCGTTAAAGTGAACATATTTCTTTTTCGATCTAGCCATTTTGGCTAACTATTAACAGCCTTAGGAACTCTATCTCTTCACTACTAATAAATGCAGTCATTTTAGCCTCTTTAAAGTAAAATCTAGCTTTTAAAGCCTTTTTAGAGGCAACTATGTTTCGTCAGAGCTGACTAGCTAATGATTTCTCCTCCTTCCACTCTCCTTCACTAAGCCTATCAATGCTGCCAGGTTATGCTCCCTCACTCTCTCTCTCTCTCTCTCTCTCTCTCTCTCTGTCTGGCTGGGTCTCTATCTCTGTCTCTATCTCTGCACAAATTTAGCCTCTTTGAACCTGGTCAATTTATAAATCTGCAGCTTAACCAGTTGCCTCTATGAAGTTGGCTTTATGAATGGGCGAGTGCAGAGACTCGGCCATTCAATTCAATGGCAATAAGCTTTAGAGAAGCTCTGGATTGCAGTAATAATGTAATAGAGAGCAATATTTGCCATTGCCTTTGCGTTTGCCATTGACTTTGCGTTTACGTTTACGTTTGCCTTTGCCTTTGCCTTTGCTTTTGCTTTTGTTGCCGCCTGTTTGGCTTAGCCTTTTGCCTTAGGCCTTGGTGCACTAAAAAGGCGCATTACACATATACATATATCTGATGCGAAATGCAATTCAGTGGACGCTGCTTGCCATGGCAACTGTTTATTGATTGGCAATCCGGAGGACTCAATAAAGCGATGGCCTTTTTGTGCGCGCAACAGGATATCAAGTTAACTGTAAACTGCTCATTCCCAATATATCATGATTAAAAAGCTGTTTGCTTTTGTGTGTGTGTGTGGTTATTTTATTTTTTCTGTTTTGGATAGCATTTTATGAATTTTTTCACATGCACATACATGCATTGATTAAATGTCGCTTACGCAATATATATTTATATATTTATACACAGGAATATTACGCATACGCAGCATTGCAATAAATATTTTACATATTTACATTCGTCTGATATTAAATTTAACATATTTACTCTGCACATATTTATTGATTTCCAGTCGTATGTGTAATATGTTGAAGCTGTCAGTTCATTTAATTTGTAATATAATATAGATGATAATGTTAAATTTTATAAACATTTTCAACTATATTTTTAGTCGAACGTTAAATAACTGAATATGAAGTATACAATATTTTGATATATTAATTAAATGCTTGATTAACATTCAGTTTGGTACATATTTAATATTATTGGCTTAATTTATTATTAATATTTAACATGAACATTACAAATATAATAGTTTTGTTTTACCAACGATGAATACATACAATATACGATATATACATACGAATATCATGTAAACGCATAAACAATTTGAATATTTAAATTTTTGAATATTATGTACATTTGACTTTATCTACTTGTCGTATACGCTATATATGCAAATACACATCAAGTATACGTATTAAAATAATGATCTATTTAAATATATCTATATAGTTATGTATATATGTAGGTGTAAGCCTCTTTTACTTAAATCACGTATTTTCTATATTACGTATACGCAGCATTTGAATCATTCTTATTTTAATTTCTGCTTTGTTTTTTTTTTGCAGTGCGCTTCAACCGATTTTGATATGGATGATCTCGATGAATGTGATCAGGTGACACAGGTGATTGGCTATCATCCGCGATATCGTGATCATTTTCTGCACACGCAGAACTTTATTATGAAAGGTGATGGACCCTTGCCCTATGCCTATAGATACTATTTGGCCATAATAGTGAGTAGAACACGAGTTTATTGTTTTCATTTGTATTTCGCCTTAATTGGAGCTCATTGTTTAATCAACTTGCAACAAGCATTGTTGCAGCCGGCTATTATTCTATGATGAGTACTAAACTCACTGTTTTTTTTTTTTCTTGTTTTGTTGCTTTCTGTTCGTTTTGTTTGTTTCGTTTCTAAAAATCAGCCTCGTGTGTGCTTTAGTATTCAGTATTCATCAGCATTCTGTTCGCTGTTCGCAGTAGCATGTGTAATAGGATGTGGGTGTATCTCTACCTTTGTCTCTATTTTCTATCTCTCTCTTATTGTGTGTGTGTGTGTGTGTGTGTGTGTGTGTGTGTGTGTGTGTGTGTGTGCATTGTGCATTGTTGCCTTTGGCAAATTTAAGCACATTAGCTACCGCCGACTGACGCTGTCGGCTCACATTTGCTGCTTGTTGGCTGTTGATGCCCTATCAATGACAGCAGTCTCTACACACACACACACACACGTACGCCTAAACACAGACAAACACCCACAAACACACATATACACACACTTATATATCCACACAACAGGTTGAACATTGGGGAATCAACAACAGCAGCAAATTATTTCCACTGTTCTGAGCTCCCTCTGCAGTGCAGTAACAAAACAAAAAATCAAGTCAGAATGCCGATAATTGAGCTTAACTGACTGCCAAATACTTGTTCGCTTCTAAATTAAACACACAGTCACATTTAGGCCCAAGTTGTAAATACTTTATTAGAGAAATAGAAGTAGAGCCACAAGTATATGCATTTGAATAGACAAAGTCTCTGGTTAAGACAGCCTCAAGGAAAACACCCATTTTCCGTGGAACGAACGAGCATCACAGGCTTTTGGATCTCAGCTATTTTTGTTGTAGCTGCAACTGCACTGTCACAAGAATAGAATTTCTTGACAATGCGAAGGGTGGGGTGCAGGTGAGCTGATGACAGGTGATACACTGCCAGCTGCATGCATGCATGCAGCAACCACACTGCTAAAAACAATAGAACTGCTCGCAACCCAAACAAGTTTCTTAATAACAACTGACAGCATTTCAAATTTCATATTCATGTGAGCATTTTAGGTGTCAGAAAGGATTCTTTGGACCTGCCCCTGGGCCACAGTTAAAATGGAAAATTATGCGTCTCTTGTTTATGGCTGTAAATGGAAAATAAGATTTCCACAGCACTGCAGTTACAGAAGGTAATAAGGACAGGCGGGACTCCAGCAGAGTAGAGAGAAATTCCCAGACTCACAGAACTATAAATGATTAAAGAGAAATTAAGCTTTACTCTGACAATATTCAAGGGAAATTAAAGTCTTTCAATGACAACTTATGAATAGTAGAAGTATATTTATAAAGAAAAGCTGAGCTGTATTTCCTTATTTTTTAGCGAAATCGATTTTCAGAAGGATTCAGCTGCCCTTGAACCCTTGCCTACAGCCATAAAGGGAATTAGACTCGCTTCGATCAGGTCATTTTTCTTCAGCCATTAAGAGAAATGAAAACTCAAGGGAATTTATGAGGGAAATTATGAGTGGCTGAGTGAAAGTATGCGTCTTGTGGCACACCTATTAGGCAAGACTTTAGTCTTTAGTCTTTAGTGCAGATAATATTACATAATTAATAAGTAAAGAGTCTAAGGTAAGACTAAAATCAAGAATCAAGAAGTGAAGGAGAATCTAAGGAAAATTAAAACGCTGCAACATAAATGCGAAACTTTAAATTGTTCTTTGTGTAAGCAGCTTCAACTAAACTTTTTTACACTGATTTATGATTTAATAGAATATATGAAAAATTCTTTTTCGTTTCGAATTTGAGTTGGGAAAATCTTCTTCTGCGGCCGGCAGGCAGACCTGCTATAAATAATATATATGTATGTGGACCCATTTGGGCAAAGCTTCTTTTTCAACTGAAACACTGAAAGGAAAATGTAAAAACAATTGCGGATATTTTATTATTGATGATAACATTTGCAGTCACACACACACGTACACACACACACACACACACACACACATATACCCAGATACACACATACACCCACACACTTGCATACTCGAAAGTGTTTGTTGAGTTCTCAGGCAGAGGCAAAGCCGATTTGCTTCACTTTGAACGAAAGCAAGCAAAGTCAATTTTTATTTTTTATTTATTTATTTTTATTTTGCAGTTTGCCTCTAAGGTTGAGCTGCAATCTTATTATTAAAGCATATAGAAACTTGTCAATATGAATGCATATATGAATTTATCTCAATATATGTATGTACTTGTATATCGTGTATTTATATCGTTTATATGCAACGTTTATATTATGCCTAGTTGAATTTTTTTTTCTTTTGATACAATTGAAATACAACTGGTAAACAGCCAAAGGGGCAGAGCAAATTTATAAATAGAAACAATTTTATGAACAACATCGTAATTAAAATTGATTTATGGCGCACTTAATTTTTCTACTTTTCACTGACTGCAACAACAACAAGAACAACTGTCTGAATGTAGACTCGATTGTAAATTTACGCCCACACACCATATATATACACTCATACACACACAGTCACTCAGCTTTTCAGTTATTAATAATGATAACTGTAAAGTTCTTTGCAGGCCCAAACAAGCAGCTGATCAAATTTTTGCAACAATGCAATTTTCCTTGCGAAGTTGTTTGAGTTTTTCACTTGTTAAGCCGATTTGTATACCCTGAATTTGTTATTATCGGGGTATATTTGTTTTGTGCAAATAGATTTCAAAATCTAGGAGTCAGATAGGCATAGCATATATCATAAAGCACATCGTCGAATAAGATAACTTACAACTGGGCTCAAATTTGATTTCTTGGCTGCTGCATTGGGTGTTTCCTAGTCAGGCACACCCTATTGGAGCTCTTATTTACACACTTTTTTATTCATTTTTCTTTCCACTGAAAAATATGGGATATACGGATACTGATGCAAGGCATATGTAAAATTCTTTAACAAGGAATCCAAGGAATGAGGTTTTTTTTTGTGTTTTCTTTTGATTTTCAGTAGAGAAGGCAATTAAGAAATGGATTTTATTTTTGCTGTTTCACAATGCTCAAGAAATTTTTGCCTATATGAAATACAATTCTTGCCCCTCGCAAATATCTTATATATAGATTTATATATGGAAATGGCAATGGTCATAAACAAGATTAGATATGAGTATTTTGGTTTTGGGTCTTTGACTTTTTATTTTTTTGCAAATGATAAACACGGCTACAAATCAACCAATTTGTCAGAATAAATATATATATATATATATATATATATCTCACTCTATTTATATATATAGCGCTATGGCTATTTAGTGATGCACTTGATTAAGTTTGAGGCGTTTTGGTACATTTAACAGATGACATATCATACCTTTTGCTTTTTAAATGGGGCGCAACTTACGATTGCCTTTAATACATACTAATAAAAGTCAGAGAGGTGCTGGTAAAATTAAATTAGTACAGTGGTCCATTTTTCGGATATATTCATAGATTTTTTATGCATGTTTAAAAATTTTCAGAGACATGTTGCTATATTTTAGTGACTCTAAATGCACTTTCTAATGGTTCTAAGGCACACTTTAAGATTTAATTTTAATTTAGTAATGCACCTGCAATACGTTCAAAAGTACATTTAATTGAGGGTACACAATAGATCAAAGTACAATTGTTTTCAATAAATGTAAAATGTTCTCAGAGATACGTTGGTATATTCTAGGTATGGTATATATATGTATGTATGTAGTATAAGGGTAGAGTTGTACATGATAATAGTGTAAATTTTGCAATTTAGTCAAATATTTTTGATAAATGGAAAATGGGGTCAAAGACCCATTAGTAAATTTTAGTGAAAATATATATTGTGCGTGGTAGATTTGATAAATATAAACTATTGTGCGGCACGTTTTGATACGCAAAGCAAAATTAATGACGCAGCAGAAATAAAATTGAAAAAAAAAATAAACAGAAACAAAAACAAAAACAAAACGTATTTTGGGACACACGCAGTGAGAGAAAAGTATTTTTAGCACATTTGCAGGTGTGAATGCTCTCCCAGGCACTTTTAATGGGATTTAACAATAGACTTAATTTGATTGTGATCTGTTTGCTTTACATATATGTTAAACTAATTGCAAAATCTGATTATATATTTAATTTCAAACTCTATTTATTTAATTTAATTTTCTATTCCTTCTTATTTTTGCAGGCTGCTGCACGGCATCAATGCCCCTACCTGGTGAAGCGGTATGAGAAGGAGTTTATTAATCAGGGCGGCAATAGCGAGTGGCTAAATGGCTTGGATTATATACCCGCAAAATTACGTGCCATATATGATATAAATAAAATATTAGCCCATCGTCCCTGGCTGCTGCGCAAGGAGCATATTGAGGTAAGTCATCTTTGCACTTAGCACACAGAGCTAGATAAAGAGAGATGGATATCTAAATAGTTAATGACTTTTGCATTCGCAGCGCCTGACCAAAGGTAGAAATAGCTGGTCTTTGTCTGAGGTGGTGCATGCGATGGTCTTGCTATCGCATTTCCATTCGCTCTCATCATTTGTGTTCTCCTGCGGTCTCACACAAAAGCTCGATGGTTTGTCTAGTCCCAAATTGAAAGGTGCGCCGGTGTCGATGCAGTCGCCGTCGCAGCCGCAGCCGCAGCCGCTGCTGCAGGTGCAGTCGCCGAAGCTTGATGATGCAAGCCAGACCACAGCCAGCCCCATTCACCAGCAACAACCACAGCAACAACAACAGCATCAGCAACAGCAACAACAGCAGCAGCAGCAGCAGGAACAACAGCAACAACAGAAAAACGTTCTAGGGGAGATATCACTGAACAATAGCAGCAGCAGCAGCAACAGCAGCGGCGGCGGCGCTGCCAGCAGCAGTGGCATTGGCAGCAACATCGGCGGCGGCGGCGGTGGTGGTGGCAACAATACAAAGCCAGATTATAATAATACAATGGACAACAACAATGGCAAAGGCAACGCAGCCAACAACAGTTTCGGCCAACACTATTTGGGTAAGAATACACACACACAGACACATTCTCACTCTCACACATACATAGTTAGTTATCTTTGCAATGTCGAAGATTATATACCCTTGCTGATATACAATCGGAGGGCTGTAAATTTATACAACTGCCTGGTAACAGACAGACAGAGAGACATAATGTCGTCTTCTAGTTGTGAATATTTGCACAAAGCTATCGATATCAGCATTTGCTAAGTAAACCATATCTGCATATGCAGAATGTATATTACATAATGAATGAGCTTTCGTCTAATAACTGATTCTACATACAAACATATAAACAGTGCTCAGAATAAGGCTGCAATAGTTTGATGTCTTCTCTTTTACTCAAATACCTGTAAAGCGCGGCTTAACAAGTGCGAACACTGTTGCCGTTATTCCATGATTCGCAACATGTTGCTATTCCTGCGTACGCAGTCCGTCTGTCTCCCTCTATCACTCGTACAAGTGCATAAATCACTCTAACTTTTGCAATTGTCGTTTAAAAGGGTGACCACATGCTGTCCCCTTCACACCTATGTAGATTCCATTGTCATTGCCATTTGTTATTGCAAAACATACGTAACGAAGTCAGCGTCGATCGTTCATCAGCATGTTGAATAAAGCTGACTGAATTGGTCACAGGAATTGTCGCTGCTTTTGTTGAAAATTTAATAGAATTGAAATGAATTGTAGTTTGTTTTAATTTCGCTGAGTGTAAATTTGACAAAGACTCACATGTGTGCTTACATGCCCATTTCAATGTACAGCTACCGCACAGCAGCAGCCGCAGCCGCAGCCGCAAATTCATTTTGGTATCTGTGTGGAGGCCGTAATGGAGCGCATGAAGGTACTTTCGCAGAACCAGGACGAGTGCAGCGAGGCTGAGCTAAGTAATCGCTTTAAGAGCGTCGAGCTGCAGACAGCTGAGTTGGCGGCTGCCACTCCCCCCGAAGTAACAGTCGCCTTGCCGCCCATCATTTCGCATTATGTCGACGATGCGGGATTCACGTACCAGGACTTTGCCCGTCGCGGTGCCGAAAATATAAACACATTTCGTATACAGGACTATTCCTGGGAGGATCACGGCTATTCTCTGGTGGAGAGGTGCGTAACGGCAAATGATAAGTATAAATATAATAGATATATAATATATTTTCTTCTTCGATTAGCTTGTACAACGATGTGGGCACTTTTTTGGACGACAAGTTCCGGGCTGCCTACAACTTGACCTACTTCACCATGGGCGGCATCAAGAACGTGGACACCTCGAAGTTTCGTCGTGCCATCTGGAACTACATCCAGTGCATATTTGGCATACGACACGATGACTACGACTACGGCGAAGTCAATCAGGTGAGTGGCGACTCGATTTCCAATTTGACTGAAGTGCATTTATACTTAATTTGGTTTCTCTCATTCCCCAGCTGCTTGTGCGTCCGCTGAAAATGTTTATAAAGACAGCCTGTTGTTTTCCAGAGCGCATTACCACCAAGGATTACGATAGTGTGCTCGTCGAGCTGCTCGACAGCGAAAAGGTGATTAAAAGAAAAGTTTTTACTTGATATACCCAGGACGCATCGCATGTTGGTCCAGCACCATCCATCTATCCGCTGAGTGAATAGTAAATGAGAACATGTATACCTTCGCCTAGACCTAGCTCTATTGAGGATTTTTCTATTTCAATTTACATATATGGAATACTTAACCTATTATCTGTATGAGAAGAATATAAGATTATTAACTCTTTATACTCTTAACTTGAAGAGAACTTAAAAAGAACATATATCCTTCGGACTGCACTTACCACTATCAAGTCAAAGATTTTATGATTATCGACTTTGCCCGTAATTAAGCTGTCTATGAAAATATGATATGGGTATCTGCTAGTCGGTTTGTCTCGACTAGAGCACTTAAATTATTACTTATTTATATGTAAACTTCTTCTGCTTTCAGGTTCATGTTAATCTAATGATAATGGAAGCCCGCAACCAGGCCGAATTACTATATGCTTTGCGCGAGATTATGCGCTATATGACTTGATCTCATTAAGTGATTAAAGATATATATATATATATTTACAAATACATATACATAAAAGGAAAACAAACTGCATGCATATACCATATAAATATATATGTATATATATATATATATCTGTATACATACTAAAAGTCTGCTCATTGCGAGTTGGCAAAAGGAGTTTTTGTAATTCGAAAAGAGAGCGTTTAAAGAATAGTTTAAATAGTTGCAATAGCTTCTGTCTGTCTTCAAATCAACTATAAAGTAAATGTAATTCAATTCGTCAATGTCTGCAAATTATTATGATATTAGATGTTTCACAAACTAGATCTGAACAATATATAAAATAAATCTGATAACTCACACTTTCATCTTCAATGCATAAGAATTTCCAAATTTTGTTTCTTCTTCTTCTTCTTCTTATGTTACCTTAAAACCCTTAAAGCAGCAATCGATCGATGTACATATGTATTATGTTTTGTTAAACATTTTTAGTGAAATAAATCCATTTTTATTTTAATTATCGAATTTGTTTTTCTTTCTCTTTAAGTTGTTTTGAATTTTGGATATATCAAAATGGTGAACTAAATCTTAGAGCTTTTCTTCCAAAGAACTAAAAGCAAAACATTATATTTTGATAATATTTAAGAATCAAAAATAAGAAATAAAATATTTACTGACTGTCATGTGAAATGCACATCTAAAAATCGTTTAGGCATTCAATGTCTATATATATATATATTTGTATTCTTAATTCAAAATAATCCCAAGGTATGTATTTAAATGTGTACTAAAAATATATGAATGTTTAGCAAAAATGGAAAGTATACATGAAAATAAGATTTACCAAAACCTATTTATAAAATAAAATGCATAATGATAAATCATTAACAAATGGAGAGCTAATGGATTTGATGAAACAAGTGTTTCATCTAAATTATCATAAGAATGAATAAGACTTATTATAAGACCATATACGTACATGAAAAAAAAAATATATATATATATATATGTATATATATATATATACAATATAGAGAGAGAGAATTCGTATATTGTATAACGTAGATTGAGATTTATTTGATGGTTGTAATAAACGTTTCACAAACTATTAACATACAGTATACACAATATTTATAATGAATTTAAGCATCTTCAATATTTATAAGCTAAGTACTTTTTGTTGTTTATTCTCTGTGTCCATTGAAAATGGGAGTGCAGGCTAAATTAGTATTACATACATTCTTGATCCGGATTAACAGCCGATACTATGTCACCGTATACGTCTGTATGTCTGTTGGTCCGTATGTCTGGAAGAGTCTCAGGACCCAGAGAGTTGGGGTCTTGAAGTAGATATCTGTTGTCCATAGCTCGCGTAGATCAATTATTTTCATAATTCTCTCTTGTGTAAATTTCATCAATTTAAAACATTAGAAACCGTCAGTTAAATCTCTTAAAAGTTAAAGTTAAATCTCTTACATATTTGGAGCTTAAGAAATCATTGCGATTTTGATTATTGTCTATATTTACAATTTCTCAAAATTCTTGAAATTTAAATAAATAATAAATAATAGATCGGCCGTAGTCCCAGGATTCTATAGTCGGACACTTTCGACTAGAGTTTGCTTACTTGTTGATTTGCGAAACTTCAATATTGATAAGAATAGAACTATACAATAATTAATAGTAATTCTAAGGAAGATTTGTAGCAATAATGCGAAATCCACTAAAATCAATTTAGTTCGTAAGTTTTTAGTTTTTAGTTTTTAGCCTTACAATACTAAGTTTGTAGCTCCTAAAGTCAATTTGACTCCCTGGTAGAAGATCAAGGTTTGCTGAATGAATATATAATGGATTGACATTTGATGGAGATCAACTTTATCTAGTCATACTGTAGAATCTATATCTATATATATATATATACAAATATATATATATATACAAATTTTTAAGTTTATTTAATGATTTCACGAATATTCAGTTAAGGTCTTTACCTTAAGTGTATAGCGGCAAAGAAAAAGTGAAAAATTGTTTTAAAAAGGTTTCCTGAAAACGAATACAGTAGTAGCTTATTAGGATAATATGATTACCCTTACTCTTATTATGATTAAGTCCGTAGATATTAAGGTAAACATAGTTTTATGCGAGTTAGAACAAATTGTACATACAGCTAACGAGCTAAATACCATTCAAAGATGTGATTTTAACAAATATATATATAGTGAAACGCAGACCCTTGCATACAAATGGGACATATATATATTTGATATAAGATTTTGTAAATATGAATACTTCTGCAACTAGCTTATAAGTCCTACATAGATTTAATACTATTTTGCTTTTATCATTTTGCATAAATGGAACGAAAAGTGCAACTCAGAGGTGAAAGATGCTCGTTTGTCTACTAAAAACTGTATTTACAAAGCTCAAAATATGCGAGAAGGCTGTAAGACACTAAATATTAACTAGTTAGGTTAATTATCATAGAATATAAACATATATCTCTACGTATTGATCTGTGGGGAAGAAATAATTGCATCACTGAAACTATAGCTATAGCTTTTTGGCTTTTAGAGTTTTTTTTTTATAAATCTTCTCTAATATAAATTTCGTTGAATTAAAATTTAATGTAATCCGAATTTAATACAATTTAATACAAGCAGTCATTTTTGAAAATTTTCTTTGAAACTAATTTGCCCTAATACAAATTTCTTCTAAATTCCTTTTATACGAATTTCCTTTAAACAAGATTTCCGTTGATATAAATTTGACTAAATAAATATTTCATATTAAATAAATTAAAATGGTAATTCTTTTCCATTTCCGAAAAGTTTTTACTTCTCTTCTTCTAAAATCATATTGGTTAAGAGAATTAAATTTGCTAATGTACGGGGTGCTATTTATATATTTCGCTGCTTTATTGACTGATTATTTGATTTACTGGTTGACTGACTCGTTTGTC
This sequence comes from Drosophila stalkeri, assembly GCA_035047405.1. Lineage (NCBI taxonomy): Eukaryota > Metazoa > Arthropoda > Insecta > Diptera > Drosophilidae > Drosophila > Drosophila stalkeri. The sequence continues at coordinate 279,589 of JAWNPR010000090.1, read as the reverse complement.
TGGTTGTAATAGCTACAGTAGTTACATACGTTTGAGTTGTATGAAATTGAAGGTAAAGGGTTGTGTGCAATTTTGCTTTTATATATATTTAGCATAAATAGTCAATATATACATATAATAGTCTATAAATATTATTTTGTACGTTAAATATTTAACTATAGCTCTAATTGGAAATTCACTGAGGCTCTACATTCATTTCACTCATAGACATTATAATTGAAGCATTGTATTTTCTGATAAATCCCATAAAATTAGTTAAAATTAGAGAACATTGTAATATTGGCTGAGTTGTACACATTATCAAAATTCATTAAATGCACTATACAAATACGCCCTCCTAAAGGTATGCACTAAAATGTTTGTTTCTCTTTATTCTGCTCACTTGCTGGTATTCCTTTAAACTCGGATCACAATTGGCTGAGTTGTACAAAATAATCAAAATTCATTATATGCACTATAAAAATAGGCCCTCCTAAAAGTATGCTTTGCACTAAAAAAAAAAAAATCTAGCTTACTTGCTGACATTTCTGTTCGCCTGGTATTCAACCGAGCTAGACAACCAAATCTTAAGCAATAGCGATTTGACTCAGCAGATATGTACGTATATATATATATATATATATATATATATAGCGTATGTATGTATGCAAGTGAATATATCCTTACACATATATATGCATATTTATATGTATATAAAGATGTTTTAATGCACTCTCTTCTGATTGGCTGGAATAAAAAGTGCTGCCTCAAAATATGCAATGGATTTTTGCAACTGAGGAATTTTTGTTTACTTGCTGACTTTTCTGTTCGCCTGGTATTCAGCCGAGCTTGACATGAAAATCTTCGATTCGCATTTTGCTTCAGAAATTTATTTTTTGGTTATGGGCCGGCGGCCTTTTTCCCCCTAAATAATATTTATATTATTTATAGATGAAATAAACACGATTTTTGTTTAGTTGTTTGAATAAGTATTTATTTAAAACTTATATGATACATTTTTCGTTTATTGTAAATTATAAGTATTAATAATAAAAGTTTATAACTTTTTGTGAGCTAGCTAAATTAGTAAGTACTTAAATTTTAGAATACACATACATATACAGTACTAACTAGCATTAATATAACGAATAAGTAAAATGATAATAAACACAAATGAAAACACGAATTTAAATGTTTTAAATAAAAACAATCAAATTTCGATTGCTTAATGGGAATAATATTTAAATGTTCAAATCAATAAATAAGCTAACCAAAATATTAACAAATTATACGAATATTCAACTCGATGTCTAGCATAATCCAAAAATAATGCTTCATGAACAATAGTAAACGCAAATAATTAGTTAAAAAAATTAATGAATTTAGCTCAATGCAAAGAAAATATTTATGTGACAAAAATCAATTTAACCTGACTGATTTAGACAAAATTACAATTCTTGACAAAATTTTCTAAACATTTAACGATCAAATAATAATATTAACCATATTAATATAAATAGAAATAATATTAATATATAAATATTTATGTATGTATATATATATATATATATATATAAATACATATATGTATATCTTTATAAATGTTTACAAAGATTTAATCTTATTTATGCACAAACTAAATCAATGTTTTAAGCCTCTTGATGTTTGATGTTAAATAAAAAACCAAAACCGAAAAAAAAACAAAATCTTTTTACTTAAATGGTTTTAGCTAAGGGATTGCTGAGCAAGTGCGACAAAGCCTCCCGACTTCCATATAGTTATGATGATGATTCCTGCACATCCTTGCAACATCATTTCTGTCTGGATTTTTACTTGCTGCTCCCAATAGAGTAAATGGCCTCCAGAGATTGAAAATGATCTTGTTCCCGCTGGTTGATATGAATTCATTGCTAAGCTTAATAGGAATAGAAGATTGACTTAAACAGTGTCTTAAATCATCTCTTGATTATGTGTGTATAATACAATTTTACAAATTTATTTAATTAGGCATATGTTTTTTATATAATCATACAATTTCAATATGTTCTCTTTACAATTTAATATCATTTACTTAGATTGACTACGCATGTTGTGTTAATAGGTTAAGAAGTTTTGATTATGCAGTTTGAGTTCGACTAAAATTATGTTGGATTAACGTGTTTCCGATTGACAGTGCAAGTGCTAGTCAACAAAAACAAAGTTATCGGTTTTGATATGGCGTCAAGGATACTGAAAACCGTTACAAATCGTTAAAAGGTAAAAGCTTTTCCATTTTACACATATATTGGTCCAACGTTTCTTGTAATTAGACTTGCCTCAAATAAAAACAAATCTAGCTTCGACTGTCAATTTGATTTAGATCGACTTCGTTCGCTAGGTATTCAATTAATATATATATAGAGTATAGTATAGTATAGTAACTGAATAACAAAAAATTGCTAAATAATCTGAATGCAACACAAATTCTAAATCATCTAACGATGAGAAGTGTGATTCGGCGTAACAATAAAATGTTTCGTTCCTCCATTAATTAGTGAGCAGAATCAATAGATATGTATATATATACATATATATAGATATATAGATAGTTATATGTATGTTAACACAGTTGAAATAGGAGTAAATAATATACTATATAGCAAGTATTGTTAATACAATGTTCAACATTTAGGCACAAATTATATTGCTTTTCAATTAGTTTGGGAAAATTATTGCATATTTTTAAAAGAGTTGATCACTCCGTCTTTTACATCCAACAGGGGAGTCTTATCATCATCATCATCAAAATAATACCTATGTATGTCTGTGTTTTTATAATTAGGAATCATTATTTGTTGAAAAGCGCAAATTCAAGTTGACGTCAAACGTTTCGGGGAATTGGTGCTCGTATTGCTGCTGCTGTTGGCCAACACCGTGTCCTTGGCACGCTCGTGTTCGTCTTGAAAGAAGATTTTGGTAATGACAACGTCGCCGGTGCTCAGTGTCTGCGACTCGGCATCCACCAGCTTAACGACTCGCTTATCATTTCCCGATTTTAAAATGGGCGTAATGCTTCGTTCTCCATGGCAATTGCAGTTCTTCATGCTAGAAATTACAAAAATTATATATTACTCTCGTGCTCAAGGTCAACTCCTAATCGGGCGCACACGACCAGAGAGAGCATTGCTACTTACTTTCTCGATTTCTCGCGAATGATTTGCAGATTCTCAGTTGTGGCAATACTGGAGCCCAATTGTTCTTGCATTGCATTGGAAGTGATAATCTAAAAAGAAAAGAGATTATGCTTTCAGTAACAGACAGATTATAAATTGAACTTTGAGTTGGATTTACTTGATCGCATGGCAATGTGGTTGCAGTTGTCAATATGGCCTCGAGTTTATCAATACGCGCTATTCGATCCATTGACTTGTTTTGCAATATTTCCTCTAGCATCTGCATCGATTCAGTCAAACTGGGTGGCTCCGAGCTGAAGCGCGGCGAGAAGGTGCCCGAAAGCGAATTATCCGATGGAACCGAGTCCAAACTGGGGAAGAAGTCATTCTCATTTGCCTCCGCCTCATCCTCTGAGTCACTTTGATCTCTGCAAAGAAACCAAATTGAAACTATTTTCAATTACTATTGGTATTCAGTGTTACGAACTTGTTTGGATTGCCCGCAGATTCCATTTTCTCCAACTTCTTGGCCACTTTGTAGTAGCCCTTGAGTCGCTCTTTCTCTTCCTCCGTCAAGTCCATGTACCTGCAATTGAAAGAGCAAATGATTAATATAAATTCAGACTGATTTCAATGGGTTTAACAAGTTCGTTCGGTTTACTCACCGCAGCAGTCGTATCTCTCGATTGGATAGTACAATACTTTTGCTGGTCTGGGCCAGCTTCTGCTTGAGATCTGAGACCTCGGTGCTAACCTTACGCTGCTTCTTGCGTATCTTGACTTCGTTCGGCTTGATTTGCATGAGAATCTGCTCGGTGCACAGCTCAGAGAACAGTTGCCTGTTCTCCGGCTTAATTTGCTGAGCTAGGTTGCCAAAGAGCTGCTCGTGTATCAGCACGAGTACATCTCCGGCCGCATAGAGCATCATTTCGCGGGTCAGCGGTCGCTTGGCCCAGAACTTCTGATCGCGTCGGTAGATCTGCTTGAGCTGATCCTTGATGGGATTGCAGGGCGCATTGTATTGCTCGCACAGCGAGTTCAACGATATATATTTGGCCTTGTACACCTGTTTGCCATTCTCTTGGTACTGCAGAATAGCATGTGCCGCCTGCGTATCGAAGACGTTCCGCAGCAGAATGCCGAACTGCAGGTAGAGATTGACGGCATCGTTGCGACAGTCGTGGATCACCTTAATCACTTTATCATGCTCTAGCAGCGTTTTCAGGCCACCGTCGCTCACCATGGCCGGGCAGGATTGCACATCGAAGAGAAAGGCCTCGCCTCGCGCCGTGCCGAGCTCGATCAGAGTGATTTCTCCTTTGATGCCCAAGTTGATGCCTTCACAGTCCAGGGAGATGGCTATGTTGTGCTCCTCGTCTTTGGCCAGGTCTAGCAGAGCGTCGGTCACAAACGTTGAGTGCTTCACATTGGCTATAACTGTTGTGTTCTGCAGCACCTTGATCTTCCAGGTGTCGCCCACAAAATAGCTCTGACTAGTTGAGGTATTCGCTGCCGTTGCGGCCGCTCCTGTTGCTGCTGTAGTTGTGGCTGCTCCTGCTGCAGCTGCCGCCGACGTTGCTTTGGTGTTACTGCCGTGCACCGGGCTCGAGTGCGCATTCTGATTTGCCAACGTTTGCTTGTCCTTCTCTAGATTCTCAGCTAGGGTGCGTATGACCAGAGTGTTGATGCGCTGCTTCAGAGTTTGGTTCACGCTATTCAAACGCTCTGTTGGCGCCGGTTGCTGCTGCTGCTGCTGTTGTTGTTGTTGTTGTTGTTGTTGCTGTTGCGTGGCGGCGCCTATGGGGCCGTAGCACACCGTGGAGCTGGGATAGTTGTTTTCGCACAGATTCTCCAGCTTCAGCTCCGACATAGGCACGTAGCTGTCAAAGCCCGAGTTGGGTTCCGATTTGTTCTGACTCTGACCGAAGCCGTTGCCTCCCGTCATGTTAGAGACAGGCGCATTTAGCTTAAAGTTGGGCGATGCTATATTATTATTATTATTATTATTGTTATTATTATTATTATTATTATTGTTGTTGTTATTATTGTTGCTGTTCGCACTGCTGTAGCCATTGCTGCGCATAGCCGGCGAGTGCAGCCGTTGCTGCACAGGACTCAGCGCCAGCTCGCCCTTGCGCGGATTCTGGTTGTTGTTGACCGAATTGAACTGTTCCCGCGATCGTGCCTGCGCCTGTTGTATGTGGGAATCGTTTAGCTTGGGCTTCTGCAGCAGCGTGACTAGATTCGCCTGGATGTGAAAGCAATCGCCGAAGAGTTTCAAGAACGAGCTCAGGTCGCCAGGCGTCTTGAACATGCGCAGCCACTGATCCTGCGGAAAGTTCAAGGTCAGCAAATGGAACAACTGATCCACCAGCAGCGGGCCCTTCATCTCAATGCACTGCGCGAAAAAGTCGAGCATCTGCTGTGTGCCACGCGTATCGATGTTCGACTGCGGTAAGTGCAATCGATCCCTGGCTGGCAGATCCGTCATATTCTCGCTGCCCACCAGCATCACATAGTCGTCCACGACCTTGAACGTGTCCGTGTGCTTCGACAGGAAGTCTGTGAACTCCTTGATATGCTGACCTGTAAAGCGCATACAGAGAATTTAGATTAGTATTTTTGAAAGTAAACACATTAACAGTTCAGTTTATGCTTAATATGCAGGGTATCCACTAATTGTTTATTTCCGAATACATCTTTCATAATTGTTTGCTTTGCGATATGTTAATTTGAATTCAAATCAAAATAAAACAGGTTAGGTAAACTGAAAGCATTGATTGAATAGTTAAATAAACTTACTTAAGTTAAGAGTTGATTTGAGTTCATTTAAGCCAAGTTCAGTTCACTCACCGGATATGTGACGCACTTGTGGCGATGCCTGCGACCGGTGGCCCAGCAGACTGCGCACTGGCACCTCGGCGGCGGCGCCATACTGTAGCATCTTGTTCTTGAAGTAGTCTTTAGCCTCTTGGATGTAGTCGCGCTTGCCGCCGGCGTTGCCATCGTCGGAGCTGCTGTGCTGATAGGCATTCACTTGCACATAGTCGCCGTCCACTAAAAATATCGATGGGTATTGGGCAAGAAATTTCTTCAGACCTGTCAGTGTCAAGCCAAAAGACAAAGAGATAGAGAGAGAGAGAGAGAGAGAGAGTGAGAACGAGAGAGACCATGTTGTCAATTCTAATTAGTATAAGCCATTAGTGAGACTCTTCGCTCATCTATTGCTTAATGCACTAATGCAGTAAAAGTGTTAACTTAATTAATTTGCCAGCGTCTTGCCATTCAATGTGACGCTATGTATGTGTGCGTGAGTGTCAGTCTGTATGCGTGTGTGTGTCTATAGATGTGCTCTCCATAGCAGTCGATTTATAACTTGGCTTTAAAATGCGAATTGTATAACTTTGCTGCTATCTCTGGCAGCTACATATGTCTTTCTTCCCATAATTAGCTTTATTGTAATAACTATATCACATATATATATATATTTATGTATGCATTCATATGCATATGTATGTGTATATGTATGTATATGCATATGTATGTATGAAACTCTTTCTCTTTCTAGTTTGTAAAGTAAAGTTGGCTAAAGTTTTGCCCTTATCGCATTTACAATTGTGTGAATGAAAACTCTAACATTTTGCACAAAGTTGTTCGTTATTCAGAGCAAACTAGAGAAGTGCATTTGAAATGATTGCGACTAGAAGTTATCCTATACTCAAAAATAAGATACATATGTATGTAAGTACTTATAGAGTGCTACTCCAGTGTCAATATGATCGATAATTATACTTTAATACTGATACTCTAATAGTGATACTCTTATACTGATTACTCTTATATTCCTATAAACTCACTCATATACTCTGTTGTACCATCCGAACTATATTTATACATTTTATAGAGATTCTTCAACTGTATGGCATAGTATAATAATACAATAGTAACTCTTGTCAATTGTCATATTCTAGCAATGCACTATGAATTTGTTAACAGTGTACAACTCCAGTCAAATGAAAAGTGAATGCACTCAGCCAAGCTGCGCGAGCTATTTTATTTGATAAATCAGGTCAGAGTTGCCTGACTGACTCGAGGCGAGGTAAACGACAGACACCCGCCGGTCTGTCAGTGGGTGGGCATACTGTGCAGTGCGGCACAGAGCGGGCGAGGGCAGGGCGGGTGTCGCAGCCTATTGTGTGTGTAATATGACGTGACATGACAAACGCGCAACATTTGGATGGAGCACGGGAGAGGCCAAGGGGGAAATTGTTTGTTTTCATTGTTGCGTGTCGAAGGGGAAGCTACAACAGCAGCCACAGCAGCATCAGCATCAGCAACAGCAACAGTCTCTGCCTCTACTGTTGTCATTTGGAATTTGTAACAAGTTGAGCACAAGGAATTAATCAAATTACAATTCGAATAATCAAGAGTGTAAAGAAATTGTTTAGCATTATATAAGGATTACCCAAGATTTGCTGAGATTTGCGCTTATCCCAGGGATTTCCATTGACAAATCTACAAAATCTATTCCCATGTGTTCGATGGGCCACCAAACTGAGAACTGAAAACTGAAAACTGAAAAATGAGCCCCGGCCCGAAAGTGAATCGTACATTATGTGTGTCCACTAAATGGAAGACCGGCACACTTGCCTACATAATTCAATGCAATTCCTTATATCCTTATCCACCTTTCGCATTACACAAATTGAAATTGAAATTTACAGTTGAAGTTGAATTTCTGGGCTAAAACCAAATACACGAATATTTATCGCTTGCAATAAAGATATCTACATTGTGAAGAAGACCTTGTAGACTCTATCATAAAAGTAGCTGCGAGGGCAGCTCGAATCATTAAGGCAAAGGATATATCTAAATATTGATTAATTTCTTTTAATCATAACTAGAGATTAGCGTTAGTTAGCATAAACAAATTTGAAAGCCCTTGGCCTCAGATTGATACCCTTGTGCTGACAGAGACCGTCGACTACCTTCTGAATGACAAAATATAATGTAATAATTTACAATTTATATATTAGAAACCTTTCGAATGTCCCTCGCGTACACGTTCCTTGCTTAGACTCGGCAAAGCAAAATATTATGACACAGAGGCAACAATATTTGTCTGTTTCTGCCAGCGACATTTCTTGGCTATAATATATACATATATATCTTTCGAGGGGACAGCAGGCAGTCACGCCCCTGAGGAGCAGAAGCCAGAGTGGGCGGCAGCAGGTGTCGGTGCTGGCACACTTAATGCTCGCTCGCCCGCCTCACATTATTGGACACAAGAGTTTTTGTGGCCAATTTTCAAATGCAGCCAGCACATTTTCTATAAATATATATATATAAACACACACATATATATATTATATACGTACATGTGTGAATGTGTGTGTGTGCATACTTTATGTTTTCTTATTGAAATGTAACCTTTACACCTTTAGAAAATTCAGCAGGTGTAGCCAAAAAGGGTTATGAGCACATAAATTCAAGATTTTATGTCTTCAAGTTGGGAAAGCGAAATTCTGTTGCTGGCCAAATGGATTTGATGTTGACTTGAAAGCCCATTTGGCTGATTGTGAACTGCTGCATGTGCGACTTCATTATGAATCAATTAATTGAAACATTTGTTCCATTCCCCCGTTAATAATATTAATAAATAGCAAATTGTGCTGTTAGATTTGTTGCTCGAGTCAAATAATCAATGTCGGCGACGTTGAAGCTCGCCCTTAGCCAACTCCACTTTGATTTCACATTTCCATTTCCATTTCCTTCCCTCTCCCCAAGTTAACAATAATAACAGGAAAACCTTGCCAGCTGGCAGACGCACAACTGCCGACACGCAATACCAAAGCAGCAGGACGAGGATTCCAAATGGGCCAACCGACTGCTGTCGCCATAAAATCGTTAAATTTATGTTCAGTGTCGTCTGCAAAAGGGAAGCCAAAGTCAAAAAGCTGAAAATGTTAAAGGGCTAAAAGCGAAACATGGATGCGGTCCATCGATCATTGCACAGCCAGCCAAAATCAACAAGCACACAGCTTCCAAGACCAGAAGAAGCTTTTTATGCCCTACACGTATATGGTAAATAGCTAAATAGGGTATATTGGCTTTTAGCTTGAATTAATGTTTCGTTTCGCATTTCTGTTCCTCGATTGATATAGATATTTGTATCGAACTTTTAATAGCATTTCATCTAATCAACTCGACATTTAGTTAATCTTTTATATTTCATTGAAACCACCCTTGCCTTCGCAATCTTTCTGTTTAGTTGACTCAATTGACGAATGCGTTGGCAATCGATTACGCAAAAAAAAAATAACAAAAACATGTCTTGGAGACCTCCATCGATAGCCCCGCCAATATATAAATGGAATAAGTTTGTGTGCAACTATTGGATAACGTGGACAACAGTCAGAGCCAGAGCCAGAGCCGCAGCTACAGCCACTGCCATAGTCACAGCCATATCGAATAATAGCCAATAGTTAATGGCCTGGTCAAGTTTGGTCAAATGATTCGCGCGAATTGCATGCAAAACTTGTTTTTGTTGGCCGCTCGCAATGTGAAATGAGGTATATTAGTATTTATCTATTTTACTGAAATTGAAATTAAAATCTAATAAATTTGGCGCCGTGGAAAATTTGTAAATAACAATTTCAGCAAAAATGAACTAGAAACAAGAAAGTTTTTTATAAGGATTTATTGCTACTTTACAAATAAATCAATTGAATATATTTTCGGCCAACGATATTTAATTGAATATAGATGTGAAGGAGTATTGCGCAGTCAGTTATTGTCCATTGGAATGTTCTTTCTTGTTTAGTATTTTGGGTTTCGCTTGTCAAATTAGCAGTGGAATTTTGGTAACTGTTTGTTAAGCCATTATCACATATTAGTTAATAGCTTTGAAGCCCAGAAATTATTAGAGAAATTAAGCGTTTGGTTCTTTCTAACAGCTCTCAATTTTTCAATGTTTTAAAGTTGTTGTTGTTGTTGTTGAGTTGGCACAAAAATTGCTTGTGACATTAATTTTGTGAATGTTTTCTTTAAAACCCTCATTAACCACTGGGGAATAGAGACCCACACACAAAGAGAGAGAATAAGAGAGGAAGACAGACAGAGAGAGAGAGAGAGAGAGAGAGAGAGAGAGAGAGCAGAGAGAGCTTACCAAACCTAAACTTATGCATTATTGAAGCAACAAATGGGCAACTATCTCCCTCGCTCTTTTGCTCTCTCTGTCTCTCTAGAATAGTGTGTGCTATAATATTTGAAATTCAATTGAACATTTCTGTCACGTAATCGACACTTTTTCTATTGCAAACCAAACAAGAAAAGCAAATTTACCCACATCATCATCAAATGGAATCCGCCTCGACATCGGCTTCGGGTTTAAGCTAAGCATTATGAAAATATCAAAGGTATAGAGAGTTGGCCCTTAACGGCTTACAAGCGGAATAAGCAAGCAAGAGAGTATAGAAAAAAAAAAAAAAAAACGTTGACAAGAAAAGGTGGCACACATAAAATATGTTTATAGGAGTGTTTGTATCTAGTTTGTCGGGCTTACTTTTTGGGCATACAAAATACGTTTAAGCTTTTATTTTTTTGTTTTTGTTTTTTTGGTAATGTATCCAAAGTAAGCTAGAAAATGGTTACTAAAGACATAATGGGAATGTAAACTTAAGGTTGAGTAGATACGCCTTCATTTAGAAGTATATTACTATAGAATATACTTTAAATTTCAGAGTTTTCCAATTTCAGCAGGTGGGAAGACCTACGCAGATAGGTACATGTACAGCCGGGTACATAAATACATATGCATGTACAGCCGGATGCAAGTTTATGTGCATAGGCTCATCTAGAATAAATTATTTAAAGAGCAAGTCAATGAGTGTGATGCTCTATAATTAAATGAACGTGACAGATCCCAACTCTTGTGCAATACTCGAATTGCAGAAGAGCAGAAATGCGATTTTAACTGTAAGCATAACGGGCATATATTCACATATACATATAAAGAACCAATGAAAATGGCAGACATGAGGATAAGCAAGAGGCCAATATGTTCGAGATGAGTGACGAGTGATGCCATCTCGCTCGATCGCACTAGTCGAATGCTTCATTGGAGTGCATGAAAGTGAAGGACACGAGTAAAAAGTTGAGTGGCTTTTACCGCACAATTGTCATAAATTGTCTATGCGTGGGACAAGTGAAGAGTGAGAGAGAGGCCATCTCGCTCGATCCGCATTAGACAATTGCTCGATTGAGAGCACAAGAGAGTAAAGCAGCAAAGAGTGGGAGTAATATCAAATAAATTATCTATGCGTGGGACAAGTACAGACGGGGAGATAGAGAGAGAATAGAGGACTCAAGCATAGGGTGGGGTGTGATCTGTCGCATAAGTTATTTGCTTTGTATTTTATGTGCATGTGTTTGCATGGTTAGTAGATATTATCTTAACAACTCAGAGTCGGCCTTTGCCTTATGCGTTTTGCACTTGCAAACAGTTTAAAGCTGTATTTAAAGCGAAACACGATTTCAACTTTGAAAGACATATGTATTTTAAAATGCGATAAGTATTTGTTGAATGCATTTGTTGCACTTAGTTTATGGGTGCAATTAATGCAACCACAAGGTGTGAACAAATAAAATGTGTTGCAAGTGAAAATAATTAGCAAGGCATGCTAAAGTAAATAACAACTCAACTATGAAAATACCATAATAAGCAACAACAATAAACTAATTGTTGTTGTATAAATTATTGTCAAAGAACTTAACTAACTTGGCTAAACGATGACACTCCCTCAGCCTTAAGTGATTAATATCTCACATTTACTGTACAAATCACCTTGGGGACAGCTTCTAATAATACGAAAATGAATTTTTGGGAACACTTTTTAATAGATAGCCTGATGAATCGAGGAAATTGCATTGCACTGCCCTCCAGTAGATGTTTATTTATAAGACTTTTTATTTTTTGAAGAGTTGTTCTATTTTTAAAACACACAAATATCTCGATGGTGTGTGTATATATGTGTTGAATTATTTGCTTCATTATACTCGTTCAGTGTAAAGGGTATACATCATCAGATATACATATTTTTGACTGGTAAATAGTAAAATTACATCTTTAATAGTTTTAAAGTTATCTTACTCTTAATTTCCGGTAAAGACTATGAGTGATTATAAATGTATAAACTGAAAGTCTTCTCTTAGCAGATCTGATCTTTTTATTAATTTTATTTACTTTTGTACCCAAGACGGGTATTATCCAGTCAGTAGTATTTCACCAAAACTGTTTGAATAGCGTTTTGCTGTCAAAGAGCGGACGTCTATTTCGAGTGTTTTCGTAAACAAAATGTAGCGCGTCTTAAGTTCGAAAACGGAAAAGCAACAACTACAACTACATAAATAAGAAAAGCACGTGTAATATCGATTGACTTAAAACAAAAAGAAAAACCCTGAAGAAAAAGAAAAACAAAAGCTAGCTCGAGGTTTAATACCCAATACACTGTTAGTAAAGGGTATAATTGATTTTATAGAGGAATAGGTCCAGCAAAAACCATGAACATGAATAGAATATTATAAATAGTTTAAAATATTATCAAACTTAACAATATTATAGTCATAAAGTTGCCTGGGATTGCCTGGGGAGCTTGCATCTTGCCTGAGATGACTTACTAAAAAAGTTCATACGGTATATGTTTATGCTTCAAGCTGGCTCGTAGAATACCTTATAGAGAAACTTGTCTAAAAAAACAGGTTGAATACTCAACTGTTGTTAGAGTTACTAAAAATAAGTTAATACAGGATATCGTGTAGCAGTTCAAACTCCACTCGATGCTATTTTCACTTGCGGTTTTCAACAACAGCTTCAATTGCTGGGCCAAAACTGGCAGCGACTGGATTGGTGACTGACATTGATGAAATGTGCACTTGGACAAGTGAAGCACTTAAGAGATAACAACACAAACAACCACAACAGCCACAAACAACAATAGCAGCAACAATAACAAGAAACAGACATTGAACCCGCATACACACAGGTGCACAAATATGCTTAGTATTCACTTTCAACTGGTTTCTAGTTTCAGCTGTTTGCCCAGGAAAATTTACTCAAATATTAGCCTCACTTCAATGGATGTTATAGGTCTATCAGCAGAGAAGGTCAACAGCAAAAATTAGTGGCCGATTCCATATAAAAGTGGAATGATATAGGAATATAGGAATGTCTGTTACACATGCATTTCAACACTTTACAAGTCAGATATAAGATATTCTCTTTTTGGTGATTTGCAACTTACCCGATTGACTTCCGCCGGCGATTTGTCGCATTTCCTTGGTAAACTCCTTGTTGCCGAATTGGCAGGATAAATCGTGAACGGTGCGCGGTTCACCTTTGTCCAGCAGACGCTCCAGAAAGAAGAGCAGCGTCATGTTGCGAGCCATTTCGTATTCCATGGACTCCATTATGGTGTGTGTGTGTGTGATGTTGTTGCTTAATCTTTCTTTAACTGAAATAGACAAGAGAATGATTTAAATACTTAAGCGATGAAGGAAAATGGAGGAAGCAGAGGCAGAGCAACGGCTTAGCTGCTTTTATTTATTTAATACACTTTTCCACTTTTCTACTTTTTCACTTTATGTTATTGCATTCATTCTGCCTTTTTCTCTTACATTTCTATCTGTATTTCTATCTCTATTTTTATCTCATTGGCGGCTGCTAGCTTGAGTTGCAGTCGTAAACTGAACTTGCACGTCGGCTTTTTGGCTTAAATAATTGAAAAGCCGCTACGTAAATTTTTGCTTGTCTAGCTGCAACGTGTGTGTGTCGCTGTGTATGTGAGTGTGTGGCTTTGTGAAATTATCCTTGCGCATATCCTTGCGACGCGCACGAATGTCGAAAAACGACTGAGACCAGCAGCGCTGTTGCATGTAAATGTTAACTAACAGTGACTTCCACATGCCACTTAACATTTATTACAGTTTACAGCCAGCTTGCATTAGGAATATTTCTTGTTTATATGCAATAAATTAATTTAAAAAATTTTTTAACTTTGTTCGAATTCGTTAAATTTAAACGTCAATCAGTTTTAATCTTGCTTTCGGCTGAGCATTCAACGTCTGTTAAAAGATAAACAAATCTAAAACGAACAGCTGTTATTGCGGCAGGAACCGCGGCGAATTCAGCTTGAGTTGTTTTCATTTGATGGCTTGCTGCTTTGGCATTGGTTCAGTAAGGAATGAGAGAACAGGGCGAATTTATTGTTGCTCTGCTGGAGTCGGTGTTGTTGAATGCTTTGGCGGTTGGCGTGTGAAAAACAGGTGATTGACACAGAAAAGGTGGACAAGCAACGGAAATAACAAAGCGACTCAGTCTGCAGTTTGTTTATTGAAATTAGCTCAGTGCGTATGTATGTGTGTGGCTCTGAGTGCTATGCAGTGATAACCAAACCCGTTGACAACGGCCACCTAATACAAAATGTATTGAGAACAGGAACGACGGCAACACAAAAACAAAAAATTCATCGGCAATGAACATTCCAAAGCAGCGGCATTCATTTATTAGCCACAACTTACGTGTGGTGTGTGTGTGTGTGTGGAGAGCAGCGGCCTTTGGCAACTGTATTGGTAGACAAACAAGAAACTTCAGGCAGACCGATAAAATTTCTTATTAGACCCACTGTTAGCACTCTTGCCATTTCTTAGGTTGAAAAGAGACAGCAACATTTAGAAACAAGTGCAAAACGATGATGACTGTTAAAAGTGTAGAAAGGTAAAAACAATAAAAAAAGAGAGCAGTGAGGGCAGTGAAAAATGATAAAAAGAAAATACCATACGAAATATGTATATGTTTGTGCGTATGTTTGTATGTAAACACATACATTTGTACATACATATATCTTTTGCAATACGCGGCAGAGAAAACGCGCAAAAACTTTTACATAGTATGCAAAGCAAAAAGCAAAAACAATGTCAATGAGAGATGCACACACACATGCATGTGTATGTGTGTGTGTGTGAGTGAGTATGCTCATACATATATTAATGTATGTCTGTATATTTGTCCGTTTTTATGTATGTAAAAGCAAAAGTGAAAAATGTGAATTATGTGTATAATTACCTGGCTTATTGTCGTATTTGCTTAAGTGAACTTTGTAATCTATATTTAAAATACACTTGTTTCAATTTGTTAATGACTCTTTTTGTTGTTGTTGTTGTAAAGGAGATCGCGCACACACACATACACAGCCAGACAAACTCTCTCTCTCTCTCTCTGTCACACTATTTTTTTCCTCTTCCTTTATCACATACAATAACGCGATACTGATCCTCGCGTTGGGGATTTAGGCAGTTGATTATTTTTTTATCAGCACTTTTTTGTCACTCACTAGGAGACTGAGCTCTTTAATTAAATTATGTGCATTCGTTAAGCATTTTTCGGCGTAGTTATCTTATTGGATTCCAAGCATACAGCTCACTCACTTGTTGTTGCCTACGTACACGCTTGTGTGTGTTTGTGCTCAAGCTGGCAGGTAAAGAACAGTCTCTGTGTATGTGCGCGCGTCGCTGTGTGTGTTTAAGGCACTTTGATTGAGTAGTAAAAAGCAAGTTGAAAACCACTTGTTGCACTAATTTTTATCACCCACAACAGCTGTGCGCAGCTGGCATAAGAACGCTAGTAATTTCACTGCGTATTTTAAGCAAAGAAACACACGTTTTCGTATGTTCAAACGGCACAATTTGGTGTACGGAGGTTTTTGGAGCGATGATGACAACGCGAACGCGACTTCAGGTGTGCCTTCGATTGCGATACCGATTGCCGAGCCCGATTAGCTTCTGTGTGAATGGCAATAACAGCTGTGATAGATCCGTAAGATAGGTGTGACCAGCAGCTTTATGTTAACAGAGCCAAATTGAGTTAACAGCCACGTAAATGAAAACTCAATACTTTACATGAATATTAGTGTGGCCAACAATCGTAAATTGGCTACTAGATTGGCGCGCAATTCAAATAGTATGTTGTTAGGACTAGTGAAAGCAAACGCTGTACATTAACAGTGCCACTTGTGGCGCGCTATTCAAATCTCATGAATAATTCCAATCGACGGATCAATCGCTGTTAGTATTTATGCAGAAATTTAGTAATCCTCAAGTGCAATATAAAATATTGAAAACACACCTTCAACATGACATATCCACATATATGTGATTATGACTGATATATAAATCACACGTAACTATTATACATCGAGGAGAGGCGAATCACGCACTCGAGCCATAAAATGCAAATGCAAATGCGACACGCGTTGCCAATATACGACGCAGATTGACAAGCTACAAAATGCTGATCGGTCTCTACCTAATTGCTCATATGCAAAATGCCCGATGCCCGATATTGAAGAAACATTGTTGCCCGCAGGCCAGTGACAATTTTTCTGACACCAGACTACAGGTTAATGCAACTCTTCGTCTCTCTCTCTCTGACTCACTCTCTGTGTCGCTTGACGTGGTGTTAGGTGTACATGGCGCCGTTTCTGGTACTCCAGCTGATGTCGGATATAATTGAACGCATCCGTTGCTCAACTTGTTGCCGCTAATTAAAGTTGATCGGCGGGCGGACAGGCAAAGGGAGAGGTCGAGCACGGGGACGGGGATCAGAGCACACACTTAATGTAAACATTTATAACTGCTGCGTTTATTCAATTAAAAACGCACTGATTTGGCTCGTCTGCTGCGCTCCTCAACAAATTGCAGCCTTGTTGTAAATAGCGTGAAGGAATTTTCATGCACTTAACCAAATGTGCAATTATATACACTTGTATATAAACTCGTGTTGTTGGCCATAAGCTAATGAATCTGTTGTTCCACATGATGAGCAATTTATGAACTTTTCAGCTGGGATTAGTCTCAGCGGCTGGACAAGCTCATCCCTGGCACCTTTCCCCCTACTAGATGAAAAATAAGCTTGTAGTATGCGAAATCTGTAAACAAAATCAAAATAAATGTTCCCTCTTTTATCTTTATTGCGGGAAAGTCAGCGGGAAGTTTGTCATCAATAGGATCGACGCCAGAGATCGTCTTGGAGGCTTAGCATAAGTTGTAGACGCGAGAGTAGAAAGAGAGAAGTAGAGAGAGAGAGGAAAAGAGAGGGAGGGGTCAAGGATGAATAAAAGAGGCTAAGAGTGCTCAATACGGAGAGAACATTTGTAAGAAAAATATTATAATATTAATATTTCCCATAGTTACTCATAGTGCATTTCGCCTTACCAGAGAAGAATATATACATACATATTAAAATATAGGTTTAAAATAAGCTTTGTCATATTGTAAGCAAAGTTAAGGTAAATACGAATTGAGCTAAAGACACTCGGACGTCTATTTGAAGAACAAGAACAGGGTGGATGGAGAGTAGGGTGAGTCGAGAGAGGAGGAAAGGAGGTAGGACAGTTCGGAAGCAGGGAGTGTAAGCTGAGGAGGGAAGGTCCTCCATCTCTAGGCCAGCAGGAAAAGAGGTAAGGGAAGTGTCAAAGGAGGCACTGGCAGCCTGCTGCGAGGTGTGCTTTATGAGCTGTGCGTCACGGCTTGTTGCAGGAGGGCGAAGGGGTAACCAGTAAGGTTTGCCTCTTATTTATGTGACACATTCCGAGTTGACAACAATTGTTAACTGAACGTGACGATGACGAAGACGACGAAGAGGAAGCGTGCAAAAAGATGCATTCAATTGGAAAGTAACACGGAATGGCACAGGGCTAGGGCAGACCGGTTCGCAGGGAACTACATGTCTATCAAGTCTGTGTCTATCTCAGTCTTTAAGCCAAATCTCTATCTGCAGATTTATGTCGCTGCTGCTGATGCTGCCAGGAAACTTCATTGAGAAACCGCTTTGCCAGTCTGCCATTGCAGGCAAGGCTGGGCCAGGCCAAGTGTTATCTTTAAGGCTCTGCCAGAAGATTTATAGGTGTAGCTTGCTTAGCCACTGGGCCCAAATGGGACATAAGTTATGCGCGTATCTAAAAATTGACTAGAGCTCATTAATAAGCGTTTAGTGCCAACGTAAATTGCACCACTACCCACTAATTGCTCAACGACAATAAATAAGAACAACTGACGTAGGTGCAGGACAACCCGACCAAGTGACTGAGGTGACTGAGGTGACCGAGGTGCCCGAGGTGACCACGCCGCCCGACCACCTATTGCGTCTGCTTGCCCATAAGTCGATAGAAGTACGTGCAAGACAAAGGCCAAGCACAGAAACTCTCATTAAACAAGTAGAGAGTGCAACTAGAAGGGAATGACCGACCAGAAGTTACCTTAAAACTCAAGCAGAGTTCCTCTTTGTATGAATTATAGATATGAATTAATATTTGAGAAATTGCATACGATATTGGGATAATCAATTTTCAGCTGATAATATATGTAATGAATATTTTCTATATTAGCTAGCACTTATAGCTTTCAAGATTCAGCTGAAGAAACCCACAAAAAAAAATAAACAAATTAATCTTCAAAAACAAAAATTAAGCAACTAAAACACATTTAGAGATTCTCAGTAAATTGAGGGAGATTCCCTCTTTAGACACGCTTAAGCACATCATCATTAATGTAGCACAATCCCAATATACTCGTTTGCCCTTGGCGAACGAGCATGAAAGCATTTCCACTGACATTTTACAGGCGCATCAATCTCACAGCTTTTGGCTAAGTGCTGATAGCAGAGGCTATCAAATAAGATGTCTGTCTCGTCCCATTTCGTCTCCTTCTTCTCTTCTTCCCGGCTGCCGGGTGAGTGATGGGCTCCATCTTAATTGCAACCCATTTCATCTGCATCTCATTGAGCGCGTGTCGAGTGTGCGCGAATGGCAGTAAATTCGATTAATATGCTAATTGCAGCTGGCCACGAACCAAGCCAATTGGCCAACTGAACTGAGCTGCAGCCAATGCTAATTGTTAACCTAGCCAACTGGCTAACTGGCTGACTGTTTGCCTCTCTGCTCATAACTCATTTCTTTATCTGGCGCTAAAAGCAATTAAAGTCAACTTCAATCATTCGGTTAACGGCAATTGTTAAACGTTTTCTGTCCACCGTCCACTGCCTGCGGTCCTCTGGTTACCACTGTACAGTGGAGCCGTGTAGTTGGCGACCTCAGTCTTAAGCTTGTTGTAAGCGGCGACTAATAGAGACACCTCCTGTGCTTACATATGGGAACTGGTAGATCAATTCATTTGTATACCCTGTAAATTGAGACGTGATGATTTTTGGCAAATTTATGTGACCGGTCGGAGATGACATCTTGAGGAGAACAGGAAACTGAAGAAGGAATGTATTCTAGGTTATTCCCAATACACTCTTTCAATTCAAACGCAATTCCATTTCTGATATACACTGTTAAAATTTTATTAAGTAAAAATATAGATAAAACACACCTACACGTAGAATTAGAGACAATGTACATTGTACATAAGTAGCACATAGTACATATATAAATACATATATATATAAATATGCACCATATTCGCAGATACAGTTATAAATAAAGTTGTACGCATAACTAGAGATGATGGCTATCCTTGCACGTGAAATTTAAAAGCCAAGAATTGATTGGGATTTCGACCTACAAAAATGTCGATGTCTGCAGCAGAAAAAGATCAAATTAATATATATGTAAATATAAAGTAAGAGGGATAGAGAGAGCGCATGGTAAGTGTATAACTCACCAAGAGGAACGCATAGACTATGCCTATGAAGCTGCCGGCCATGACGTCCGACCAGTGGTGCTTGAAGTCGGAGACACGCGTCAGTGCCGTGTACCAGGCGAACATTACCAAAAGGAATTGCAACAGGTGTCGCAGCATTCGAAAGCGCGAACATTTCACTCGGCGCTGCAAGTATATCTAAGAAGAGGAAGTATTTCAGTAACGAATCTCAATTAGCAACAAGCACGAATGTATAAACAAACAATTGTAGATGTGTGTGTGTGTGTGTGTGTGTGTGCTTTTAAGTGAGCATGGAAAAACCTTTTGCTATTTTCCAATATATTCGCTCACATAAGAAAATAAATAGACAGTGAAGAAATGAAAATAAAACTTGCAGCTGTCTCTAAATGTCGATTGAAACCTCTATATGCGCATACAAACATTGAGAGAGCAATTGTGTGGGAGTAGTTAAGATAGTAAGAGGCCATCTCGCTCACACGAATGAAAACTTACGATTGTCAAATCACATTAGGCATGGCAAATCCTTTTACTACTTAGCCAATTCACTTTCAGCGGAAAACAAATAGGAAATAGAAAGAGAGAGAGAGAGAGAGAGAGAGAGAGGGAGGGAAAGAGAGAGGGAGACTAGAAATTGTATAAGTATGCAACGAAGCATTTGACTATTTGACACGCATTATATACATATTAAAAAGCTTTTGACCGAGCAAGTCTGTGAGATTAGTTAAGATAGCGAGAGACTATCTCGCTCGCTCGTTTACGCTAAGCCCAAGAGAATATATACGAGTTTGATGTTTGTGTTTAGAAGCGCCATCTATATATGTGTATATTTCTATGTGTGTACGTGTGTGTGTATGTATGCTTGTTGTACGCACCACCATAAAGATCATGGAGAAGAAAGCAAAACTTGAATGGCCACTAGGAAAAGAGAGATGCATGTTCTTCAGATGCTTCGCACTTATGCCCTTAGCCGTGCAGACGTAGTCCTCAATGTAGCGACCTTCATTGACGTAATCGCTGCAACTGGTGCCATCGGACATTACAGGTTGGCAGAGCTGAAATTGAAGCATTGAAGGATTAGGCTGCCCTTGGAGACAAGCTTCAGCTTCTGCTGCTTACTGTAAAGAAATGAGGTCTCAGTCGTCCAATCGTGTATTTGGCAATGTCCGTTGTCAGTTGCTCAATGCCCAGGCCGAAGAAGAAGGTGATAATCTTACGATAGCTGTCCACCGCCCAGACTGGCAGCTCCATGTGACACAAGTAGTAACCACTACCGCCCGCATGCGAATAATTAGTGCAGTCCTGCGCCTTATAGAATTCAACCAGTAAAATCTATGCAATCCAACGATTAGAGGTGAGATTTTACGGTTTGAGCTAGCAAGAATTTACCATAGAAATGGGCAGCACCACACACATCAGATACAGCATCCAGTTCTGTATAGTGGAGTCCTTATAAGGATGCCTCAAAGAGAGATCATTGCAGAAGAAGCCGCGCTTATGTGGCTCATAGAACGACGACAAGCCAAACATGAATAAACCAGCTGAAAGAGATGCAATCAAAATATGAATTGTTTTTATTAAAATTATAATTAATTTTAGACTCTAACTTACATTATATAGTTATAGTCATAGTCAGATGTCTATATTATTATTTTTATTAAACCGAATCTATGTCGTGTTTTAGCTCTTATATGAGTGACTGCAAACCCTACATCATTATCATGTAATTAGTAGATATATATTGAATATGACAGATTTCTATATTAGAATTCTAGAGGAAAAAGCCAAGTATCGAAGCTGAGCTGCAATGTGAGTGTTTCTCAAGGGTGGCCAGACTATCATAATCTTAATCATGATCATCTTCATTATCATTCTCATCAGCAACTGGTATATAGTGTCGGATTCTAGCTGACGCACAGGCTCATCGGTGCAAGGTCTGCTGATCATGCCCAAATTAGACCACTGTAAACAAACATAGCCAAGTGCCATACAGTTCCAATTCAAAATCAAGCTGATGAATGATGATGTTTTCAATTCATTGTTGTTTTCATTGTTGCTGTTATTGTTGTTGCTGCTGGTATTTTCACAGCACTTTGTACAATAAATTCACCCCAGAAAAACATTTGCGTAAATTAAGTCAAATATAAATCAGACAACACTCGATGCGCGAATACTCATATATTTGGTCCATCATTGGGCATCTGTTGGAGGGCCCCCAGCAGCAGAGGTATTTATTTATTTACAAAAAAAAAAATGGCATTCCGAGTGTTATTATTAATTAAATGAATAAAAACCTAAACGTATAATTCCCGAGGCCTCCGATAGCAATTATGGCACAAGAGCTGACCAGAGAGGGCAACAGATAAAGCATAGTCGAGCGACTGCTGAAAACTCTGATATGACACATACTTCATAGTCGCCATATAGTCAGAGCCAGAGATCAATTGGTACAAGACGTGATAGCACATCGTAAATGAAGAGGAGAAACTGAAGAAATAACTCTGACAGCTCGTGCCAAATAAAATCAATTCTACAAAAGTGTGATATTAGTAGAAATAGTAATAGCAGAATAGTAGTGGATAAGTTGAAGGAGAATAAAAGAGATTGTAGTACAACGATAAAAGTAGTAATAGAAGAAAAGCTGTGGGTCTACTAGTCGTAATAAAGTAATAGTCCCAGATGAAGTTAAAAGTAGTAGTTATTGTAGTACAATAGTTGTATAGCCGACAAATATTAGTAGTAGTAAGAGTAGTAAGAATAAGAGTAGAATGGCTAGAGAGTAGTAGCAAATTAATATTTGAAGAATAATAGCAGTATATAAATTGTAGTAAGAGAACAGAAATAGTTTAAATATGAATATGTATCATAAGTTGAATTGTATTAATATTGATATTACTTTGAATTCTTACTTTTCTACTCAATTATTAGGTTTTCGATAAAGTTAGAACCTAATCAAACTCCCCTCGTATATCAATATGTACAAAAATTCCGTTCTGCTTCTCATGTCAAATCAAATTTGAATCAATACTCACCGCAGACAAGCACGCTGAAATCCATTGCAATGCGTCCAAAGATTTGAGCTGTGCCGTGAGAGTTCGCCTTGGCATCAGCTCCTCTCTGTCCGCGTCCTCCACGCACTGCGCACGGCGGTAGCTGTAAATCAACTTTTACATTGTTGTTAATATTATTATTGTTGTTGTGGTGCTGCTCCCGCGGCTGCTGCTGTTGGTGTTGGTGTTGGTGTAAATGATGATGTTGTTGGGAGTTGGAAGTGGAAGCGGCTGCAGCAGTGGCGGCTGCTACAATGCTCGCCGCTGTTGGCGAGGACGGCTCCTCGCCGCTGCTGCTTTGGCTCTCGAAGCGCTGCAGCGGCGTCGTATCGCAGACACTAGCGGGCCGAAGGCTGCTCATGGTAGGGGCGTGGCTCTAGTGCACCTTGCCGGCAATGTGTGTGGGCATCCTTATCAGCGCAGAAGAAGGAGAGCCTCAAATATTTGGTTAAACGCTAATGGACGCGCTGCGAGTTCTATTTACTTTGGCGGAAACTGATTCGGATATTGAGAAAGGCACGAACGTTGCCTTTCTGGCCTGGTGATAAGCGTCGGTGTTGTGCAAATGAGAAACGCGGCGATCGATAATGTAAAATAAACAAACTTTTTTCGGTCAGTGGCGTTTCACTTGGGAATTGCGAAATATTGCTTAAATTCTGCTGGCAGCGCACAAAGAACGGAAAACTTTTCACTTTTTAATTTTTCTAAAATAATTTGCACTTGACTTCGAATTCGTTCTCATTTGCGATTCTACGTTCACACTGTACTTCGTTGAGGTTGCTTAAATAGTCATAATTATTATTTTATATGTTCCGATATTATTTCTTTTTACTTGTGCTTTCATTACGAGTTTTTCTTTCGCATGCGCACCCCGATCAGCCACGAAGAATGCGCAAAGAGACGCAGAGACAAATATTTAATCGGTGTGATCGAAAAAAAAACGACCGCAACGCTCGACAGTGGCCAGAGAACTGAGCGCTCAGCGCAGCGCAGCAACCCACCACCGATGCCAATGCTGCATTGTTCGAACATATTTGTAGCGTCACGTCGCGACGTCAGCTGCTCCGAATGAGTGCCAGAAAGAGAGCAAATAGCGCTCTCTTTCGAACTATTACGAATAGTTGAGCTTAAAATTTGAAGACGAGCTGAAGAGGAAGCTTATGATAGTACTGTTATGCAAATCCTTCATTTTTGACACTGAGTGCTCGCTCTTTCGAAATACAAATAACTGTACACTCATCGCAAGAATTGAGCTTGATATTTGGTGGCTTTAACAATATGAAATAATAGGGATTTATATAAAATATCGGAGGGTCTATCGACTTATTAATTATGCTGCTTGCAGCATGACCTCATTACGGCTATTATTTTTAGGAAATTCCATTGATTTCCACATTTATAACATACATTTATCTTATCTAAGCTTAGAATATGCATTTGCCATTGCCTTACCTGCTTAACACGAGTACGTACATTTCGTGCCATTCTCACGAAGCTCGACGAGAGCATAGAACGTATTCTCTCGTTCTCGTCAATTATCTGCCTGCGACGTTGCGTGTGACAAACACAAGGCCCGTTTGTTGTCTCTCTGCTCATAGTATTTTAGTACAATTTATGCCTCGGTTGTGTTCGGTCGGTCGGTTCGGTTCAGTCCGGTCCAGTCTATTCGTCTATAAGAGAATCTATTGCGAATAATGTTTTTGTGTTTTCTATCGTATTTTGTTTATGCATAACGAACATGAATAAATAATAGTAAACTGACGATAGAAGCAAAGGTACTAGGTGGGAAATTCTCACAGCTGTTTTCCACGAGCGAAAATTCATTCTCTTGCATAAAGGTAAAAATTCCTAATCAAAATGTCAATTTATAAAGGTGTGCGTGTGTGTGTGCGAGTTCAATTAATAAAGATTATAATTTTAACTCACATTTATTTTTATCTCTGTACGATTTCAATTTAAATAACATTGAAAACACGAATGTGAGATTCCCATACATCTTAATGCCAAAGTAAACAGCACACAAAACAAAAACCAAAGCCAAAAACAAAAAAGAAAAGAAAACGCTATCTATAAACAAAAGGTGTTCAAAGGTGTTCAATTGTGTTGTGTAATGGAAATAAGCTAGCAGAAATTAGCAAAGAAATACCAAAAACACGCAAATATCCAAACACTCTGATATATGTTTCCCGTCAATCGATTTTCCTTTTGCCCACTTGGGGTCAAGGTCATCTTATTGCAGGCCTCAAATTGAGTGCAGCAATGTCCGAGCCGTGCTATCAAATATCGCGTTGCTTATCATTTGCTTAGGTGTGCGAAGGGCCAGGTGAGCTCGTCTAATCAGCGTGAGTGGCCAGTTGATGAATTGCGTTTCACGATGAATTCGATAAATTGATTGATTTTATAAACCAGCAACCGCGTCATCACATATCTCAATATTTGTATACTCTTCGCGAAATAGAAATGGGTATATTCGATTTATGCAATATTTAAATTTCTCTCTATCTTGTTATGTACCCTCGATTTATAAAGTAAAATATAGTTGATCTAACTAATGTGGCGAGCATTCGGTAGTCGGTTACAGCCGGCTCGTTTCCTATTGGCAGCTGGCCAAAAAGCAAATAATTATTAGCTTATTACAGTGAACTCTACCGTGATGCTAGTAAAACGTTAGCCACATGTAGCTGATAAGAGAGTAGAGCAAATGAACACATACGAGGGCTGTTCAGAAATTTATGAGAATATATCAACTGTGAACTACTACAGCGCATATTGTATATAAATCACGTATTTACATAGATACAAATTCAATTAATTAGTTTTGAGTAGTAAAGTTCCATAACATCGATCTCACCGCAGTTGACTCTAGTTGGATTTGATAGTAATGAGAAGTGATCAGACCTTGTGATCAGTGAGTCGTGAGCTGTATGCTCAGCCTCTTGAGTTTATTGGCCAGGATTATGACCAGAGACTGTGCAAATAGAATCTCTGTAATTTTATGCAATTTTGTTAACTTGCTCGAACGTAAAAAGGGGGCGTTGTAATAGGCAGCCTTGAGATCTGCACTGAGAACCTGTAAGAGGAACAACAATCCTTAAAGACTGGCGGCAGTGGAAAACGTCAATCAGAAGACAGTCAGACCAGAGAGTGGAGTGTGGAGAGTGGAGAGTGAAGAGTGAAGAGTGGAGAGTGGAGAGTAGCGTAAAGAATTCATCAAGCAACTGCATTCGATTGTGGATCTGCAGTTGTCAGCTTCAAATATGGTCAACAGAGATCGAGTCAACGACTCGCTATGCTACTCAACAATCAGGAACTATTTATAGAAAGCAAAACGAGCTTCAACTGCCACTCCAAAGTAATTTGTTTTCTTCTTAACTTAGCAACTTTTTCAACCAGCTAATGTCCCTACCTTGAAGCCAATCAGGAATTTTCATGACAAAAAAAGGCAATTGCTTTACCTTGCAATATGTTGATTTGCTGCTCAAGTAATCCCTTCGTTAGTTATTTTCCCTCGCAATCAGTAAAAAGTAAATATCCCTTGCTTAGAAAATGTCTTTATCATTAAAGGCTTGGACTGAAGGGTATCTTGAGTGCGAAAAAGCTTGGCCTCCAATTGTATATCGGCGGTATTTCTGAGGGCTGATCAAATCAACTTATAAATAGATAAACCTAGACATGTGTTATTAACCTTTGTCGCAGCAGAGTACACAACTGAAATTTTCCTCTCTGAATGCGGTTGACTGTTGAATTCTTTAGGCATATTTGCTGGAGCTGGGGTTAATCGATTTCGTTTTTATGGGCAGGCAATAACCACCAGCTGAGGCCGGGCAGCCTTACCGCACGCCCTCTTACTTCGTCGCCTCCCTGTTGGAGACGAATGTCGCGCCTGCTGCGAAATAAGGTCAGGCAGCGCCATCTGTTGCCCGTTGAGCGCAACGAATGGCATTTTGAAATTTACTGAAAATGAATTGCATATTAACTTAATATATACACATGTACGAGCATATATGAGCTGGATTTTATGGCTTTCTGGCGCCAATAAAAATGCAAATCCGAAGAGTACATCCGAAACTTGCAGCCAAACGTGAATAAACGTCAGCAAACTGTCCGAAAGTCGCCAAAGTCGGGGCATTCAATTTCAGCCTGGTAATTGGGGCCCTGCCCTGCCCCCAGCCATTGCCCCTAGGTGGAACAGGCAAGCTCTCAGACAGGTTGACGACGCTGTCAGCGGAAGAAGGCAAGACGACACCGACTTCTACAACCTGTCTCCCTGTTCCCCAGTTAACCTGTCCCAGGTGTCCAGTTTATCCATGTGCGATCGTTGTACTTATGTAAAACGCTTGTTTATTCGCTTGTTTAAATGATAATAATTTTATAATGCGGCAATTGTGGCTGATATAAGCGAATTGCACTCGACATTGAAATCTAAGAAGCAATGAAACTGATATGAAACACCTGTAAAAATTAATATAAACATAACTTATAAATTGGCTGAAATATAAGCGAACGAAACTTGCTAAATAGTTTAGCTTGGACCAGTTCGCAAATTAGCAACAGATTTTATCTAAGCTTTAATTTCAGAACGAACAAAATTTGAAGCGAGTCAATGATAAAATACCCAAATACGTGAATACGTTACAAATCGTAAGAGTAATAAATGAATCACAACAGCATGAGAGCTTCCAAATGTCGTCACGGGCTGTGTTGCTTAATTTTAGGGGCATCCGCAAACATTACTCATACAGACAAACGCGCCAAATGTTTCCTGGGTAACTGTGAAATCTCCTTTATTAATGTAGATCTTTTTAACGCTCTTTCAGAAAATTACCTGAGCATCTAAAGCAGCTGCCAGCCCAAGTTCATTGTCAAGACATACAAAAGAGAGCGGGAGAGTGAGACGAGACAGAGAGAGTAAAGCTCTGCTAAGCTTTTGCCAGCATTTTTAACTTAACAGAAAGCACAAGAGCGATTTCGAAATGAGTAACGAATCGTCAGCGAGCGAGACAACACCGCTGCGTCGGCCGGAAAGTCAACTGAGTGCGGGCTTGGTCGCTAACGTGGCCAGCAGTAACAACAACAAACACGTCATCAACATTGACATTCCGACACCTGCACAAACGACAGCGTTGACTACTAACAACGGCAATAGCTCTATGATTGAGGAGCGATTGCAAGGCATCAGCAACAACAACAACAACAACAATCTCAACATCATACAGAGCAATCCCGCAGAACAACAGCAGCACAATAACAACAAAAAGATGGATACAAACAAACGAATTTTATGCCGTGTGGGCCTCGATATTTTGATTCTGCTCTGCGGTAAGTGTTTGCCTCTTTTAATTTGGCACACTACAAACAATGTATGAATGTTTGAATATGTATGTAAAGCGGAATATGTGCGTGTGTCCGAGCATGCATGCATATGTATGCATTTGCCGCCTACTACCAACGCGTATCGCAATGTTTGTTTTGTATATTTCTTTTTATATAATTTTTTTTTTTGAAATTGCACATGTGTGCGTGCGCGCTCATATAGTTTCTCTTGCTCAACAGAGCTTTTCTCTCTCGCACGCTCTCCCTCTCTCTCGCTCTCTCTCTCTCTCTCTCTCTCTCTCTCTCTCTCCTACTGTATGCCACGCTGTTGCACTCTTTAGTTAGTCGCTTTTGAACAGATGAGACCATTTATTGCAAAACAAAGTCAGAATTATAATTTGTTTAGGCATAATCATGACCGCAACCACAATTTAACTATTCTCTAGTATAAACAACAAGCAAAATTGCCCGATAATCAACATACATAACTTATTTACTTATATTTGTATTCGTTTAGCTGACGCTGTTTATTTTTTGTTTCTTTTTCGTTTTCCTCTTGTTACGCCTTTTGTCAATATTTGCATGCAAAACTGAGTTATCCAAAAAAACGGTAAATGGCCACTGTATTGTATATTGGGGGATGTAATATGTGTGTGAGTGTGTGTTTCGCAATCAGCTATATAATATTTTCGCCTTTATCAGCAATCTTCGAAAAAGGCATGTTTAGACAAAGCAATGTATAAATTTTCAATACTACTATAAAAACCCGTTCGCATATTCGAACTGCGTCTTTGATTGTTTATTCTATTGCCCAGTCTCTCTGCTGCTGCTCTCTCTCTCTCTCTCTCTCTCTCTCTCTCTCTCTGTTAGTACTCATCTTAATGAGTCACTCGATTCGATTTAGCTGGGTTTTAAATGTTTTTCGATTGGCAACTGGGTGCTACACCGTGTTTCAATTTATTTCTAACATAAATGCGTATCTCACCTTTTTTTTATAGCTGCCGACCTTACGCTTCATTTACAGCTTTTCTGTGTCACTTACTTTTATTTGCACGGTTGACATTTACATGCAACACATACATACGTATATGAACGATCTCTAAGAAAAGTGGCTCTCACACACACATACATACTTTCACACAAATACCCGAGCATAAATAACTGTAGATTGGCAGCAGGTAACTCAGGTTACTCAGCTTGACTCATTCGCTTATCCCAAAAGGTGCCGCAAAACTTGTGATAAAACCCCGGAAAGTATATACATATAAATGAACATTAATCCATGGTGAATCAGCTTTTGGCTAAAAAAGCATTCACTTATCAATTGTTTTTTTGGTAATAAAGAGTAAAACTCATGTTTATAGAGAAATAAATATTATCAGCAGTCAGTATTTACATAGTTATCTGATCAATAAAACGCAATAAAAAGTATAAATAATTTTATTTATTTCAACATAATCAAATAATAAATCATATTTTTTTATCATCCCCTATCGAAAGTAAGAGTCCAATTTGAATACATAACTACGACGGAGAAAGAAAACTTTAACAGCTGCACACTTAATCAAATATGTAAAAACACAAAAAGTTCTTCATCCACAAATAAATTCCAATTAGTTTTAATAGAAATTCCAATGCATTCTGATTCGATTTGTGTGCGACCTTTTAGGCACAGAACAGATTGCTACAAATAAATTCCAATTAGCTTAACGTAACATAAGTCAGCTCCAATCAGATATGCTCTAAGCTTTTGGAAAGACACAGCTTTTAAGAGACACCTAGTCTATTCCCACTACTAATAAACTCCTATTAAATATGCATTCCAATCAGATATTTCTGTACTTTCCGAAAGAGAGCCACTTTAAGAGCTATTCTAAGAGACTTTTGCTTGAGCGGCTGTCGAATGTGTTAGACTTTTTTCTGTCTGTCGTCGACTAATTTCGACGTAAATTAGTTTTGACACAGAAGGCGCTGATGGAGTGATATGCCGGGAGGAGTCTGAGTGCGTGCCTCCACTTCAGCTATTGTGGCTGGGTCTCCAAGCATACCTTAACAATCCCAAAATTGGATTCAAAATAAACTTCGGGCGTCTCTGCTTGACGTTAATTGAATGCGAACGAGCTGCAGCACGACCAATTGGGAAAACTCCCCCTCGACTTTTTTCTTTCGGTGGAGTCATTAAACTCATAAAAGAGAAAGAAAACGAAAAAAGTGCGTGCGCACTCTAATAATTTATTGTACCGAGCATGAGAAGGAGGAGGAGGAGTGATATTCTCTATGTTCAAACGAAAAACTAAGTAGAAAGAAAAATATTTATGCTACGCATTTGCTTTATTGTCATGGCCAATGGATGCAATCTCGCTCTTCTTCTTCTTTCTCTCAATATTATTGTTTACTTTCTAGCCAAAAGGCCAGAAAGACAAAATAACAAACACGTACGAGGGCGAGACAGCTGCCAAGGTAGTCGGAGTGATCGCTATGTCTATACCCTGTATGCAATACATAGTAGGATCGAAGAAAATTTATTTACTTATTAGATACAAATCTCGAAAAAAAAATATCTTATAGGCGAATCAAGCAAAAATGCTATTCTTAGCATATAGCTGATACCTCATTACTAATTGCAGGGTATTTTGGATATCTATCAGGGTATGCTTTAGACGCTCCCTCGTCGTCGTTTAACAATTCTTAAGCTATAAATAGCTTCATCTCAAATTTAACCCAGGTTCTATTGTTATCAAGTACTTAATCCACTACTATTAGCTGTAGGGTATATTTGATGCCTAGCAGGCCTTTCTATTATTTCCGTTGCTACACTTTTCGAGGCATTCGAGGCATATGTAATTATCTATGCCTCATCAGTCTCTTTCTGATTTTGAGCTATTGGTAATATTTCAAACCTGCCATGACAAAGGTGTCTGGACCCTACCTGAGTGACACCTTAGTTGCATTGCTCTGGGAATTCCTGGTACCGAAGTGCATGTGCACTGCACATTGCAATAATGCGTCGCCCATCCCTTGGAGGTCTCACTACATTGTCTCGACGAATGATGTGGCCAAGTGAAGCGCGAAATTGCGATCGATGCTGCACTATAGATGCCTGAATCCGTTTCTCAGTCTATGACTGTCCTGAGATGTGTATTTGAAAGCAATTAATAGTGATATAGTCGAGACACTTATGCTTCTTCGAGACTTCTTTACCCTCTTTGCTTTTTTTCTTATATGTATATCTTTCAACTCTTCTACTGATCAACTCCATCAAAAAACTAATGTACCCATACCACAAGAGAGCATGATTAATTATTGCCTTGCTTTTGTCCTTCGCCGATCGATCAATTGTGAGCTGTCAGTCATCCTTAGAGCTTATGCTAAAGTCTTGGGATTCGCGAGTACAGTCTGGAGTCTAGAGTCTGGAGACTGGAGTCTGCAGCTGGAGATGTTGGCTAGAGGTTGAGAGTGCAAATCTTTGGCATTAATTGTCGTTAATTAAACTTCCGTCTTGTTTAATTAATGCTATTAGAATTGAGCAACCAGACAGTCATTGTATTCATTAGCTGTTTGCCAGATGAGAAAAGATTTTAGTTTTAACTTTCAAAATTCTCGACTCCGTTGTTGCAGAATATATTTGCTTTTCAGCTAGCTGGAAAAAGGCCAAGTACCCAGCACTGATAAAAGACTCGTTACCCGAGATGAGATTTAAGTTCTAGCTTTCGTAATTCCCAGTTCTAAATAGTTGCAGCTCTTTGTCTTGCACGTTGAGCTGGGGCAGGGCCAGCATCTATGAAGTGCCGCCCAATGTTTGTGTGGGCCACAAAGTGTTTGTGTACGCGACTTGAAAGAAAGTGCGACAGCATCCACAGACAGCTACAAAAGTATCTGTGGGCAGGCTGAGAGATAAGTTGAGACAATGTGAGAACGTGGCGTACGTCGGTGGCACCAGCGGCTTCCTTTGAATCATATTTAAATTGAGGTGGATGAGGGAGAAATACGCCCCATCCCCCCACTCACACTCTTTCTTCTGTTTTCTAGTTTCTAGAGCATTTACCTCTTTGTTTAACAAACAAATTGAATGTCTGAATGTGTGTGTGAGTGAGTGTGTGTGTGTGTGTGTGTGTGTGTGTGTGTGTGTGAGTGCGGTTGAGATGGGGGCATAAAAAATACAATTTGGGGCTTTAAGTATTATTGAAATGGACTTGACACCAAATGAACGCAAAGCACTTTCAACAATATTTATATCAAAGTGCGACAGATTTGGCTCTAAACGAACCACTTCCGTCCATGTTCCACCATTTCGAATGAAAATCTCTGATCGACAAAACGAAAACTACAAAAAACAAAAGGGCAGTAGAACATAAATTCAATCTACTTAGTTATGGTGCCACATAAAGCGAAGCGTTCCATTTAGTTTAAAGTCGTATTATTCCCTTTCTATATATTGCGAGACGAAAACTCATAAAAATCCATATCTATAGATGCGCTAGATACTCTAGATAGTAGCTACTGTTTCGGCTGGGATAAGCCAGCCGCCCGCATACAAAGGTCACTTGCTCTGCTGTAATACGACTCTGATCTGGCAACAATAGCGAGCATCACTTTCCCAGCAGCCAATGTTAAATCACTCTCGAAGACAAAGAGCGAACCTGTACATGTCCCATGCAGCTGCTCCTCTCACATTTACTCTCTTTTTAGGGTCAGCTACCTTTGTCACCAGCCTTTCACTTTGACCGTGTGGGTAAAAGTCGATAATCCTGCTCTCTGCCTTCTGCCTTCTGCATCCTGCTTCTAAGACTGACTCCGACTCTCTGACTCTGCGGGCAATCGTCGCCAGCTCAAGTAGACTTTCTACACTATAAATACTATAAATAGTTGAATAGTAATGCAGTCTGGGAATATTTGAGTACTGCACTGCTGGTTTTCTAATTTGTGGGCAATAGCTCAAGAAACTATTTATATATAAAATATACATTTAATATAGTCACCAAGCGCAACTCAACGGAGATCAAGATGGAGGATTTAGCTCTAGCTTTTGCGTCACCTGAAAAGCTATATGAGATCAACTTTTCATTTCCTTATTGCCATATCCACGAAAGACTCAGTTATATAAAATCGATATTGTTATCTGAGTATATTTCAAATTAAAGGTCATAAAAAATATGAAATTTCAATTCATCATGCGCTTCGATTTTATCGGACTATGAATATTGAATAAGCCAAGTCTTTTCAGATTTGAGCAGTCTATCTAGACTATTGTATTAGACCCAACTACAAAATTAGAAGACGATGTCGTCGAATTGATTGTTCATTTTGCAATGATTGTTTAGCTCTATTCATTTCAATTCTTAGCCTTATCACATAGAATGTATATAAGAGTTCTGCCGCTTAGAACGTCAGCAGAGCGAGAGTATGTAGCATGTAGTATATATGTATATATGCATATATGTAGGTATGTATATATGTACGTGCGGAAGGCATGCAACTGGAAAGTGTTTGCACTGCAGTCTTATGGTGCAGGTCGAATATCACGTTTCGTGCAATTCTAATGTCTTTCGGCGCCATCTCAAGTTCTCTACTCTCTAGGGACTCCGCGCCTCTAGCCAATGTCCATTTGCATCTATAAATAGGCATTCCAAATAGACTTCCTCCTCTGCTGCTGCACTCATTAGGCAACCCTCGTAGCTCGTTCGCCTCTGCCTAATGTGCAGCGGATCGCTGCGCATCTTTCACGCAGGTAATACGCGCAATTGCAATGGCAATTAGCCAGACGTTGACTTCGGCATCTAGTGCAGCTCTATCTGTGTCTTCTGCACTTAATCTAATTTTAATTAGATGTACGAACTCGAATGCCGTGTCGAAAATCTCTCTCTCTCTCTCTCTCTCTCCCACACACACACTTTTTCACTGTAATCAAGTAAAACAAACATATTTCAAGTGTCGCTGACACTTTCGATCGTTGCACTTTTGATGAATTGATGATGGCTTGGTTTTTGGCTTGATCAATCAATCAATCAAATTGCGACGTACTGCCCATTTGTCTAGGCGAAAGCAATTTGTATGCCTGCTAGTTATAATTAATGGTGCTGCATTATTAATTAATATACTCGCTCAGGAAGTTCAATACGGGCATATTGGTTATCTTGCGCCTAAGAGTACTTGCCATATACAGTGGACTCGAGCATTTGCTTATAGCCACTTGGGGTCGTGGCAATTCGCGTATAGAGTACATCCCTGATAGTTATTAGATCGACCTACGCTTCGTCAATTCCCCTTTTATTCATGCGTGAACGCGTATCATGCAGTCAGTTATGCCCGACTCCAGTACTTCCAACTGTTAATGTTACTGCATTTTTAATTAAAAATGTGAGCGAGCCAGCGCGTGTCTGCATCACTTTTGTAACTTGTTGAAATGTCCAACATGACTTTTACTAAGCCCCACTCCGAGAACCTTTAGCCCCGTTCCGAAACTCCACCAGTTCGAGCTCTATTTGAGCTATGCTGTATGTAGCTGTCGCTACCAAAAATAGTTGTTTTATGATCGGGTGCATGGGCCCATCGTCGTCGTTGTCGTTGTCGTTGTCGTCTTGATGTCTCCCCTCACAGTCGAAGCGATTTGTAATCTTATCAATAGCTTAAACATATCGTAAGTCAACAGTGTGAGACCTGCCGAAAATGAGTGAGATGGACGCGCGAGCCCCTCTTGATAATGCCCATTAATGCGCGCCACAAGTCCCAATGACCTACTAAATGCATATTGATAAATCATTGCGGCTTAAGTTCTCTGACAAACGAAGGCAGGGAATATTTTTTTAAATTCGAGTTATCGTTTGCTTTTATCAACTATTTTCACTAATTTCTTCTTTTTTTTTTCTATTTTGCAGTTGGTTTTCCCATACTTCTATTCTTTCTGCTCGGGGATCCCTACAAGCGCGGCTTCTTCTGTGACGACGAGTCGCTGAAGCACCCTTTCAAGGACTCCACTGTGCGCAACTGGATGCTGTACATCATAGGCCTGGTCATACCAGTGGGCGTGGTAAGTAGGCGATTGAAATACATATTAAAATTGAAAGAGAAATAGAAATTGAAATTGATATAAATTGTATTGCGTTTTATGTGATGCGGGCTCTTTAGGGACTGGAGAAGCTCCCAAGTGGCCACCCATGGTAAATGATGTCAAGCATGTGTCAGTCACTTGTTTTTTGATACCCTCGAGTCTATTGCACAATAATTTCAAGTTCACATACTCAGAATAGATAGACAACTCCCTCAATGTGTGTGTGCTCCACTTTCAAGCTCTTGCACAACTCAGAGTGGGAGTCGACACTGCGACAGAGAGCGACGGAGAGAGAGAGAGAGAGAGCGAAACATCTGTTGTCCACTCCAGATGTTTTAAACGAAATCAGAGCAAACATCTGTGTTGGCCTCTATGAAGCAAACGATAGGCCATAAACTGGCTAATGGCCCTAGTTCCAATGAAGCCTAAATAATAACAAATATTGCCCAATTTTCAAACTATTTGCATACCTTTCGTCTAGAAACTAAACAACTCATTCACTCAAATATTGCCTGAAAATCTGTGCAACAATTACTTATTTTCCCTATTTACCTCGGCGTCCGCCTCTGACTCTGTTTATATTGGCCCTTCCTAAGAAAACAAACTGCCCAAGAAAAAAGGTGCTAAAAGGAAATTGTTCATTGATAAATACATTTGTAATTAGCGCTAACAATGTAGCCTTTTCTGCAAGACAAATGTGACTTTTTTACTGTCTCTTCAACTAGCACGAGATCTCTAGCTAGATCTAGCTTGCGCAGCAAATTTAGCTTTATTTCACTCAGATCTATTTCTGTGGTCGTTTATTTACTTATTTTTCTTCACTTCAATTACTACAACTTTCCATATGCCTTCCTTTATAGTGCTGTCAATTTAGCCTTTTTCCAGTCATAACTAGAATAGATCTAATTGATACAATGATGCATTCCATAGGAATCTGATTGCTGATTGCAGTTTCAATTTCTTTGCGTCAACATATTCGAATCATTTCTTTTACTCTCTCCCACACAGATACTCATCGTTGAGCTGCTACGGTCGAGAAATGCGAATATTTCTGGCACTGTATCGGCGAGGCGCTACGTCTTTATGTCGTACCAGATACCCGACTGGCTGGTCGAGTGCTACAAGAAGATGGGGGTCTTTGCCTTTGGCGCCGCCGCCAGTCAACTGACGACGGATATAGCCAAGTACTCAATTGGCCGATTGCGACCACACTTCATAGCGGTAAGCGGTGCCATCGAATGACAATTAAGCAATTCCAATTGCCAATTAATTTTAATATGCAACATATGCCATGGGCTTAACGCAACATGACACGAGCAACTGCCGACATGAGACAGGAGACACAACACGAAGGGGCTATTAATAAGTTGAAATCTAGTTAGAGGGAGAGTTGCCTGCTGGCTCATTGGCGAGAGAGAGAGAGAGAGAGTAGGTATATGTAATGTAGAATGAGATATGTAATATTAAAATGTATAAAATATGTTCTTGATTTGCGAATTGTAATAGCTGTCAAGTTAAGTAGATCTTGTCGACGCGACATCAATTCTTTCAGTAATAACCATTTTTTTCAGAGTATCCTCTTTTTGCAAAATACTCAATCGTCATATTGCCTTAGATATCTCTTTTATCATATTTATTTATATTTTGTGTTTATTTTAAGTGTTTTGCAAGCGAGGGCAGCTCGAACATGACATTATCTGAAATGACCTATAGTCAACATAATTTCCAATGTCTATGCACACAGAGCTTGAAAATATTCTATATGTACATATGGCAAATCGAATAGTTTTTTAAGCAGCTCTCGCATGAGGGCCACAACTCTGGTTGGTTGATGGGGAACTCTTCGAATGCTGCTTATTACGGACTCCCCCAGCTGTCAAGCAGTACAGAGACGCCCTATTATTTAGTGAAGTGCGGCAACAGCGCTGCAAAATTGAGCATAAAATGCACGGCACATGTTGCAAATAGCCAAAGAAAAGGGGGCATATAGCCAGGGCGGATAGTAACTGTAACTAAGCAGCTTAAGCGGATGCTCTTATTTGTGCAGTTCTCAATATTTGAGTGTTTGTTCTCGTTGCCGTCGCATAGGTGTGCCAGCCGCAGATGCCCGATGGCTCAACCTGTGACAACGCAGCAAATGTGGGCAAATATATAACGGACTTCACGTGCAAAGGTGTGGGCAGTTCGGCGCGGATGCTGAAAGAGATGCGACTCTCGTTCCCCAGCGGACACTCAAGCTTCACCTTCTACACCATGGTCTATGTGGCGGTAGGTTGAGAGTTTTCATTCCTATTGCTCCCATATTAAGCATTTCCCTCTTTCTGCTCTCTCTCATTCTTTTTAGCTCTATCTGCAAGCCCGCATGAATTGGCACGGATCGAAGCTGCTGCGACACTTTTTACAGTTCCTCTTCATAATGATCGCCTGGTATACGGCGTTAAGTCGAGTGTCTGACTACAAGCATCACTGGTCGGATGTTCTGGCTGGCTCAGCAATCGGAGCTGCCTGTGCGGTGATTGTGGTATGTTCCTTTCCACTTCTACTCCTCTCCTCTATCATTTCTCATATATACTTTATATAGCGAGGCTTATACACACACATTTCACTTGATCATCTTTTTCTAGAGCTACTTTATGCCCAAAGCGTGTTTCAACATGCAAACAGTTTGGCCCACCAAAGAAGCTAAGATCCACTGAGCAGAGATACATAGTGAGAGAGAGAAATATAGAGAGAGGGAGAGAGATTTTCTTCGGTTTAATTTCAAAGCTTTTGTAATGTCAAGA
The DNA here is from genome assembly GCA_035047405.1 of Drosophila stalkeri. Classification (NCBI taxonomy): domain Eukaryota; kingdom Metazoa; phylum Arthropoda; class Insecta; order Diptera; family Drosophilidae; genus Drosophila; species Drosophila stalkeri. Next base: position 241,551 of record JAWNPR010000090.1, on the reverse strand, counting down.
TTCTTAGCTATTAAAATAACATTAATTGACATACACACATATACACAAATACACATTGTGGCGTTTCCTTTAAGTCGGCTTGATGTTAGAAGTCTGCCGTAAGCTTCGAACTCTTCGTGTAACTAATTGGATCGCTCTCAACACCTGCAGCAATGTGGCGTGTGGCATACAATCGTGGCTGCCACATTCACTTCACAAATTGAGCAGCTGCAGCTACAAGCATATATACGCAAATATATAGATCAGCAATTTTACGCTTCATTTGGTTTATTGAACGTGACTCAGTTTTCTTGGTCGACTACTTCTTTCCTAAAAGAATCATACCATACTTTTAGGAGCCATGTGTGCAGACCTTTATAGTGAATTTGAATTGAATAACCATAAACATTTCCTTTCCTTTTTTTTCAGGCAAACTATGTTTCTGATCTGTTTCCCTCGAAACATAATGCGAAGTCCTATCTGCCCCGTAGCTCACAGGATGTCAGTCAAACACATTCAACTGTTGTCGCCACAACGAATTAGCCCGCAATTGGTTTTAGTAATGATTTTAACAACAGTTTAGGACACAAATTCCATAACTTATAAGCAAAATATCAAGGATCTGTCAAATTGTGTTTCCTCTTGAACATTTTAAAAAAAACCGTAAAAGCAAAGCTTTCGTTCGATTTTAGTTTGATTTAAATGTAAACCAATTTTGTATTTAATATTACTTTACTCGAGAGTAGTGCTTTACTTAACTATGTACGTACAACTTAATGTATTATTCTGAGATATAAGCGTTTGCTGATTCTTAAAGATTATATTCACTAAAGTGACCTTAAGATTATATAAAATTCGATTTGCGATTTCGCCAATCGTCAATAAGTATTATGATAAAAAGAGTCTTTAGTTATTGATTAAAACATTTGAATACAACAAAAGAAAAATGCAGTTTACTTCTAAGCAATGTTAATAATAAGATTGTTAAAATAAAGCGTTGAAAACATTTTATAAATTATAAAGCTATTGTTTTGAATCTGCCCCGTGAACTCTTGGTATTATTTAGTGTCATTTGTCAAAATATAATATTTTTAAATGTACCCCCATTTTCGATAACAAAATACTATTGCTGCTTTTCGTTCAATTCGATAGTACTAGAAATAAGAATGCCTGTCACTAGATTTGTATAAACCGATAGTTAGTTTGCATCTCTGGCAATTATTGTGGTCTAAACAAAACCGGCTTGATTTTTGGAAATAAAAAGTAAATATTGCACATATCTCATGTTTTCGGAGCACAACTGTTAATCAAAATTGTATTTTACCTTGCCATTACAATAATTTGGCCTATAAATTTTGTGCATATACCTAACAATAATAATCTCCGGAAACATGACGTGTCACCAGGGGCCTTAAAGAATAATACTAATATTTTGTGTTTCCAGAAGGTCCGTATCAAAATGATAACTGACGTGCAATTGGCAATTTTCTCAAATGTCCTGGGCGTATTTCTGTTTCTGCTCGTTGTTGCTTACCACTACATCAATGCCAATACGGGAAAGTAAGAGAAAGACCTAAATGTGACCTGACAAGCAATTCAATTGCTTTTATTTCTCATTTTTCAGGTCCAGCATTAAAAACAAATGATCTTTAAGGTTTCCACAAATTAATTAATAGAAGTATCTTATAAAACCCACTTCGAGTAATAAAATGGTATAATAAAACTTAGTTCATATCGTCCAACGCCTCCTTCATTGCTCGCACATCTAGGAGCGCCTTATCCTTGCGTGAATTGAAAGTTCGCTGCGTTTGATGGCCGAAACTGAAAGCCTTGATATATGGAAGCTTTTCCTTGCTTAAATCCGCAGCCACATCTACATCCATGGCGTTAGTTGCTTTCTTTGTACGATTCTTTACTGTGTTAGGGACCGTTCCCTGATCAAAGCGATAATTGGCCGGGAATTTGTGTACTTTGATGCAATGATCCTTACGCTCGGCAGGCAGAAAGAACTTTGAAGGACATTCTTCAATGTAGCAGGTGTAGTGGGGCTTGTCGCCTCGCTCTACGCTGGTTGCAAAGTACAAATCATGTTGTTCGGTTATGTGCAGATCCAACAGGTGTGCAGTTGGCAATTGCCGCCGACATTGTATGCAGCTGTAGTATTGCGTCTGTGTCGTCTTTGTGTTGGAAACACTTTTGTATAGGGGAATCGTTGCATCATTTGCTTCTTCAATATCCTCGAGGTCAATAAGTACGCCAAGTTTCTTAAATGGCGGCGAAATTGGCGCAGCTTTGTTTGCATCTGCAACCTCTATGAAGCCAGCGGATAGGTCACACAAGATCTTTTGTAATTGATCTTTTGTGAGTAATTGCCCGGATGGTGTTTCCGAATTCATCTTGCATTTGCGTTTAAACCAAATGACTTGTTTATATCGATGTAGGTGACGATATTTTGAAATATACCAAATAAAAACATGGAAATAAACTATCGCACATTCGTATTATTTATTCGTTTTCTATTTAACGTTCTGACTAGCCTATCGCATCGTAAAGAGCATTTGAGAAAACAATAAATATCGTATCGAAATTTGTATGCTGATATCGATAGCCGATCTTTTATTGTTATTATTGACTAAACATATGAGCAGTGCAATAAAAAAGGAAGTTGAAAAATGTCTGCTGTTAGCGATTCTGCAGCTGCAGAAAACTGCTTTGATATAGAAAAGGTCGCAGATCTCTTTGAAGGTAGCCTAATTGACGATGATGATGTACGAATGGAGGACTATTTGGAAGCTTATGAGGAGATTATGAAGTAAGTATAAGAAAGTAATTTTGTAATCATATAATGTATTTCTGCCTTAGGTTCTTCCTGCTGATGGGCAGCGTGTTTACTTTTGTTAGCAGCGACGTGCGCAACAAACTGGATATACTGTACGATCTGCGACAACAGGACAACGAGGAAAACAAACACTTTGATAGTATTAAGACTATGCTATTATATGAGAAAGGGGCCAGCCTGCTGCACCAGAAGGGCTACGTGTCTGGCAGTCGCACCTTATTGCGTCTGCATCGTGGCTTAGGTATTGCTCCATCAAATAGATAGCGAATGCTTATCTTATCTATGTTCATTTGTTGCAGAATTTGTGTACGAGTTTCTGCTACGACTGCAAGACGTGGCAGATGAGGAAAAGGCGCACCATATCTGCAAATCAGCTTACAATGACACCCTGGCCAAGCACCATCCATTCCTTATACGAAAGGGCGCTCAAGTAGCAATGTTTGCAATACCGACTCGCGGCGAGCTCTTTAAGCGCGTTTGTAGCGATGAGAACGTCACAAACGCCATTCAAAGGCTGCCTGATATGTTACGGCATATGCAGAACGTATACAATCGTACGGATCAGCTTTATACGCTGGAGGAGCTGCATAACCTGCCTTAGAGCTCTCACTGAATAGGTCATTATTGAAATTGATACGTATTGTGGAACTCATTAGCCTCTCTCTGTCTTATTGCGTGGTCCATTCCAATATTTCTGTCTTTGTTTATCTTTATTGCCTTCTGCTCGTGTTTGTCTTATTAAAGCTTTAGAATTCTACTAAAGAATGTTCTCATCTATATTTATCGTATAGTCAACCTATCTGTGACGAAATTTATAGTGAAATTAGTCTTAAGTCGCTTTTTGATTAGATTGTACAACCTCGAACTGCTGTCGTAGAACGTTGCCCGTGGTAGCCCAATTAGAGCTAATCAGGATTTATCATTCAAGAGACAGAAAGCCGAATTAGTCAAAATCCCAAAGATTTATTTTTGTGTTCTATATGTATATATAGTTGAAATTAGGTGCAAACTGCATTTAATGGCCGACGCATACAAATGGCCGACCATTTCCTGCTCTATTACGCTATTGATTAACAATTTAACAACGTCTATTAGCCAAATAATTTCAGATATAATGATTTCCCATTCCCATTGCCCCAACTAGCCTCCATTATTTCTTATCAATCGTTACTGTTGTGCCTAGTGCAAAAGTCGTCAAAGTGTGTTGTGATGACGACTTAATCACAACCACTTCAGACAAACACCAAAATTATTTATAAAACAGCGCGAACGGGGGCTACGGAACGCATTTGAAAACCGTCTGCCATCGACAATAGTAGATTTTGGAAAAATTCATGAATGGCGACGGCGCTATGAATAGTGTATCAAGTAGTAAACGCGAAACAAATCCCTATCTAAAGGCAAATATATTATCTAAATGGTTTTTTCTGTGAGTTTAATAGTGCAACAAAATCTTCAAAATACAAATATTAATTAAAAATAATTATTTGAAACAATACTCAAAATATATACTCCAAATAATCTGTTGAGTGAATTTAAAATATATAAATTTCAATAATATCAAAGATTTGTAATAAAATTTATTACAATAAAAATTATAATTCAATAATAGAAATATTCCTAATAATTTATAAAAATAAATAAATCGCCAAAAATTAAATCAGTTTCGTTCATTCTTGATTTCATATTGATTGAGAAATTAAGCCCATTTAAGCTCCGTATCTCTGACCTGTCTTGATAAGTAGTTTGACCAAATATGCCATATGCATTTGCCTTTCTTTTATCATTGATTGGTAATCTAAGAGATCCGTTGAATTCTGTCTGCCTCAAAGCACGTAGTTCCAATCGAATGTCTATTTAAGACTCATTCTTATTTTCATCACTTAGATGGATGCGCCATGTATTTCGGCAAGGAAGACGAGAGGAGGAGCTCTCGGAAAACGAGCTGTATGCAAATCTACCCTGTTTCGATAGTGAAAAATTGACACAGGACGTGCAACAGCCATGGATACGTGAATCTCAACGAAAGCAACCCAGTACACTTCATCTGATTTTCACCCATTACGGCTGGCAGTTTGTGCCAGCCTGTGTGATCTATTCAATTCTGGAGATCGCTTTACAGTAAGTCGATGTATATAAGTATTCATTAATTTCGAACCTTTTTAAATTTTATACTAGAATACAAATTCATAGTTCCACTTCTATCTCTGTATAAGATGTGCTAGTTCATATATTTCAAGAACTTACCATTTATTTCTTTGCAGCGCATTCCAGCCACTATTTTTGGGTGGCTTGATCTCCTATTTTGCCGAGGGGCAAACGAGTATTAGCAAGGAAAACGCATATCTGTATGCGATGGGCATTGTGCTGTGCGCGCTGTTCACTTCTCTAGTATTTCATCCATTTATGTTTTACGTCTTTGCCGTGGGCACAAGGATACGTGTGGCCTTTGCTGGTCTGATATACAGAAAGTGTTTGCGTGCTGCGATCAATGGTCGAGATGGACTTGGCGCTCTGGCTATATCAGTGATGTCCATTGATTTGCCGCAGTTCGATCTGACATTCTATTTCTTTCATGACTTGTGGAAAGGACCTGTGGAGGCGTGTATATTTGGCTACATCATGTACACACAGATTAACTGGACGGCTTTGATCGGTATTGCCTTTATCGTGCTGCTGATTCCACTTCAAGCATGGGCTGCCAAAGCGGCAACCAAATTTCGCACAAAATCAGCGGATGAACGAGATCGCCGTGTGAAGTTGATGAATGAGATTATAGGTGCTATACAGGTGATCAAAATGTACGCGTGGGAGCAGTCTTTTGCAAAACTGATAGCCAAAGTGCGTAAGATGGAAGTCAAAGCAATCCGAGGTTCCGTGAGCATATACGCTGCGCTGCAATGCACCAATATGATATCGAAGGTGTCCTTGTTCCTAAGTCTCATTGCTTATGTGTATACAGGAGATGTGGTTACGGCCAGAAAAGTATTTATACTCTCGTCGTACTACAGTTTGCTGAATGACTCCCTGCTGCACTTTTGGCCCTTGGCTATTACCACCTGGGCACAGACTGTGGTCTGCGCAAGGCGAGTGACAGAGTTCCTACAGCAATCTGAATCACCTACTAGCGAGAAGTGTTCCTCCAACTGCAAAGACAACCCCACCTTACAATTGGATTTTAGTGAGGCACCTGCTGAGCCTATTTCTGTAGGCCGTCTACACTGTATAGAGAGCGTGGAAAAATCTCTCACTCTTAGCCATGTCAGCGCGAGCTGGAACAAGCCAAGCGTGAGACAAGCAAGAGCTGCGCACATTGAGGACATCAGCTTTAAGCTTATTTCAACTCAATTAGTGGGTATTGTGGGCAATGTGGGCTCTGGCAAAAGTACGCTCCTAAACGTCATCCTAGGTGAAGTGGAGCTCATGCGGGGACGTATTGAAGTACATGGTAAGCTGAGCTATGCCCCGCAGGAGCCCTGGATCTTCCAAGCCAGCATACGTGATAACATACTCTTTGTGGAGCCATACGAGGAGCAGCGCTATCGAGCTGTTGTCCATGCCTGCCAGCTGGACTGCGATCTTGCTCTGTTACCACATGGGGATGCCACTGTAGTGGGCGAACGGGGCATCAGTTTAAGTGGAGGACAGAAGGCGAGAATAAGTCTGGCCCGAGCTGTGTATCGAAAAGCAGATATATATTTATTCGATGATCCCCTCGCTGCAGTAGACTCAAGAGTGGGCAAACTACTAATGGACAAGTGCTTCAATCGATTCCTAGGAGACAAGCTGCGCATATTGGTTACACACCATGTTCAGTTGCTGCAGAATGTGGATCACTTGCTGCTTCTCGAGTCCGGACGCCTGACACAGCAAGGCAGCTATGCGGAGCTGCGAGATGTAATTGAGAAGCATGCAGCACCCGATTTGGATGCCATTGAAACTGACAAACAGCTGGTAAAAAGAGTCCTTAGCCAAGTGGACAGAAACTCTAAGCTATTTCAGGATCCTACAAAGCCGGTAGACGATCAATCTAAGGATAGTGCCTTCGCAGAGCATCAGCAAAAAGGAGCTGTTAGTTACAATATTTACATGGATTATTTTCGAGCTCTGCGCTCACCCGTCTTAGTTTGTTTGGTGCTTGCGCTCTTTATTATCGCTCGAGTTTGCCAAGCACTAATGGACATCTACATTTCACGCTGGTCTACCTGGGAGGAGAATCGAGAAACACCCGAGCAATTCGAAGAGACTCGCGCTCGCATGGTTATCTGGTACGCGGTGCTCTTAGTTTGTACATTGGCCCTCTATTTGCTGCGCACGTTTGGCTTCTTCCTGTTATGTTTACGTATTTCACTACGATTGCATAATTTGCTCTTCGATGGAATTATTCGTGCTCGCATGTTCTTCTTTAATGCCAATCCCTCAGGTCGAGTGCTCAACCGCTTTTCCAGTGATATTGAAAACGTGGATGTAGCCTTGCCGCAGGCTATGATGGATACCTTGCAGGTAAATCTATAAACCTATAATTGTAACATATGATTCATCACTCCATTATAATCAATTTACGTTCACTGCAGTTCTTTGTGGATGTGGTTGCTGTCTTGGTCATCGTGGCTATCGCCAACTATTGGCTACTCATACCTGCAGCAATCATGGCGGTCCTGATGTACTTTTGCCGTTCTTTTTACATTGGCGCCAGTCGCAGTCTAAAACGCATTGAAAGCTTAAGTAAGTTTTAAGTTAAAGATCAAATCCTATTTCTTACTTACTAACATACTCATTTGGTTCTCTCATGCTCAGCTCGTAGTCCAGTTTACACGCACGCCAATCAAACCTTTCAGGGCTTGACTACTATACGAGCATTGGATGCTATGCCACAATTGGAGCACACTTTTCATGGTCATCAGAACACGAACTCTTCTGCACTCTTTCTCTACACAAGCGCCAATCGTGCCTTTTCCTTCTGGACGGATCTCATTTGTGTCGTTTACATACTGGTTGTGACATTCAGTTTCCTCGTTATCAATCAGACCTTCTACAGTGGCGATGTCGGTTTGGCTATCACACAATCAATGACACTTGTCATAATGTGCCAATGGGGCATGAGGCAAACGGCAGAGATGGAGAATAAGATGACGAGTGTGGAGCGTATATTGGAATATGCAAGGACACCATCGGAACCAGCTCTGGAAACAGCAATAGAGATCAATCTTTCGTCTGAATGGCCACAAAAGGGTCATTTACGCTTCTCCAATCTACGCATGAAATATGCTCCAGACGATATCGAAATTCTGAAAGGCTTGAACTTCGAATCACAGCCCATGGAGAAGATTGGCATTGTGGGACGCACGGGCGCTGGCAAATCTTCGATAATCCAAGCACTTTTCCGTCTTGCAATCAATGAGGGCCTTATCGAGATAGATGGTCAGGATATTGCTCTGTTGGGTTTGCATGATTTGCGCAGTCGCATCTCAATCATTCCACAGGAGTCAGTCCTCTTTGCTGGCACATTGCGCTTTAATCTCGATCCATTTGGTATGAAGACCGATGAGGAGCTTTGGAACGCACTCGACGATGTAAAGCTAAAGAAATACGTTGCCAGTTTGGAGGGAGGCCTCTCATGCTATATGCAAGACGGCGGTTCGAACTTCAGCATGGGCCAAAGACAATTGGTTTGCTTGGCTCGAGCTATACTCCGCAATAATCGAATACTCATTATGGACGAAGCGACTGCGAATGTGGATGCGGAGTAAGTAATTATTGAATACCTGCAAGTTGCGTCTCATCTAATTAGTTATTATTACAGCACTGACAAACTTATTCAGGAAACTATTCATACCAAATTTGCACAGTGCACGGTGTTGACCATTGCTCATCGTCTTCACACAGTCATGGACAACGACACCGTAATGGTTGTAGATGCAGGGAAAATAATCGAATTTGGAGCACCACATAAGCTCTTGCAGCTGGAGGATGGTGCTCTCTTAAAACTAGTTAGCCAAAATGATAAAGCCACCGTTAATCAACTCAAGAAGATTGCTGCAGATAGTTACATGCGCAAAAATAAATAAAACAAAATTAGCTTTAATAAAATGTACTTTTTCGCCTTTTTAGTTAACGGTTGTTTTGGCAAAGTTGTATTTTCATTAGTTTTCGATTAATTAGTGAAGCTCACATACAAAAGCTGGTTGCCATGATATGTCAAAAATCCAATTAGCAATTGCGATTTTTAAAATATTTTTATTTAATTTAAATTTGATAGAGTTATTTTTCATTTAGTTTCAGTTGTGAATGTTCCACAAAGCATATTTTTATTTAATTGCTGTTCAGTAATTAGACGTCGATGATGTATTTAATTCACGCGACAATCAGTGCCGAATTTGACCGCCTGCTGAGAGATGGGCGTTGTTAAACTATTTACATCTAAGGATTATCGATTAACGACTATCGGAGCTGACTGCTATGAAATGCAAAGCAATCCAATCAGCAGTTGTAATTTGAATTATATTTTAATTTACATATATCAGATCAGAATATTACTTAGTTTAGTTTTCTGCCCGAATGTGATTATCCGGTCCATCTGCTATTCAACCAATAGTCGCCGGTAGCATTTAACCGTCGTTCAAGTCGTGCGACAATGATTACCGCAAAAATTGACCGCCCGCTGAGCAGAGGGCGTTGCCAAACAATTGAGTTGTGCCACAAACTACGTCATCACTTTTTTTACTGGCAGAGGCAGAGGAGGAGGTAGAGGCTGAGGCACTGGCAAGTGCCCACCACATGCTCGGTGGGTGGTTTTTGTAATTATGGACATGCGCCACCCATTCCGGCACATTTCAGTACATTAAGCGCTGAAAGCGTTCAAACTAAATATAACAACAGCAACAGCAAAAAACTGAGACTCACTCAAAAGCTGGCTGGCACTTATGTGGACGGAAGCCGATGGGCGGAACTAGAGCGAGTCCAGACAGACAGGGACAGAGACAGAGACCGAGACAGACTTAGAGACGAGGGTCGGCGAGTCAGTCGTTGGGTCGGTGGGCGTTGCAAAAAAAAGAGGGTTCCCAAATTGCTAGCCAGGAGATGACAATGATGTGCTTTTTGTGTGCAGAAGCATCTTTTTTTATTATTTCCAGATTTTGTTCTTGCTTTTTTGCTAACTCACCAAATATCATATATATATATATATATAGTAACATATATATAGTATGTATTTCCGTCTCTTTCTCTTCCTGTATGTGGGTGTTGGCAGTTCCGAATGCTGTGGCATAAATTCTCCGTCGGTTTTTAGCTGCCGTTGATTGCTTTTGCACCCAGTTCAGCTCACTGCAATTCAGTTCGGCTCGACTCAGCGGGTAACCGGTAAGACTTGACTTGTCGACAGGAATATCAATTACTTGACTGAAACTCCAGTATCTTATCTGAGCAATTTTATCAATTATCTGATGTGCGCGTGTCCTTTTTGGGACCAGCACACCGCAGTGGATATAAACAACATTGAATTTGAACAGGGCACGTAGATACATCGATTGTTGGTCTCGTAACTCATCTTAAACGATCTCTCGTTTTCTTTCTACGTCACTCTCCCTCTCCGCGCGACCACACATGGTGCTCTAGCAACCCAACGAATCGGAGTACGTGCACATGACCAAATTTGCTTTATTATGCGGTCAGGATCAGGATGTTACATCTGTGGCAAAGCGGAAGTGTTTGCCCAGTGATAAATGCCGCAAAGGTGGGCCACATACAAAGTTGGGCAGCTGATCAGTTTTTATAATCCACACGTTCTTTCATTGCTTAAGAAGCCGTGCCGAACTAGGCTGTTCACCTTGAAGCTCTTCCAAGCTTTCAGACTGGGTCACAATATAAAATATTTATATTTAATTAGCTTGCACGAAATTTTAGACAGTGTTTGATGAATGGCTTCCTTCGTTACCAAAAACTCCCCAAATTGCAGCTGCCAGTTGAGAATTGATTTCAATATTTTTCAAACTTCATTAAGTCTCTACTTCCATTGATTATATTGAATTGTTAATCTAGGCACATGCAGTCGGCTCTTTTTGTTTACTTTTTATTGTTATTACCTAAATGAAATAGTTATCAAGGGTATGACAGAATTTTAAAATGTTGGAATATGGCTTTCATATTTTGATTTACTCTTAATATTTATTTCCCTCTCTCTATTCTACAGGGTATGTTATAGTCAAGCTCTCATCCATTTTATGATTTCACTGTCGTTGTTCCCATTACAATGGCATCATGAATCGCATTCACTTTGAGTAATAATTAGATATTCAAATTGTTTGTGGATATGTCAATTGTCGGTCACTTCGTTTGGGGGCGTTTAGCCTGAGCGAGTGTGGGCGTGGCATTGTTTAGGTGCAATAGCGGCAGACAATAATGAACATGCATTGTAAATAATGTATTAAGACATTAAATCGCTCATTGAGGCAATTTACATTCATTATTATATTACGAGCTCAGCGTACGTGCCCATAAGCCATGGGAATTGGAGAAAGAGAAGCTCGACGAGAGCGGGGGTCGGGGAGGCTGACAGAGACAGTGGCGAGACATACCCGAATACATTCCCAATCTTATATTTGTTGGGAAATTAATAAAATCATAAAATCATAAATGTAATTAATTAATTCACAAGACAGCAGCAAAAAAAAAAAAAAAAGAATAAAGAAAAAATGCATTGCCGCCGCAGCCTGTGGATGGGCTGCGGGTCTTGGGTGCTCCTCTGATTAGCGATTCAGGTGCGTGAGTGCATTTTTTTTTATTTCGGTTTTCAAGAGAATTTCTTCAACGGCGACCGTGACAGACCCTAGCAAGCGCGTCTTCGGCTGCCCCCTCTCCCTCCTTATCCAACTCCGACATGAATTGGCGACTGACAGTCCGATTGACAGATACAAACTAAAGTGGCCAGCAAATGCGATCGTCAGGGCGGCCTCTACAATTGCAATTTCTACTGCTGATTGTTGGTTACTGCCCACCGCACCAGAGCTGGCAATATAGCCTTTTCCCGCACTAATTTAGCCATTAGTTAAGAGTTGTGGTGACTGTTGACTGACTACCTCCAATCTCTGCTAATTCCTGCTTCCCCCTGCTTGTCTCCTCTTTCCATTGGCTTGCTATTGAACAGTAATTTCCGTGACAAGTACATCAAGTAATAAGTTGGTAATAAGTGGCACTCCGTCACGGACTCTGGCAACGGGCAACAAAATTGCTAAGAAAAACTTGAGCTTCAAAATCTGCCACATGTTTCGAATTTCAAAGTCTAGCAATTCGCTGCCGCTGCTCAAACAAAAAGGCCACAGGCAAATGGAGGGCGTGTCCACGCCTTATGACAAATTATGACAGCGAGCATTTCGCATTTGATTTATGACCCCGCTGCATTCAACTATGACCCCCTTTTCTTTCCGAGCTGTGACTATGCTAACAGATTTCCTGTTGCCGACTTTTGCCAAAATGTTGCCGCTTAATAGTTTCTCTAGATATGTTGTTAAATTGAAGCCATTCAGACTTAAAAAGGCAAGCTGGTTATGCTGGCGATGAGAATATTTATATTGACTTTAGTTTCTTTCAATGTGGATTGAAATCAGTTTGAAGTCAGTTAAAGTATAACCCTCAGATAACTCTCAGAATGATATTATATTCAATATAAATCCTTTAATAGAACGTTGAGTCGAAAAATAGATAAACTTTTTATAGTAAATTGTAGGGCATACAAAATGTGCCGTGTGAATAAACGGACAACTTCTCCTTTTTGGGGTTACTTTTACATAATTTTTAATGATTTTTAAGTGATTTTTAACGTGGTGCATTATGGTTGTTTAGCTGTTTAAAGCGACACCAATCCGGACGTAATTAATGGCGAAATAATTCAGAACAAAACCTTCACTGCTTCCGATCCTGCCAGACAGACAGACAGACATACTCTACCTCCAATATATGGGCTCGTCCGCGCTATATATCCAATGTGCTTTAATAGCAAATGAAAATCAAAATATGTATAGCTTATATAAACTTAATATGTATGCAAATGGGAATTGGAATATGGGAATCCTCTATCTCATGTATTCCTTGCGTATTTCTTTTATTCAGTCATAGCTCACTCTGCAGTCACCGCAGCCGAACAAAACACTTACACTCGGCATCAGCATCAGCATCGTCATCAGCCAGTGATACTTTGTTCATTTGCCGCAATTTCAGATTTCGAATACCCTAAAGAGCAGGAAAAGAGCAGTAGCAGTAGCTATAGCTATAGCTGTAGCTGTGTTCTCGCAGCCGGCACCCAAAAATTGCCTGCCTAAGTGTTACAATAATAAAAACTCATGCTTGGAGGCGTGTCCCAACATAAAACTGCAAAACGAAACGAGCAGCGAACAGTGAGCATCCAGACGATAGAAGCATACAACAATACAATAATACCAGAAGGGTGCCTGGCCATAGAGCTTCCCATTTACAGGGTGGTTAGAGCCTCCAGTGCACGATACTCGTTCAAGAATGAAATCAAAGTGAGCATATTGGTTTGCGCCAGAGACTTAAAATTCGATATATAATCATAATTTGTATTTATACTTTTTGGAAATGTTAGCCATGGATTTCCATAATTTTAGAGTTAACATTGAAAAATTTGTCAAGTGTTGGAACACAGTTGACTCTGTGAATGACTGACAATTGGAAATCATATAAAAAATTTTGCTATGAGCGACTATTAAGTAGTCATGGACACTCGTCCGCGATGTGCTTACTTGTTTTTTTTTTTTTTTTTTTGTTACTCTGCAAACAAAAGTCAATTGTCGCAGCCAATAAGTCGCTAATGCAATTAACAATTCACACACACATATGTACATACACAGGGAAGCTGAAGGCTGAGGGCGAGGGCTGCAGGCGGAGGGCTGAGCATTACAAAACTAATAACTCACCATGTGTGAGCCTTCTTTCTCTCGCTCTCTGTGAAGAGGCGTGACACGTGAGACACCTGGAGTGATTGTTTGATACGGCCGAGAGGAGTAGTCGCTATCAAATCTCACACAAACTCTTTCTGTCTCTCTCTCTCTCTCTCTCTCTCTCTCGCTCGGTCTCTCTGTATTTGCGACAATTTGGTGCGTTAAATTACAAAAATTAGTCACACGGCGAACTGGGAAAACGGCTCAACAACATTTTGCCTTCGGGGCCTGCCGTGTTAAATCGCACAAATTGGCAGTTTAATTGTTCCAATTGACACCGAATTTTGTTTTGGCCCTTAAGTGGCCCAGAATAAATGGGCAACTGGGAACTGATTTTGTCAGCTTGGAGGCGTGCACCGAGAGTTAGGAATTTATTGCACTGGTTAGCAGTGAATTATTAGCAGTCGAACTAGAGTATTTAACGAACGCCGTTTATCAGACGAATCAGCACAACAGAAACACAAGTACATGTCCATTCGTAAAGACAGAAATGCGTGTATGCATTGTGCACTCGAAAAAGTTATTTGTTAAGCGCGACCCGATTTGATACAAAAAACACAAATACATACATATGTATGTATGTATACCCAAATGTAATGGCAGGCGGCTTAGATTTTTCAATGCTGCTGTCATAGAAGCGAAGAAGCGCAGACTGAGCTCAGTTACGGGACTTTTTAAAAGCGCAGCCATCTCACTGGATCGCACTTGGCTTTAGACTGCAGTGCTCCTCTTTGCATGCACATTCATGTATACCACAAAACAAACGTCGCAAAACGCTGTTGCGGGACTTATTAAGAGAGTGAGATAGGTTATCTTGCTCGATCACATTAGAAAGCTTAAGGGAGGTTAAAGGCTGCAGTGCTTTTCTCTTAAACAAAAAGTTTTGAGTATTGTGTACACTATATTAAGAGTAATAGGCCATCGCGCTCGCCCACGCTAGACTTTAAGAGTGCCAGCTCTCATTGATCTTAAAAATCCATGAGAGAATAAGGGAGCCAAGCAATTATAAATGTATTTATGTATGTTGTTCAGCTGGGGAATGAGATCTGTCACGTAAATTGTTTTATGTAGAGTTAACTCCACGCAAAATGTTGTTCTAGCTTGGTAAAGCTATCCATAGGTAAAGATGTACATATCAATAAAATCTAGAGGATCTCATGAATTAAGTTGTGTGTTTATTTACAAAAGTTTGTCTCTACACTTAGCCAAATTTTTAGGGGGAGGGACATATTTTATGTACAGCAATAGATGTTAACGAAAATGTTATCCAGCTCTTTGGCTCCTTCAGTAAATACTGCGCGCCAGCGCCAGCGAGGCAGCAGCCGGCCCAATCGGTGGCATACCCACACCCATGGCCACGCCCACTCCGACGCCCACGCCGACAGTTGAGGCAGAGCTAACAGCGTTGGCAGCATTGAACTTTTCGAAACCGCTGATCGCTTCCGTTGGCAGTTTCTTTCGCAGATCCGGTTTGGGCCCGCTGAGGCACATTTTCTCCAGCTGCTGGTGCTGCGAGCGCACCGCAAAGCGATTCACATGCACTGGTATGGGCACCACAATTTTGGTGCCACTCGAGCCGCCATTTCGGCCCAAGCCGTGCGACGTGAGTCCGGCCTTAACGCGTTTCCATTTGGCGCGACGATTTTGAAACCAGATTTTAACCTAGACCAAAATAAGGTGGGAAAAGCAGAACAGATACATGGAGAGTTAAGAAACAGCATCTGAAAAATCGGCATCTTCACTCTCTCACTCTTATATAACTAAGTGTATATATTGGATCTGTTAACACACCTGTACTTCACTCAATTTCAGACTTGTGGCTATTTGACTGCGCTCCGTTAGGCTAAGATACTTTTTGGCATGGAATTCGCGTTCCAGCTCGAGCAACTGCTCCGACGTAAAGGCTGTGCGTCGCCGACGAGACTTGGAGGAACTGTTGCTGCCCCCGCTCTGTGATTCCTTGCCGCCGGCTTCATGGCGCGAGTGACTACCTTCGTCATCGCTGCAGTCCTCACTATCAGAGTTCGTATAGGCTACAAAATGGGAAATACATATTATAATATAATTATTTGTGAGATTTTCATGTACAACACAATTTATGCCCTTTCGAATAAGAAATCAATGAACAATAACTTAAAGACCCTTATTACCAATTCATTTCCCAAACGACTTAAGCTTTCGCATTAGATGCGCATCTCCCATTAACACTACTTAACAAACTTCTGGATCTGACTCTGATTTCGACTTCTGTCGTAAATGGGCTGTGTCCCAACATTTGTAGCAAACATATTTAGCTATAACTGGATACATGTGTAGAATGGGACAGTCCATTCCAAGGCACAGCAACAACATCAATTTGTGACCCAATGCTCAACGTTTCACTGTGAGCAAAGGCGAGCTGAGGCCAAAGTCAAGTGCGACTGTGAGTGGAGTAAGAGGGAGAGAGACAGAAAGTGACCACGTTTGTTAGTGTGAGAGTGAGTGAGGGGTGTTTAGCCTGTTCATCCCCTTCGAGATGCCTGATTATTTTGGTTAACGCTTAAACGCTTTTTTAACACTTACACGCTTCAAATATGCCCATCGCCTGCCCTGTCACTGATTTATTTGCACGGCGGGGGTAGATCATCGTCGAGAGCTGTGTGCAGCCCCAACATCATATGAAATTCAGTTATGAATACATTATATTTCACTGTGTATGCCAATTCGTTCCGCCTAACTTCTGCAGAGAAGACCCTCAGTCAGAAGAAGTCGTGGCAATGCGGTTTGCTAAAACTTTTCTCTTCCATTCCATTTCAATGACTAAATCGTTACGTTTGTCAAAATGTCAGCTCCATTTTTGATGTTATTGTTATTCTCCCTCACTCTCTCTCTCTCTCTTTTTCTCTCTCTCTCTCTCCGTCTCACTTCCTAACATTCACGCAATTGTCTCTCTCTTTCGCTCTGGCTGTCAGTCTGCTCTCCTCGGAGAACTTTGCAGCTTTTGATTGACATCAAACATTGGGTCGTAAATGCGTTTTATGCTAATTTTGTCTATGACTTGACTGCCTCATTTTAATTACCATGACAAAACCACTTTAGACCAACTATAAGGAGAAGATGAAGAAGAAGTTGGACTTTAAGAAAGGGCGAGACAGTAATATAAGTTAACCATTGGTGTTTTGTAAGTAAAGTAAAAGCTTTCCATTTAAGGGTGATCTTTTTCAACCACTATTAATTTCCAACTAGGACCTTGGATAAAAGCACCCGATAAGTAAGCAGATTAATCTATTATCTGATGTGTAACTGATAACGATAGGTAATTCCAGTCTAAGATCATTGCAAGTTTCTTTTTTAGGTCGGGTAAAAATTACTTTGATGAGTAGAATGTGAATGGAAAATTTCAATTTAATAATTCCATACGTCGCAAATAACAGCTAGCCGACTCACTCCTCTAATTCTATTCAGAAAGAAAAAGTAAGAAAGTATATACACACGCTTTTATTCTGAGCAGGAGATTTTTTTGTTCCGTTTCTGTCTTAGTCTGACAGTTTTACGTTGAGCAATTCCCGTTCTATTTTCTTAAAGAAACTCATTTCGCGAGTAATACGATAGACGCACACGCACACGCAACGAATGAAGATCGTGGAAAATCCCAAAAGCAGATCGTTGCTGTCCGAGTAGGAGCGAGTTCGTTGAGAACAGTTACAAACTAACTAACTAACTAAATACAGGTTGAAATTTTAATGGCAAATACTTTAAAGGATATGTTAAGACTAATAGAAGCTATATAATCTATATATTTCTTATCCTGAATCAGAATTAATGGTGTTTCAACAACGATTCGATATATTTTAGCTTTTTCATGCAGAAGCTTAGAATACATCCTCATCAGACAGTTAATCAATCTAGCGAATACTGAGTTAGACTGGCTAAAATACTTATAATAACCCAATATTGATTATTGGAGTTAAGCTGCCATTATCTTGAACAGATTCTGTTCTTAGCTTTCTAACTTTGCAACGTACCTCCATTGCGGCTCTTGTCAAGCTCAGTGCCGTAGTTTTGGGGTGACATGGTAAGACTGATGTCGCTGCAGGAATCGCCACTGCACTCGTAATCCTCGTCCATGCCCACATCGACGGCAGGCTCCGCAGGACTTGTTGATTTCGAGGGCGACGATTGCTGAGGTGGTGATGCCTCGAGCTGCTGATTCAAGGCCAGAGCCATGGGCTGATGATGATGCTGATGCTGATGTTGATGTTGAGTCTCGGCCATATGCTGGAGTCTGGCATGTACGCTCAGACTATGCACATAATCCTGATTCATGAGTTCTGCGAGACGGCGATAGCTCAGATCAGAAGGAGTAGCAGAAGCAGATGCAGAAGCAGCAGCAGCTGCTGCAGCGGCGGCGGCTGCAGCGGCATTGAAAGGCAGGAATCGAGTGTCCAATGGGTGAGGCAGAGGCAGCTCATTAGGCTTTGTCGGACTAAGGCTGAGGCTGTCCAAGGCATGAGTTTGTAACTGTGGCTGTGGCTCCTTGCCGGCAAACGGTGCAGCTAGGTAACCACTGCCACCACCGCCTCCGCCGCCGGCAATTAGATGTGAGAGTCGCTCATGGTTCTGGGCAAAGTAGCCATGCAGCCAGGGATTGTAAAGTGGAAACTGTGTCAGGCCCAGCATAGCACGTGCGTTAAGCTCTCGATTGCTATCCCTTTCCCTCTCCTGCAGTCGATTACAATCTCGTTCCAGTTCGCGTTCCCGTTCCCGCTCTCGTTCTCGTTCTCTTTCCTGTTCTTGTTCCTGTTCGTGATCATCAGTACTTGTTTGATTCGCAATGAGACTCTCTATGGAAAAGGGTTTCGGTAACGGTTTGCTGATCAGCTTGCTGCTGCTTTCTACCGGCGGCGGTGGCAGCAGCGCCATATGGTCGTTTTGCATTATCGACTTCAATTTCGTTTACTCGCCTTAAAATTGTTCGGAACGCGCGACACGTGACGCAGTGAACCGTTCAAAGATCTGCGCGCAAATGAAAACCAATGCTGCCGCATACACAGCCCACAGCTCACTTGCCCAGTCGTAATCAACCACCGCACACACACTCAGCGCGGGAGCGAGCGAGAGAGAACAAACACGAACTAGCTCCGCCTCGTTAATGACCAATATGGCGCGCTGTGTCAGAGCGCTGGGTGCCTCTGATTGGCTGTGCGCTAATTGCTGTCAAACCGGTTGAGCTTGTCTGTTTTCTATATGGGATTGGGGTTGTTCTTGGAGCCACACATACAAAGGTACACATGCAGGAGCTCCTAATTGCTCACTGCTTGATTCATGCGGTAATCAGACTAACCATGAATAAAGAGAATACCTATATCGATATTGTTAGCAGTTGCTTAGCCTCGCTTTAGCAATGGTGTGGCCAATATAGCTAACTCTCAAGTGGCATATTAGACGGCGGTTCGGTTTGAGTACGGGAGTAAGGGTGACCTGTACCTGCCTGTACCTGCCTGTACCAGCCAAAATCAATTGAATATGTACTTGAATTCACTTTAAGATACCACTTTTGAGGAATTAATAACTTTATTAGTTTGATGAGTAATTTGTTAGAGTTCTTTCTCTTGCCATTTCATCTTAATTTCTCTTAAATATATAAAGTTCCGCTTTCGGTTTTAATTTGTTATGCGAGCCACACTTAACACGTTTGCCAATTCACATTTGCGGCTTAAATTGGCCATAATTGACCAAATTTTTGGCAACATAAAGAAGCAAGTGTTTGTAAGCTTTTGTACGTAATTAAATAGCATTTGGTCACGTTTGAGTGTTTGAAATATTTTATGAGCGCTTTAAATTGCAATATTTTGTTTGCATTGGGCATAAATTAAAATATAATTATGCGCCTTGTCGGCGATTATTGTTATAATGATAAAAAGGTCTGTGATTTTGATTTGGCGCTGCTTCAATTTTATTTGGCATAGAGCCTGCACACAGATATTTTGTATTTTCTACACATGTGTGTATGATGTTTGTGTAGAGGTTTTGTGGCTGTTTGCTGTTTGTTCCCTCTGCGGAAAACGGACAAATTAACGAAATGCAACGAAGCGTTTCATGCGCTCAAATAAATCAGGGCGCTGTTGACACCCGGGATGTTGTCTATATATATGTGTGTGTATGTGATGGGGGACTCACAACAAGTACAGATACAGATGCATATCAAAATTATTTACTGACAAATTGTTTTGAATACCTTACATATTTGCGACTCGTTTGCAGCACTCAAAAATGCGCACAAAATAAAACACAAACAATTACAACTGCATCAACTGTGAGTGCATCAATATCAAAATGATGATCAGTGCTGAGCATTAAGCCTTTTTCAAACTGATTGGATTTGATCTACATAAGTATATGTCTCAGATGTCTATTATTGATGATTGTACATTATTGATGATAGTTCTTATTGAGCTTTTGTGTATATGCGTTTGTGTCTGTGCTTACCAACCCCTAAATTATATCCCACAACTAATACAAATTTAATAACCATTACAGTTTATGGTTCGTATACGAAAGGCAACATCGAACATGTGTTCGCAGTTAACCGCAACATCGGCTCATAACGAGGAGCTGTCCAATGTTTACCCAGCAATTGACACGCCTCCTTTGACAATTTGTGGGCTGGATCCTGCATGGTCGCAACAACTGCCCTTCGTAATTGTGTTATTTTAACCCTTTCCACAAGTTTTACTTGTAAAACTGTAATTATGCCTACAATATCAATGTTGTTTATACAGTTTAATTGGAAATTGTATAGTAATTACAGTTATTATTTGGCTTGTTATGCGTAGGCATGGCTTATATAGTAATTAATATCTTATTGTTGAACACGGTGTTTGGTCTATTGACACATAGTCAAGCAATTATTTTCAAATAACGCGCCAAGTGTCACAGCAAGCAGCTACGAGCAGTTGCCATACCATTTTCATTTTGCAGTTATCGATTTGGCTTGTAGGAATTGAATTTATGTTGCCACTACAATGACTAAACGAATTTTCTACCAGGTGGCAATACTTCTTTTCACAAAAAACGTTTTGCGATTCCGTTCTGCAGCCGCTTTAATAGGTAAATAATTATTAATTTAGGCTGACATCACGTATTAAAAGTATGAGTAGAAAATAGAACAAGGAAGAGAATAAATTGAACTATTATATTTTGTATATATTGCAAGAGTTGCGATAAAATTATTCTTGAAAAGTCGATGGGAAAAATGCACCTCAACACCGGCTCGTAATAAATCATTGATCGTTATAGTAATATTTTGTTACTTTGCATTTTATAGGTAAACATGCCTGAGCTAACTGAAATCAAAAACGAAGCACCTTCGACCTCCGCGGAGGCGAAGCAACCGGAAGATGATGTGCGCGTCGAAGATGATGGCAGTGAGAGTGATTCGGATGTGATTCCGGAATTGGAGGAGGCTGATATCGGAACTACACAACTAGGCGGCGGCGCCACAGGCTTGCCCATTGATATGGTGTCGAAGGCAAAGCAGTCGCGTGGCGAGAAGAAGGCGCGCAAAATTATGCTGAAGCTTGGTCTGAAGCAGATTCAAGGTGTTAACCGCGTGACCATTCGCAAGTCGAAGAACATCTTGTTCGTCATCAATAATCCGGATGTGTACAAGAACCCTCATAGCGATACATACATTGTTTTCGGTGAGGCTAAGATCGAGGACTTGTCGCAGCAAGCTCAAGTGGCTGCTGCCGAGAAGTTCAAGGCCCCAGAGGGCCCTCTTGCTGCTGATAGCGTTGGTGCCACTACTTCAGTGGCTCCAATTGCCGAGGAAGATGAGGAAGAGATTGATGGAACGGACGTCGATGAAAAGGATATTGAGTTAGTTATAACGCAGGCAAATACGACGCGCGGAAAGGCCATAAAGGCGCTAAAGAACAACAAGAACGACATCGTAAATGCCATTATGGAGCTCACTATGCTCTAAGGCGCTGGAACGCAGGAACATCGTTGCTTTCGTTTATTACCCGCCTTTCGATAAACTACAAATAAACAAATCCCAAATCCCAAATGTTATGCATCTCCGCATGTTAAGCACCAGTCGAACATTTAACATAAAATAACAGGAGAAGAATAAAGTGACATGCTTTTAAAAGTCAAACACCTCGAAAATTTTTGTATTTGTATCAATTTCAACTAGTATTTGAATTAACTAAAAAAATTTACGTTTGGCTAACTACGGTCTAAAATAAGTTGCTTTGGTTAGCTTCAATGGGACAAAACACCGTGGATTTTAGTAGAGGGGAGTTAAGTACAATTGTAACATTAATAAATCCGACCGTGTGGCACAGATAGAGATATCTTTTAGGATTACTGCATTTGGTTGACTGCAGACTCTGCTCTTAGCACACGAGCCTGGCTGCGTGACTGTAGACGTATTTCTGCCGGCGCCTGCATCCAGGGCTCGCCATCGGCTTGCATGGGAACCGTCCCATTTACCCGTAGCTGCAATCAAATTTCATTAGAGACTTAAATAAAGGCTGATAATCGGTTGTATACCCTTATCTGCCTGGCTTGGCCAATGCGCACGGGTTTGCTTATGTTGCACTGCAGTTGAGCAATGTGGAAGGATGAGACTATGCCAAACACTTCCATCATGCCATCAGAAATGGAGTTAACAATACGTGTTTCGCCATTCGAGTTGCTCAGCTCACATAGTTTGCAGCCAGCGCCCCAGGAATCAATATTTAGAAACACCAACGATTGAAGCTCCGGCAGTTCGACTAGCTTGTTATCTAGATGAAGTTCTAGTTTCTTATCAATGCGTTCGCAGTCCGGCTGCATGACTTGATGCGTACCAAAGGTGAAGTACAGCAGCTGTGTGAGGTTGGGATAATAAACGAGAGTCAAAAGAAATTGTAAACGTAACGTAATTTTGTGTTGTATTACCTTGTTAAAAATGCGGCTGCTGAGCAGATAAAATCGAGATTCGCGTGTCTTATGAAAATTATAGGTGATGTAAGCGTCGACTCCCACGCTGAAATAGTTATAGACGTGTATGGTCTTCAAGGGCTGCATTTGGATAGGAAGACGAAAGTGCAGCTTCTCAATTTGCAGATCATATCGATCGAGATTCACGGATTTGGCACGTCTTATGCTTCGCAGTATCTGCAGTGGATCAAGCACTGAGGGCGGCTCTGCGCCCCAGCCCAAAACACGGGACAAATCGTTTCCAGTGCCCAGTGGCATAATAGCTACTGATGGTTGAGGTTTTATGTTCAAAGTGTAAATTGTGTTCAGTACCCAGCCAATTGTTCCGTCGCCACCCGCGACTAAAATGCGACAAGGGCGTGGACTGGTTTTTGCTGCCCACTGGAGTGCATCATGGGGTCCGCGTGTACCCAGTTCCATCACCTGCATTGGGTGCAGATATCCACGCAACAGCGACATAACATTCGCGGCCGTGCTGCTACCAGATTTCGTATTGGCTATAACAATTAGTGGTTCCCAGTTTTCAATGTCGGGCGGCTTAATGCCTGCGAGATGCAAACGTACAGATTCACGTGTCCTGGCTGCCACAATGCTATAGGGCGGATATATCATGTCCCGGAACTCGCCAAAGTCACATTCACCTTTGACATCCACTTTCTTGTAACAGGTGTCATGGTAACAGCGTTGACACCAGGCACATCGCCAACCAAAGAGACCAGGTCCGGAGCTGCTGCTATGGTGGTCCTGTTCAGCTTCCTGGCCGCACTTCGCGCAGCTGTAATTCATTGGCAAATTCCCGCGCACCCACAAATGATGCACTGCATTCGTATTTCGCAGCCATTTGTCCTTGCAGTGATAACGAGCATCCGCTTGTCTTTGACATGTTGGCTCCGAATGCGTGCAGAGACCGCAACAGTCGCAGAAGAGACCCGCAGACGGTGTCAACAAAATCTCACACACATTACAGAAGCAAGCCTACGATGTAATAGACATATAATAATTATAATTGCACATGCATTTCTTTGACGTGTACCTGTTCAATGAATTTTATTGATTTCCAACTGTGACGTGTTTTGCCCGATATGCAAATGACAACATCTTCCGTTAAAATGCTGCGACAGAAAATGAAAAGCATGCTCAACGCCACCAGTGAGCCAATGAGCGCTTCTACGCTAAGCTCAATGCTTGCTATATCCATATCTGTTTATCTGTGCTATACTGATTGCCTGAAAACTTTTACATTGTTACACTTCTCATGTTTATGTTTTATATTCAACGAATACTTCAACTAATTACAGCCAGTGCTGCAAAACGCATGCACCCAGCTGACTGAACTGAATACAAGACGGTATCTCTTTGCGGTTGTCATTGTGGTATTGGAGGCAATTTGTAGATTTTATTGCATCATTTATAAAGGTAATTGATATTTTTAAGTTTAATAAATATTTTCATTTCATTCATTAATGCTATAATAAAATTATAATCAATCTCTATCCCCATGCATCTTTTTTGTTTTTTTTTTTTTGAGACGACAGTTGCTTTTTCGATATATTATCTATTATCGGTTTGTTGCTCTTTGCCAAGTAGTGTTGTAAAATCTACGTGTGGCACTGCACGTGGAGGCACATATTTTTTAAACAACGTTTTTCGCTAGCGGAACGTGAATTGGAGGGAATAAAATATGGGACGAAAGGCTGAATATAGTGAAAAACAGAAGAAGGGTCCAGGTCGCAAGGCACGAAAACAGGGTCCTCCAAAGTTTCCAAAGAAATCATTTGGTATATATAATGATGCTAATACCATTGAACAAATATCCTAAAATGTTTATTTGCAGCGCCGCTCGACGATGAGGATAAGAGATTATCACACCGTCAAAAACAGCGCGTTGCTAAGCGGGAACAAAAAAAGGTTGTTCAGAAAGCTAAATTAAAGGACAAACGTGCTAAACAGCCCCGTAAACAAAAAGAGTATCACAGCGAAAGCGACAGCGAGCCAGAGGCGAAGCAGCCGGCGGAGTCATCGGACGAGGAAGTACCTCAACTTGTGTCAATAAAAAAACAAAAGTCGAATGGTTTCACGGATGATAATAATGATTGGTTAAAGCTCAAGTCGAAGCAGCAGCAGAAGACAAGGAAACAACAATTAGACGAGCTGGAAGATGAAAATGAAGCAATAGATGGCGAAGAGGAAGAATCAATCGATGAGGATGATAACGAAGCTCAAGTTGGTACATTAGACGATCTTTTTGATGACGACGATGAAGATCAGGAAAACGATGAAATTGAAGATGATAGTGATGATGATGCTGATGATGCTGATGATGCTGATAATGATGATGATGATGACGATAATAGTTATGATGATAATGATGATGATACATTGCCTATTGAGCGTGCCAGCAAAAAACTTAAAAAGCGTAAAGATAAAGATGAGAAATTGGCACAGGAGGAGATGCAGATGTCTGTCGATCATTCGAAAGTGTTTCATCCAGCAGAGCCTGGCGATGATGCTGATAAGCAGTTATCTTTACAGGAAATACAAGGACGCATTAAGGATATAATAATGGTACTCTCTGACTTTAACAAATATCGGGTGGAGGGGCACTCGCGTAGCGAGTATGTAGATCAGCTTCTTTTGGACCTATGTTTGTACTACAGCTATAATGAGTTTCTCATGACTAAACTAATGGATATATTTAAGTTGAGCGATCTTATGGAGTATTTGGAGGCTTCAGAGGTAAATTACTAAATATTTTATGTAATTTATAAGTTGTTAATCAATGTTTTTGTTTTTGTAGGTAGCGCGTCCGCTAACTATACGCACAAATTCTCTAAAGACGCGGCGCCGAGATCTTGCTGGCGCGTTAATTAATCGGGGAGTCAATCTCGATCCGCTAGGCAAGTGGACAAACGTGGGCCTTGTCATATTTAATTCAACTGTTCCACTGGGAGCCACGCCCGAGTATCTAGCTGGACATTATATGATACAGGGCGCGTCGTCAATGCTTCCAGTGATTGCGTTGGCTCCGCAGGAGAACGAACGAATACTGGATATGTGCTCAGCACCTGGAGGTAAGGCATCACATATAGCTGCCGTTATGAAGAACACGGGAGTGTTATTTGCCAACGATGCGAATCGTGATCGGATCAAAGCCGTTGTCGCCAACTTCCATCGCCTGGGCATTGTGAATGCTATTGTCAGTTGTGAAGATGCGACCAAGTTTAGAAATATAATGACGGGCTTTGATCGAGTACTGCTCGATGCACCTTGCACTGGCACGGGCGTTGTCTCCAAGGATCCGAGCGTAAAGACAACTAAATCGGAGATCGATGTGCAGCGTTGTTATAATTTACAGCGCAAGCTTCTGCTTACAGCCATCGATTGCGTGGATGCCAAATCTTCAACTGGCGGGTATGTTGTGTATTCCACTTGTTCAGTTCTGCCCGAGGAGAATGAATGGGTTATTGATTACGCTCTTAAGAAGCGAAATGTAAAGCTGGTGCCCCTGGGAATCGATTTTGGTGAGCCGGGTTTTACCAAGTTCCGCCAGCATCGCTACCATCCCAGTTTAAATTTGTGCAAGCGATTTTATCCGCACACAAACAATATGGATGGTTTTTTTGTGGCTAAACTGAAAAAGTTCTCCAATACCATACCAATCACTAAGGAAGAACAAGAAGCGGATGACAAGCAGTTAGATGAAGCCCTTGCATCAGATCAGACTAACTCGAATGCTGCAGAAACTAACGAAGAGGGGTCAGCGGAAGCCACTGATGGACGCCGAAAAGCGCTCGGAAAACGTGCTGGAAAGCCTAGCCTTACAGATGTAGAACATGATCTAAAGAAAAAAAAGCTTGAACAAAGTAAGACGAAATATGTAGCCAAGGTGTTTGAGAAGCCAATCAAAGTTTCCAGCAAAGTGAAGCCAGAGCAAGCGTCGACAGTTTCCGGAGAAAGACAAGAAAGAACCATCGCTGCTTCCCCAAAAGTCCTAACGAAACAGACAACATCAATATCGAACGGCAATAAGAAACAGAAAGCTCTGAAAAATGAGGAACAAGCACAGTTGCAAAAAAATGGAGAAACTGTCAAACCTACATCAAAAATAGCAAAGAAAATTTCAGATGCGCCGCGAGTGGATATAGATGAACTGCCATTGCTGGAAGGAAAGCCCATTAAAAAGCAAAACAAACTGAAAAATAAATCTAAGCAGCTGGGACAGTTGAAAAAATCCAAGAAGTCAGTGGATAGTAAAAGCAAACAAAAGTTTAAAAAATAATCACTAATTGAAATTAGCTTAAAACGTTATATGAAAAATATAGTAGTTGGTTAATTGCAAAGCTTGAAATATGTAAAATTATATTATATAAATAGTTTAACAAACTTAATAGTTAGTTCATTTCAAAGCTTACAGTATGTAATATATGTTATATAAATATATAACAAATATTTAGGTTTACTGCAGAGTCTATCTGAGCAACCAACCAATATATATATTTTGTTTTTATAAATGCAAACAATTCGGATTATAAATATGTGTATAATCAACACAAGAATAAAATGTATTTTATTAAAACTTGCAATTGTATATATTTTTATCACAACATATATAATTGTGTACATAATATGTACTGTATCACTATATAGTATATATTTGTATATATTAATTGAAGCTCATAAGCAGATAACGTTCAGGCCTTGGGCGGATTGAATGTAAAATTTCGAGTTCAGTATGAGAAGTTCGAAGAAACTGAAATGCTAAGAATAATTTGTGTTGTATCTTTGTGCATTGCTTTGGCCTTGATTCAATGCAAAGCGGATATTAATTTAGCCACGATGCACAGCATCCGATCTAATCTAGATCGTAGAGTCTCACCCTGCACAAATTTCTGGGCGTTTGCATGTGGCAATTGGTCTACCAAGTACGTGGACAACTTTCAGATGGCGGAGGAGAGATATGCAAATGCAATGATCTCGGTTCTGATGAACAATCGCCTTACGAATCCTTCACGCCTCTTTAAACAACTGCAAGACTATTTCACTGCCTGTGTGGCTCACCCACAGGAGGAACAGATGCAACTGCCACAGGGACTACTCTCTGGCGATGCCTTCGAATGGACGCGTGCAACGGCCAGGCTTCGCAAATATGGATTGAATGGTGTTTTCTTTGATGAGATGGCCGATGTTGCTTACAACGACTCGTTCTCCGTTGTAGTGCAGCTTAAAATGCCAATGGCTCAAAACGATAACTTGGTGGGTAATCATAGAAAATATTTCATATTCATTTTACTCTTAAATTAAATCAAATCTTGAATCAATGACTTAAACTGGCTTTTTTTTGCAGCTTCAAAAACATTTAACGCCTGAGACACAGTTCTTGGAAAGAATTCTACATGAATTACGCGAGAAATATTGCGATGAGGAGCAGCCTCTAGAATTATGGACGTTGAGTAATCTGAAAAAGGAAATTCCGCAAATCGAGTGGCAAACTTACTTTGAAGAACTTCTGGAACTGGAGCCAGGTCAGCTTCGAGTGCAGATTACCGATGTGGAGTATTTCCGGAAACTGGGCGAGTTGCTACGTGAAAGTAATAAAACAGTTTTGGAATCATATCTAAGGGAGCGGTTGTCTAAGTTTGTTAAGGAAGCTAAGCCGGGCTCGACACCGCACAGTTGCATACTTCACATGAGTGCGCTGCTTCCCTTGGGCATGAACCACATTTATGATCGTTATGTATATAAAACACGATCGGAGGACACGCTCCAGCTGCAGCAGATGTTTAACAGCTTACGCGGTATGTTTGGCAAGTATTTAGAGCAGAATCGATTGCAACTAAGCTCCGAGCAGTTAAACTATTTACATGCCAAGCTGGGCGGTATGCAATTGAAACTGGGCAATTTACCGAATGTTACGAGCACAGATGATGATTTCTATAATAATCACTACGCGAGTGCACACTTTACGGCTGAAAACTTTGCGCAAAACTTTTGGCAGGCCCTGCGATTACGTACGCATCTGCAGCACCTACCATTAAGGGAGCCAGGAGCAACTTTGAAACTCAAATACTACTATGTGAATGACGATTTGGTTAGAGCACGCAATGCGCCTTATTTTGAACACGAAAGAAATACGTTGACGGTTCCATTGGTCTTTATGCAGTGGCCATTTTACGACTATCGACAACATTCTATTTTCCAACATAGTCTGATGGGTTTTATACTGGGCCACGAGCTCAGTCACGCCTTTGAGCAGGATGGTATACTCTTTGATGCTATGGGCAATGAGTCGCTACTCGGATTACGGATTCGTCAAAATGTCAAATTTCAAGCAGCATTGAAATGTGTTCAGCAGTCACCGACAGCTTCGCTAAAGGAGCGATTGGCGGATTTCAATGGTCTCCAACTGGCCTATGATACATTTTTTGGCCTGGCACATAATTCGCATAGGTTTGAATATCGTCCATATGACTTTGAGCAGGAGTTCTTGGCTCCACAGCTCTTTCATTTGAATTTTGCACAGTTTTTTTGTGGCCGTTTACCAATCGCCATCGACCATGACATGGACAATGTGCGGGTCAATGAGGCCGAACAAAATTTGCATCAATTTTCCATTGATTTCAGTTGTACGCCGCAACAATCCGAATCCAATAGCTGTGAAATGTGGCGTGCTGTAATCCATTAAATTGACATACTCAATGTAAACTTACTACAAAATTTTAATTCAAGTTATTATAATATTCAAAATTTAAGATATTCCCTAAATATAAGTTCAACTAATTACCTTTATTATTCGAGCAATATTCAATAAAATGCAATATTGTAACTAAACTCAAAGTACCTTTACTTACATACCATTTTTTGATGCGTATTTATTCGCACTACCACATGGTTTTAGAACTTATAGCCTTTGCATTTTTTAAAAAATCGGGTTGAGTGGGAAAAATTGATTGTTCATTGGGGATTTTGACAGCCAGAAAAATGTAAGTCAAATGGGGGGTTAATAGCAGTGCAATACGTAAGATAGATATGATTATGTTTAGAAGGCTTTTGTATAGATCGCTGATTTTTATTTGAAATGTTTATCTTATTTTCCATATCTTACACGTATTTGTAAACGCTTTACGTTGCTCTATCAAAATGTGTCTATTGATACGCTTTTAGCTTTTTTATTTGTTATCGTAGCAATAAGTAATCGACAAAAAGTATTTAACGGCCCATTCAGTTTGATTGTCAATTGCAGGTTTCGTGTTAAGGTATAGTCAACAATATCGTCATATTCGATGACAATTGAATGCAAATGTAAAAGCAATATATACAGGTTATAATTGCTAGCATCAATGATACTGTTTTTCGAATAACTATGAAGAAGAGAGGTGCTTCTTCATAAAATTCATAAACAATATTAGCAGAGGTGAATGCGGATATAAGATGTTGAGTTTCGAAACAGAACAAAATCAAATTGTACAAGGCCAATATACTCACGTTCAATTTTCGGGTATAAACTATATGCCGGTCTCAGCTAAGCGAAAGCTTTAGCTATGTGTTCCACTAACACACTGGCAGACCTAATCAGATTGCCATAGCCACAAGTTGTTGCGAGCACTGCACAGTGGAACTAAGCATTGCTGCATTTCATGAAGGTTATATACGCTTTGTGCTGAATAAATATTTGAATATAAATGTAGCTTATATTTTAATTTACAATTCTTATGCAATTTGAATTTTTAAATGAATTGAATTGAATTTGAATTTTCGAATTAAATTCATTCTGCCATTTAAGCAATTGCATTTATGAAAATTTAGAAGTTTCGTCCACTGTGCGTCGTGTCGAACGTGTCCTGTGTTTTCTTTATTTGTGGGCGTCGTTCGTTGTTCAAAGTTTGATTGTGTGCGGGCTTTGCTCCCGCACCGTAAGAAACCGAACGACCAGTCACGAAAGCTCCCTCCCGGTTGTAGTACATCGCTGTCATTTGCCGTCATTAGACGTGAGCTTTGCCTCGGCATCGTCGGTTGATTCCGTTATCTTGATTGCGAATCTCGTCGCAGCCTCCACAACCTATATAACATTATAGATTCGGTAACGGATTCACGAAGCGCCAAAACAAAAACAGAAAACCAGAAAATATAAAAAAGTCATGGAAGAAAAATATAAAACAACATTTATGAAGCTAATATATAAAAGTATTAAATTGTAGACAATTTTATATATTATTGAATTGTATTTAATTTGTGATTAAATATCCATTTTTTTATCATTTTGCTATCTTCAATTAAAATATTGTATGTTTGCGTGCGATCCAAAAGTAAATGTGTTCAGCAGCGACGCGTGAGTTTTGAACATATTCTCAGAAATATATATACTCGTATATATACATATATATATATTTAAATATTTTATAATAATAGTATACATATATGTGTGTGCGAGTTAAGTAATAAAAAATGATAAAGGCGATAAACATTTAAGGCTGACAACATGTGAGCAAGTGAGTAGATGTGGGTGAGACGGTAATTTAAACATTTGTTCCGACTTCTGACTTTTGGATGGGATGAAACTCAAGAGCGGTCGATTTCACACTTAAATTATAACAAAAAATAATAAAAAATAAAGAATTGCCTCAATTCTGTATATATAGACTGCATTAGCACATTGGGCAAATAAACAACCAATAAAAATGATCTTTTCTTAACCAACTGAGTTCGAGCGCCCTGGCAAACTGTTTATCACTTAGCAGATCGCCCCATTGGTACACAATGAGACTTTTAAATTGATGAATAAACGTCTGATTAGTCTCATCAGATAAACAATTTTCAAAGCACAAAAGCCAAACCAATTGAAGCTTTTTATGGCCCTTCCCTTTCCATCTAATATTTTCGTCAATATAATTTGCTTGGTGATTCTTCTTCTATATGGATATCTCTCACATATATGGTAATTAATTCATATAAGACACTGTATATATATATATATATATATATATATATATATATATATATGTGAATTTACATGTATTTATGTGTTATATATAGTAATACATAAATTTCCTCCCACACTCTTTGCTGCAGTTGCTTTTGTGTTGTTGTTATTTCTGTTGAACAAAGATAAACAATGTAAAACTTTGCAGTGAGTTTTTAGTTGCTTCCAGTGCTTAAAATAAACATTAAATAAAAAATCGAAAAGTTGAAAAATTAACAACACAACTAGGCAAAATACTAACAAAGATATTTCAAATTAAAAGAGCAGCGAAGTAAGGAATACTCTCTATGTCTATGTCGACTATGGGTTGTCCTCTTGTTGCTCAGACCCAAATTAATTGAAATCTAGTTCAATTGTAGTGAAAATTTCATTATAATGTGCCGAAGACAAACAACAAGTATTTGTTCTTAAAACTTATATTAGTTATGCTGAATGCATAGCAACGACTCTTTGTGGCAACTTCCCAATGAGAGGATAGGGTATTTGGGAATGTGTAACAGCAACTTATTTGTTTATAGCTCTAGATTCTGAATTATTAAGTAAATAGAAAATTTTAATTATACTTAAGTGCCGAGCGCTGAATAGGTGAAGCAGATAGTTAAATGGATTTCTGAGTGCGAGTGCAAAATATTTCGCGAATGCATTAAAACAATTGAGCTCACTTGATTCTGAAGAGCAATCAGTGGAACTAACAGTACAGTAGCTGCAGCTTACTCTAAATGCAATATATGTGTGCCACGCCCTTATTAGACTAATTGAATTCAATGGTACTCCATTAGTTGAGTCAATTGCTTGGGTTGTTGGGCTAGTTGATGCCGTTGCTATCTGTACGTAGATGTAGGTATATAGGAATTACAAAACAGATAAAACAAACATTGGTATGGCTTCTGTAAACTCATGAATTTGTTCATGAAATTACATATTATTTACAGGGTCTTCTCTGCGAATTCGGGAATTGTGAACTGTGGTTTGGGTACGTGTGCTGCCAGCCAGCCAGCAAGCAATCCGGCAAGCAATAAAGATGCCTGCAGCTTCTTTTGAAATTTATATAATAATTGCAAATGAAATTTTTGACTCTGCCCACGTATCTGCTTCACATAACAAAACTTTACACACAGGCAGCCCTTATCTGAGTGTTGAGCAAAATTTGTTTGAAGTTTAAACCATGTTTAAAGATTTCTTTTCATCGCATATGAAATGAACTGGCGTGCTAAATTGCTAACTCGGCGTATACTTAATGCTGTTGTTGCTGATGGCGATGGTATTGGCGATGCCGACGATGGAAAGTGCGCATTCGCCGTGTGGGCTATGCAGCGCCATTTATATTGAGTCTTCACATTTTTGTTTTAGTTTGTAAACTTATGGCTATATAACCACGGGCGCATGCATACTAAATGTGTGTGCTTGTTTTCTTTGGCTTTAATTTGTTTGCTTTTTGTGTGTCGACTTGAGCGAGTCGATTGCGTTGAGGCAGGAAAACAGTCATTCAATCGGGCAACCGTTTTGACGGGCTGACGTGAAGACGGGCAGCAGGCAGCAGGCAGGCTGCGGGTAGACGGTCGAACAATCGGACAGTCGCCTGTCCGGCGTGCAAACAAGCTATTTATTTGCTTTCCGGCATCCATAAATATCGATCATATCGCCCGACTGCATCTGGCTTTGATTTGCACCCTTTCCAGCTGATGACGCTTTCAGCTTCAATTGCAATTGCTTTCACTCGGGCTTTATTCATTCATAAAATTGTTGCTTATGACCTTTTCAGCTTTTACGTGGCTTTTATGGTGCTGTAGCTGGCAAATGGCATATGGCATATGGTATGCCTAATAAGCAGCCCAAAGGCCGATAATAGCCACAAAACAGACATATAATTGATAGGGTCTTATGATAGCAGTTGGCGATTTGGCATTTTCTTTATCATTAGAGCCGTGATACTACCATCGATATATGGTATATAATGAGTGGCCCACATGTGTATAATATAAAAGTTTCCCTATTTGGCTTTCATTTGTTTTGACACTTAATAAATCATTTACAGATCGCGGCCTGGCAAATATAATTATAGCGCTTACAGGCCATTTCAGACAGCAGGAGAATATTATTTGCTCTATTTACACATCGGAGGCAGCTGCAAAGACTGTTTATTTGCATTCAGCTTTAGCTGTTAATTGTGCGCATTAGCGCCCAAATTAGCCGACTCAACCTCACCCTCACCCTCACCCTCAACCTCAGCTGGCGCTGCTTTAATGGAATGGCAAACCTTAATAACAAAATAAAAATCATAATCTAACGCACCCGGGCAAATATTGCGCTTGTTTGCCCCGTAGCGTCATAAATAAATCGCAGCTCGCCAAATATTTAATCGCGGCATGCGCCACAAACTGGCATTTGGCAACTTGGCTACCTAGCTCATCGCCTTCGCAGAGGGAAGAGCTGTTCAAAATGCATGACTACCGTGATTGAAAGCATGTCCAAAACCAAGTTCAATGTCAATTGGTAGGCAGAGCTGGGCTGGGCAGATCGGTTATTGAGGCATGCAAGAAATTTCAGACAAGATGTAAAGCAGATCCAAATCTATATTCTTTAACTTTTTCCATTAATATGAACTCAAATATTTTATGAACTGTTATATATTATATATATATAAAGTTAAAGAATATAAGTAGCCAACGTTGCTAGCCACACGCGAGATGAGCACAGAAGTGATAGATAAGTCAAATATACCTTTATATATGTACATACCTTTAATTTGTGACTGACTCTGATTGCACGGTTGACTGTTGTTTATTCATTAATAAATAATTGGTGTGTTTTTGTTTTAATCACTGTAACCAGCAAGCTCTCGCTGTTGTTGTTTCTGGCAGCAGTTTCGCCCGAATCGGGTCCTTCTTCTTCTGCTCCTGAGTCGAATGCCAACAACAGACAATGTACATAATAAGTAGGCCCCTGCATATCTAATTACCCACCTGAAGCATCTTTAATTAGATCCAGCAATGCGAGCAACAACTTCAATTAACTGAGTTTATTATTTCATCTATTTGCGTATTCATTGTTCCGCTGATAGGCATTGCAAGGCATTAGTCATTACGGCGACAATGGGTCTTTCAATTAGAATAATTGTTTCACATTTAATGCTTCAGTTGAAATAATGTAAATAACTGCTTAATATTCTTTATAAGTGTATATATTTCCACTCAATTTACAGAAAATGATCACAGAATTCTATTCGAAATTGTTTAATAAAAGGCAAAAGGTACCGCCGTAATTGTGAACCGGTTGACATCGATAACTGGTTTTGATCGGCGATTCTATAGCCTCCTTCAATTGTCTGCAATTAGATACGTATACCCTTCTTAGCCAGAGAGTGCGGCAGTCACAGTAACAGACAGTAACACTCACAGTAGCCCCGCCCCAAAAGTGTAGAGGCCATAAAGATTATTGTGTATTTATCTGCACATTATCTGGATATGTATGTAGAGGCAGAGCCACGTGATTGTAGCATGTATTATTTGAACAGATTTTTATAAGTTCCATATATGCCTATACATACACATATATACAAATCAAATAAGACGACTCAGCGGCATATCTATTTAGATACATATGTGTGCCATACACACTTGTGCCACATATTCAGATATAGGAGGCCTTGTGCCCTGCCTTTCTGGACTTGAATAGTGCGTGAATAAGTTCATTGCTTGATTTTATCAGACACCAGATATCATCAAGCAGAGGAACGTTCGTTCTTTCACTTCGTTTCAGCTCGTCAACATATTTGCGCAATTTCTGTCTGTCTCCAGTGCTGAGCTGTTTAATTGCGCATCCCATCACAGAGAGAGAGAAGAGGAAGTGTGTGTCAGGTTCAACAACAGTCGTGTGCCCTGTCCACACCCGCAAGTACACACACATCTGACCTCCTACTGACAAGTTCGCAGTGGGAGGTGGCAGACAGAGAAGTCAGTAAAAAGTACGTCACTTCATATACACACACATGCTCAACTTCGAGCGGAGAGTACGCAGCAAATGTGCAACAGTGCAGATAAAGGCCAAACCTGGACAATAACCAATTGCCTGGGCAGTTAGTTACCTTTCTACAGCCTTGACAAACGAATTTCGTATGGCCGAGGACGAATTGCAAGCGTTCGTGGAGAGCCTGGATGGCGCCTCGGCGGAAAATATTGCCAATGCCATTGCCAACGTCTCGTTAGACATGCTGCAGCGAGCCAGCGCCCTAATTGGCACCCAGCAGCCGCACAGCGGTGCTCTACTTATCAATCGAACCCTGGAAGAGCAGTGCAGGCATCAAGCAGAGTTGGAGAAGCACCTATACAGCGACAGCAGCATCACCACCAGTAATGTATCGTCAAATGTTAAGTCGGTGAGTGCAGATGGTGTGAACTAATTGAAGTGTTAAAGAGGAGCCAAATACATAGTATATACTTAAATGCTAAACTTAAAATAGATTACTAAAAGATAAGTAGACTAAGACTTAAAATTTCCACGAAGTGGAACTTCAACCAGTTGAGCAAATCTTGCTCAACTGAAGAGAGAATGAAATATTTTATATGGACTCTGAATTCTGTTTCGAATCGAAATTAACAAATTAAATATAATCTAAATGGCAAGCTTTTTCCGCCTTCTATTTCAATGAAAATATCTATTTTATTTTTAATCAATTATGGACAAACTATGATATCATTCAGAGCCGATTCGCGTGCCTGATAAGAAGGCAAGGAAGCAGTTAGGGTTTAAATCAAAGTGTTTTTGCTATTCGATGATGAACGAATTGTTTAAATATATTTTACTGCTTTATTTGTTGATAAACAAATACTTGGACATACACATAGCCGGCCAATAGCCCATATCAATGATCGATTATTTATGGCAAGCAATCAAAAAAGAGCTTTGCTTATTTATTTTTGTTGATTTTTATTGAAAATGCAAATTACTAAAAACCGAAATTGAGCATTTTCGAATTTATTATTAGAAGGCAGTCTGAAAAGGGGATGAGTTAAACGTGCGCATAGAGAATAAAAATAAATAAATTTTTTTTGCCTTATAATAAAATGAATTGAATTCAAATGTTAGTCTTGGCCTAAAGTTAAGTGGGAGCAAGAACATTTTAAAATGATTTCCCATTTTCAGGGTATACAAATTAAGCTCTCTATTTATAAATACAATCCATTTATTAATAGATCAGCGCATCTACCTTCAGTTTAATTTTTCTTTTGCATGTATGTACTTTATAAAATTGAATATTCCTTTTATAATTATAATGCAACAGGATTCGCATTGTCCCACCTCCTTCGATTCGGTGCTGTGTTGGCCTCGCACCAAGGTGGGCAACTGGGCTGTTCTGTCCTGTTTCGAGGAGTTCAAAGGTGTACACTATGACACAACAGGTGAGCATTGGATGACTATAACCAAACTGAATAATATCTATATGGCCTGGTCTCCCCCATCAATAGAGAATGCAACACGCTATTGCCACGCGAATGGCACATGGAATCATTACTCCAATTACAGCAGGTGCCATCAGCAATCGGGCTCCGTGGCTGATGTTCCCGACTTCTCAGCCAGCGTCGATCTGCCTGCCATTATCTATGCTGGTGGTTATTTTTTAAGTTTTGCGACTTTGGTGGTGGCGCTAATAATATTCCTAAGCTTTAAGTGAGTTGTGGTGCCTGATCGACCGACATTATAAAACATTCCTTATTAATTTGTGCCTTGCTGCAGAGACTTACGCTGTCTGAGAAACACAATCCATGCGAATCTATTTCTAACTTACATCACATCGGCGCTGCTCTGGATATTAACACTCTTTCTGCAAGTGGTGCGTAGACATTCCTTAGTATTAAATAACTGAGGCCAACTAACTTAGGGGCATTCCCATTCTTAGATAACCACTGAATCTAGTCAGGCTGGCTGCATAACGCTGGTCATAATGTTTCAATACTTTTACCTGACGAATTTCTTCTGGATGTTTGTTGAAGGTACGTTTAAAGTCTTATTATAATACGAAATATACTTAACAATTATTATTTACAGGCCTCTATCTTTATATCTTGGTCGTGCAGACATTCTCCAGCGAGAATATAAGTTTCGTTATCTATGCATTGATTGGCTGGGGCTGTCCGGCACTCTGTATTTTGGTTTGGTCCATTGCCAAGGCATTCGCGTCGCATCTGGAGAACGATCATTTCAATGGTGTAAGTTCGTCAAAAGCTTGGTTTTTCCATTCATGATAACTTATTTTTGGGTGCAGCTGGAAATTGAATGCGCCTGGATGAGAGAATCTCACATTGATTGGATATTCAAGGGGCCCGCCTCATTGGCGATTCTTGTTAATTTAGTCTTTCTTATACGTATTATGTGGGTATGTATTCAGTGTACCTAACTTATGGTTTTGGATATAGTAAAACTTTGTCTTATCTAAGGTACTCATCACCAAATTACGCTCGACTCAAACATTCGAAACGCGACAGTATTATAAGGCCTCCAAGGCTCTGCTGGTGCTAATACCCCTCTTTGGCATCACTTATCTACTGGTGTTAACTGGCCCCGAGCAGGGCATTAGTCGAAATCTCTTTGAGGCGCTACGCGCCTTCCTACTCAGCACACAGGTGAGATAAAATAATTTTTAAGTGTATATCTGTTGCCTTTCTACGACTCGTTACTTTCTCTCATTGTAGGGGTTTTTCGTGGCTCTGTTCTATTGCTTTCTGAACTCGGAAGTACGGCAGACGTTACGACATCGTTTCGTCATATGGCGGGAGAGTCGAAATATTCATCGCAGCAATTCCCGTAAGAACCGCAGGTGCGTTTACT
Organism: Drosophila stalkeri; assembly: GCA_035047405.1. Classification (NCBI taxonomy): domain Eukaryota; kingdom Metazoa; phylum Arthropoda; class Insecta; order Diptera; family Drosophilidae; genus Drosophila; species Drosophila stalkeri. Next base: position 203,009 of record JAWNPR010000090.1, on the reverse strand, counting down.
GCTTGATCAGCTTTATAAACGGGTACAAAGCACACAAATGTTCATTTAGGCATTCGATCATTATTAATCTGGGTTGTTTGTTGTTATCTATATCATGTTTCATTGGATTTCATTTTGATTCTTTTGATGTGGCTCGCTGTTGTCGCTTAAAAAACTTAATTTCCATTTCAGACATCGCACATCCAAAGACTACTCGCAGCGCTCGCGTACTGAAAGTCTACGGTGCGTATACGCAATATTTCCGCTTAATCTGGTAGTAGCATATTGCCTTTAAATCTTACCCAATCGTCCGTTTCATATTTCGCTTCAACTAACCGCTACTAAATGCTGCATGAATTATTTCTTCTTATACTTTCTTACTCGTTCACGAAACTGTGTATATTAGATATTAGTTTTATAGTATGTTCATTTCGGAGTCCATATATCTTCCTCACACAGTAAGATAGAAATCTTTATACACACATTTAGGATTTTCCGACAGTGAACGAGTATAATGAGCTCCACTACAAATTTTATTATATTTTATATTTAACCTTGTTTATTTGTTGCATTTTTAAAATCTATTTTAATTTATTGTTTTCATTACCTTACACTTTTTATCATTTTTCTAGACTGACTTCGACAAGTCCCGTGCCCGCTGGACATTTAGAATGAGATCTATGTATATACCGAACGCCATTGAGATTTTAAAAATATTTGTAAAATACCTATATTAGTTCTATGTTTGTATATATATATATATATATATATATATATATATATATATATATATATATATATATATATATATATATATATATATTAAAATATATGTGTATATTAGTATTGTATTGAACAGACTATTAAAGTATTAATTAATATAAATTATATCGAACCAATTTACTTATTCAACTTCAAATTTTATCAATTACATTAATCCCGATCTCTTACAGCACCGAGGAGTGTGTGGTTTGCCTGAGGCCTATGCTGCACACACGTATTGGCTCATTGAATCGCTTTCAAAGCATAGATATAACCGATTTTGTCTAAAATAAAAATTAAGATTATAAGAAATGTATGAATATCTGAAAAAAGAAAAAAAAAACTTTATACGAATTTTGAAATTCCATTTGCCAACCAAACGATTCACAATATAAATAAATTTCGATTTGACGTTTTATATTTTGTTGAAAAAGTGACTTGAAGTTACAGCAAAATGTTTAAAACTAACGTATAATTCGTATAGTTTGCAAGTTCTTTGTTAAGTACAAAATAAGCTTAAAAATAATTTTTTTGGATCAACTAAGTTAAAATCATATTCGTCTGCAAAGTGTAGCAGATTTAGGTATTAGCAAACATTAGCATTAGCAAATCAATATGTTGCCAAAAAGATGCCGAATGATGGAAATTGAGTTGTCAATTATTTGATGCACTATGTTGCAGCTTTACCATAATTAACATAATCGTTATTAAAAATTAGCTATTAGATTACTAGTTTTCTTCTTGTTCTCATTGTGGTCAATAACGTGCCAATGCGTGCAAAAATTTGTTGTTACAATTACGAATACATATGCTATATGTGTGTTTGTGTATATTAACCCTAGGCTTTTCTTGATTTTTTCACTTTTTATAATTTATAATTTTTGTTTTTTATTCGCTTCCTATTTATTTAGTTTTCCATAAGGTCACATTGTTTGTATCACTGATAAGGTAATTTAAAATAATCCTAATACGAAATGAAACATAAAACAAGTTGCTGTCACACACAATGAATGTATGTATGTATGTACGTAGCTAGTCATGTTCTTTTCTTGTTGTTGTTGTCTTACTTTTCCTGTTTTGCGAATAAAGCTTTTAAAATATCAAAATTTGTTCTTCTTCATGAGAATAACGTAGTTGTCTAAGCTAAGAATGCCTTACTAAGTATTTACTGTATATACCTGTTGTGTGCATCTGAGTGTATGAAATCTACGAATTTCCTACATATGTATATTAGCTAAAAACTATCACTGTCTCACTTACCAAATACTTTCTATTCAATTGCAAAAAATAATAAAAAAAAAATAAAATATATATATACTCGTAATTTTCGTAATAATTGTGTTTTTGTTGTGGATCTTTACGTATGTCTGTGTGGGACAGTGCTGGCAGACAGTGGACCTTTAATATAAATAGGACATGTGGATAAAAAAGTCAACAGAGAGTCTAATCAATAATTTGTTTCCCTACCAATGAATATTTGTAACATGATTTTTAACAAAAACCCAGCTAAAGAGTATGTTCCTGTCCGATAAAGGCTGAATTGACAGCACTGACATGTGAGTATATATGTGTGCGTATGTTTCGAGAGAATTAAACAGAAATGTAACTGTATAAAAAATTAAATTCGTGATTACGTATGGCTGTTGGAGCCAGAAACCACTTGGTCACATAATGTCTTTGAAAAGTGTCGCCTTAGCTTACTTCGCATCTTAATGCATTGGTTTAGTGGACGCCTAATATGTATGGTAATAATAAAAAATAACAATTACACTATTAACTAATTAACGCACAAAGTGGGGGAGGGGGCACCTTTTGATTTACATGATATATCAAATGCACTCGCCGGGATTCTGCGCGCAGTATTTGGGAAACAGCGCCTCGGCTTTGATCCCCAACTCTACAAGGCGGTTTCTAAACACTGAGATTCGTCGAAACACTTCTGGTGGCACAACATCGAAGTCATGATCGTCGTTTGGATCTGACCACAGCCGTTCCGCCAGAGCAGCAACACGAGGCCACAATCGATTATCTAGTTGACCCTCGTCCACTTGTTCGGTCCATAAGCAAGCCTCACCACCCAGCACCTATTTAGGCAATTATATGTTAAATATATTCTTTGCAGGTGAGGCGCATCTATAATACCTGCTTCCGTCGCTTCTTATCCAGACGCATTCGCTCCCAAGGACGATGTTTATAAACGTTTTGCCAAGTACGATAGGGCGAGCAGGCGGCGTCGCCAGTAGCTCGCCAGCTGCCAAAACCACAATCCAAATACCAAGCATCCACATGAGAAAATATAATGTTGTATCCATTGTCCAGCAGATCATAATTCTCCTGCCAAGTGCTGCCGCCCCACACCTGAACCACGAATTGACTGTTTGGAAGACACTTGGTGTTTGTCAGCGCACTTGACCAGACAACCACATGCTTGGGCGCAACATTGCCATTGGCCACTTTCAGTCTGCGTCGTACCAAAATTAACAACATATTCTTAAACAGGTTCTATGTGGCTTACCTAGCATTCGCTTGTAGCATAAAGTCGCACCAGAGGCCGCGTAGATCCGTATCATTAAAGTATTGGGCCCAGCAATCGAGATTGACCTCATCACCGCCCAGGTGAAAAATATCTGTGGGCCCCGTTAGCTGCAGAAACTCTTCGTACAAGCGCTGTAGTATGAGGTAGGTGTGGTTATTTTTCGGATTGAGTTGGCCACACGGCGGTTCACCACAATAAAAACTCCATGGCTGCTGATTAATGCACAGCGATAGTTCGCCAAGGCCCCGTTTGGGTCCCCAGTCCCAGCCGTTGCCCGCATGCGCAGGTGCATCGATTTCCAGAAGCACCTGTACGCCAAAAATTTTGGCATACTCGTTGACCTCGCGTACGTCCTGTTCGCTGTATGTTTCACTGTCCGAGTAGGCGCCGTGCTCAGCCAGCTCTGGATAATGTCGTGAAATATATGGAAAACTTTGAGCATCTGTTATGTGCCAATGAAAGCGATTCAGCTTGGCTAAGCCCATTGCCGAAATTGTGCGTTTAATGGCATCCACGGAAAAAAAATGCCTAGAGGTGTCCAGCATAAGGCCGCGATAACGAAACTTGGGCGCATCATTGATCAAGGAGCTGGCATAGGTACGCAGCAATCGGTCTTCGTCGTCATACCAAATGAGCTGCTGCAGTGTCGACAGTCCGTGGCGTGCGCCAAAGAATGTCTTGGCTCTGATGTGCACAGTCAAACGCCGATGCTCCACTGCAAGCACAATGAGAGAAGCAGGGGTTAATAAAGTAGAGCTAAAAGTAGTTGATTCAAACTAAGTAAAGATGCTTACAACTAGTTACTAATTCATAGCTCTCATCATTGTCAAGATTAAAATTGAGCTCGTCTGACTCATGCACCGAGAGCTTTATTTGCAGATTATCCAGATCGCCATACTGATGTGAACCGAAAGTTGAGCTAAAAAGCCCGACACCTAGGGGCGATTCAGCAGTATCTGTGGATTTGGCTGCTGGTTCGTTGACGGATGGCATCTCTTCACCATGGGGCGCTGCATACTCCAACCGCTGTATTTGCCGCAATTGCCTGACAAGCACATCAAAGGCCAATTTGAGACGCTTGCGTACTTCGCGATGGGGCGTATCCAAGCGAAGCTGCAAATCCTCTACGGAGAAGCGCAGCGTGTGACCACTGACCAGCGACTTGGAGGTGGGATGTGGCCAAATATTGATATCTCCACAGGTCATTGAGCAGCTGATGAAGGAGACACGTTTCACGTTGGCTCCGTTCTTGTTATAATTAACGCGGACACATCTGTCATTGTCGCACTTATAAGTCCATGACTTTTCCAACGGTCTACAAAATTAGAAGAAATTTGTTTGATTCAATTTAATCAATTAATCAATTCGAATTGTCTTACATGGGAACCGAGCTCCGGTCTTTTTGAATGTGTGGACGAAGCTGTGCTTCATTGAACGATTGTGTCTTAATCACGCCCTGATTCCAGTACAGCACAGTCAGTATAAAAATGGCTCCTGAGAGAAGCAGCAGCAAGGCACGGCGTAGGGAGACGGCCAGTGACATCTTAAACAGATAACGTAGGCTGTAAAGCAGATATAATTTGTAAAATATTTAGTAAACGCCATATGAGAATCAAATGTTAATCACTAAAGAGTAAATGCTGGTAAATTGTACTCGACAGCAATTAAATAGTCTACAATAGAAGAACAGCTCAAACCAGGATTTAATAAATTACATGTCATCCTCGTCATCGTTGAATGCGGAGAGAGAGTACCACAAACAAGCCGCAACAACAAGTCAGGGAGCACATCGAACTTTAATTAACGTTAGTAATTTGACTGATGAAACTAAAGTGAACGAGGCTTAACAATCAATAAAATCAAAGGGAACCCATTATCTGCTGTTCTCCCCCTGCTTGAGAAACTAAACTTGTTAGCTTTGGCTTTTACGACACATAAAGCCCATGGGCGAATTGTTTGTCTTTCATATATAGAATCTGGCACGCAATGCATGCCAGCACCATAGCTCGCTTTCTAGCTCAATTTTCCTTTTTAGCTTTACTGTCTATGTGTGTCATATAATGGAGAATGTAAAACTGTTGTAAAATATCGAAAAAAAGAACAAAGTTGTGGCATTATATATTTCTAGGATTATAGTTACCCTGAATTAATAGGACCCAGCTGAAAATGCGAATTCCTTCGTTGCATGACTTCAAAATTAGTATCGTAAGAAAGTTTCAGATTTGCAACTATACATTTATTGAAATATAAATAAGATGAAGTTTTAAGCATAGACAACCTTCAGCAATGGGAATGTATTGAAACGTTTCCATTTTGGATTTAAAAACCAATTCTGAAGTACCCTTGGATCTTCTTCAAAATAACATATAGCTATAAGGATAATGATATGAACTGCAATAATCATTTCTATCCCATTAAATGACTCTAAATATATTACCCCTCCCATTGCTTGTGTTTACAAATCAAGTCAATATTGTTGTTGAGGGTGTGGGTTTAAAGTCTCCCAAAGACAAACATCAAACAATTTAGTGCACACGGCCATGTTTAATAGCAGGACCTTCGAGCCTTCGTGTCTGCTGACTGATGACTAATGACTAATGTAGCTGACATACAAAGCATATTGTAAGTAATTGCTGGACTTTTCACTTGGCCCATAACTTACCGGACACACTATTTAATACATGTTCAGCGGAGGCAACTCACTAAAATATTAGTTGAATTCTAGTGTGAGTGTAAATATATACATGTTATGTTATAGCAAGTCAATGATAGAGACGCCGGCACACGTGCCACACAGCTTACAGTTTGCTGCGGCTTCTCAATTCACAAGTTTGGATAACGTGCTACTGCACAGTGAGGCACATAGAGTGTGGTAAATTCATAAACAAAGAAGTGCACCTTTTTTCGAAGGGCATCGTCAGCATTACGTCTGATGGTCTCTGCATAATAAATCAAGAGACATACATCGTTAATACATAAGAAAGAAGAAAGGCAATCGGTAGCTGCCCCATTAGCGGTCGGCAGTGCTGCTAACTTAGCCTTTTTCTGCACAGAGCTCAACCTTTTTAAACTGCTACAAAACAGCTTTAATGGGGATAGGGACATGTAGTTGTCGCTCAAAGACTAATTGTAGCCCAGTTCCCGAGCCACAAAAGCGCACAGCTAGCTGCGACCTGCTTACCTGCAGCGCGTGCGCAATGATGAGCTTAGTGAGCAAAAGCGCCGAAAACTATCCATCATCAAAATATGTTGGCGCTAATAGAGACGAGCCTCATCTGTGGCAGCGACTCGCAGACAAATCGTCGTGTTGCTGTCACCCAACTGTTGAAGGACTTCTCCACAGGCACAACTACAACTACAAGTACAGATGCTACTGCTATGTTATATTATTATGTGCTAGTTCTTTTAGCACAAATCTATATTTAAACGGTTTTATATGGCGCACAGAATTAAACACAATATGCGAAACCTTTACGCTATTCACGGTCGACAACTGTGCCGCCCTAAAGGACGAGCGACTGTCGAGGTGTAAGTAACTGCGACTGAGCGCGACTCTGAACGGATTTTTAGCTCTTCAAGTTTTACTGGATGGCATGGTGGTCTCAGCTTAGCGCTGGTCCCAAAAATGGCGTGCATATATATAGTATTTACATATGCTCTTGAACCACCTGCCAGCTGCTGGACGCATTTACAGTGTCGGATAGCAATATTGAGAGAACACTTTGAGAAATGCATACAACTCGAAGCTCGAATTTTTATAAAATTGTTATTTCAAATATTAAATATAAGCTCGGCTGTGCTCTTGCCATTTGCTATAGAAAGTCTATTGTCTATTGACTATTGCTTGTTGCATTGCTATTGAATGTTTCATTCTTTAAATAGAATACCTAATGTGAAGTTATATAGAGGCAAATAGATATTGTTAATTCGTATGAGTAATCTCTTGGCATTTGAAATATTGCTCATACGCACCATACTCAATATGCAATGCACCGACTGTTGCTTAGAGTCGCGTTATTATTTATGGTCGCATGCCGTGAAAAACGACAGTTGGCGACAAGTGTTGTGCAAATGGCATGCACGGTTGCCACAACAACAAAAACAATAACAATAACAATAACAACAACAACAACAACAACAACAATCGTGCTCATACAACAAAAGCAGTTGGCGCTCAATTTGATGTGAAACGTGCAGGAACCGCACATACACGCACACATATACACTAGTGTATAATAGACGAAGGCGAACACACAAAGACGAAGCTCAATACAAATAACTGTGTTTTTGGCCTCCATTATTACCATTGAAAAGGGAAAGGCAGCCTGCAAAGCAACAGCAAAATGGCGGCACGAATTGTAACAGGCGCACAGTGACAGCAGCAACAGCAGCAAGAACAGCAACATAAATAACGGCACTCACGAAGTCGTTGTTGCTGCTGCTGGCCGAAGGCATGCCAGCCGAAGCTGATTCGTCGTCGGTTGCCTAACAACTTCGTCGTGGCGCACAACAAAAGGATAAGCCAAGTCAGCCTGACCACGCAACCACGCAACCACGCAGCCAAGTAGCAAGTAGCAGTCAGCCAGCCTGCCAGCTAGTTAGGAAGTCAAGCCGGGACTCAGTTGCAACAGCGCAACGCATTTGCCAAGACGCACATAGAACGCGCCGCAGCGCAACTCGCACGGAACGCGAATAATCAGCGAATATAGAAATAGTAACACTTGTACAAATTGTTTTTGTAGTTTTGGTTGTTGCTGTTACTGTTGTTGGTAGCTGGCCAGGCTACCTTGGCCATCGATCGCACCTCGCTAGTGCGCGTTACCTCGCGTTTGTTCGCGTGCCGGGCTGACGTACATAACGTATACGAGGATAACACTAAGTAGGTAGGGCCGTTGTCCTTGGTATTTCAGTCTAGCGCTTGCAGCGTCAGGCAACGGTAATACCAGCGTGTGCCACAATTAAAAGGCCTGCACAGGTGTGTTGAGTCTGTCACGATGTGTGTGCGTGTGTGTGTCAATGAGTGTTGGTGAATTTGTGCTATGGGCATTCTAATACGCGCCTTGGCTAATTGTTATGCAATCGTCTCTAGCTTTAAGACATAGTGTCAAATGTCTTTGAAAAGTTATGCAATAATAGCGGCGGTCAGTCAGTACCAGCAGCAACACCACAAGCAAATGCAACTGCAACAACAGCTAAACAATGCAACAGTCATGTCAACAACGACAACGACAGAACTAGCGACAGGAGAATCAACAATAACTACAGCATCTTTCCCCACCAGCGAGGAGGAAGAGGTGCTGCATTCGCAGGAGCTCGCCAGCAGCTCTTCGATAACGACGTACTACAATGGCGGCATGGGTCTCTATAATCAGCAGCGCGGCATTGGAGCTGGCATATCGCTGCTCAATGGCGCCGCCGGCTCTGGGAGCGGAAGCAGTACTGGCAGCGGCTCACACACCTACGCTCACGTTGTCAATGGGAGCGTGAATCTTCTGCTTGGCGGGTAAGTGGGGCTCCCTCAGTCAATGGCAATGCCATTGCTGCTTTATTTATTTCAAATTATTCATTTATGGCAAACTTTGCTAAGACAGCCTGACAGGCATATTTAAGACTTAATTAATAAAATGTCGAAGGCACGACTTTAAATAAGATCATGCTGAATAGGAATGGGAGTAAGTGCTATTCGGTTAAACCATAGGGAGAATATTTAGTGAAGGACGGACGGACAGGGGTGATTCACGAGTGCTTAACTTGATATATGTTATATTAAATGAAATGAAATGGCTTTTTGTAATATTTCTAATTGTTCATTATGCTAAACATTCTCTGTATATGAATACTTCATCGTCGCTCTGCTACAGCTACAGCTACAGCTCCATAGATCATGTAGAAAATGGTTATCCTTATGATTTATGGGACAGCTGCAAATTAATAACATTAAAAATTCATGCAACTCTGCAGAGCTTCCTCAGGATATTACGACGGCTGCTTCTTTCTTCTCACTCTACGCTGGGCACTGACAAAGTAATCATATTCATAATTGGTCCCCTTTTTGTTGCTAAGAAGTGACGTCCGCTTATTTAAATTAATATTTTCTTCTTCTTCTTTCTGCTGTTGTAACAGAAACTCGGATCAGAGTGCAGCCCGATAAAGTGGGTTGAATAAAAATAAATGCTAAAGTGAACAACAAACTTTTGATGTCTGCAAACGGCGCGCGCTTCGATGACCGTAACTTTATTTTAACTACTTTTTTATACACTTTTATGCTCGGTCACGATGTAAAGAGAGTATTTTGGTTTTATGTCGTGTTTGCTCGGCCAAACATTTGTATATTCTCGTCTGGTAAACTTCTAAGAATTTTTTGCATATGCAATAAAAACGGGCATTGCAAATCGAGCGGTATTAGATTTTTAGATTTTTTTGTGCATTTGCCCGTAAAATTAAATGTCAAGGTAATACAGCAACAACTGGAGCGTGGCCAATCAGCATTAGCGACTAACTAACTAACAACGGTATAAAATCTAGAATCAACAAGCTTTATTTGTAGACCACTGTTGATCTCCTATGCATACAATCCTCATAAATTCTTATGAGAAAAAATGTAATTCTTTAAAAAATCTCGAACCATTAGCGAGTATTCTATAGTCGATTTGGTTTTACTTCAACGTTTATTTACTTATCGATTGTCTAGGAGCATGTCAATAAAATTTAACAAAAATAAAAGCTACACATGCCGATGATAGTTTAAGCTGCTCCTCCCCCTCCCCCTTTTATACTATCGAACGCTTTTTGGGGCCTTTAATGTACGATTGACATGCGAGGAATTGCGTGAGGCACAGCGGAAAATGAGCAGAGATAGAAAGAGAGAGAGAGAGAGAGAGAGAGAGGAGAGAGAGAGAGAGGGAGAGAGAGAGAGACAGAGAGAGAGGGAGAGAGAGAACGAATGAAAGTAAGAAAGGAAAGGTAACGCAAACATGTCAGAGGACAAAGGGCATTATATTGTGTTTAAAGTGGATTAAGTGACATCATTGATTTGTGCAATGTGTAACAGATTTCAGAGACAGATTAACGAGGTTACGGCGCTGTAGAACTTGTCGCTATCTAGGTTACAAAGGCGACTTCAACAAGGCTTCGATACAAAAAAAAAAAAAAACACATTTCTATAATGTATACGTATATAAATGTATTCATCAGTTATATAGAAATGTATACAATACAGGTGTATAGTGCCTCTTGTTTGCTATTTGTGGCCAGATGGTATAATTCAACGCGTAAACAATGTGTTGATAACATTTTGTTTTAGGCAATTATTTAATCTCTGTGTAAGCCAATAATGTCGAAATGACTCTAGGGCAAACACACAAAATGTTGTAATTCACAATCGATATATGGTTAGTTGTTCGGCAGTCCGCATTAACAAAAGCCGAAGTGAATGGCCGCTCATAGTACTTGTGAATACAATACATATGTATATACATCTATATGTACATTTCTATAATACGTCACATACTTTTTAACAAAGCATTGTCGACCAAGTTTGTGGATATACCTTTTCATGGCTTGATTTTCAAGTGTTCCTCACAATACTTTAAGTCCTTACAGGATATTTTATATTTGTCTCAACTCAATGAAATATTTATATTCCTTTATATGTGGCATTATTATTACTTTTCCCTCTTTATTTTTTGTAGGTCTATGCTCTGCCTGGTGACGACAATTTTATGTGTAGTTTGTTATTGTTGCCATCGCAATATTAAAAAGCGCACTGAGGCCGCCTACAGGCAGCAGCAACATCAGTGGCTGGAAAATGATCCCAATATGGAGATATACAGTGTTGAACAGGTATATATATATATAAATTGATGTTAGAGTTCATATAAATTGATGTTTTGCTTTAATTGCTGTTTCACTGTCAAATTTTCAGAAATTCTGTGTGCTTACATTGTAAATGTGTGTGTGCGGCAAGGCTAATTAATACGTGTAGAAACCAGTGTTTGTGTGTCAAATTTATTTTTAAAGAGTGTCTCCACCTTGGATCCCTTTCCAACAATAATCATATATTATTTGTACTCTCTTTATCTTTATCTCTCTCGGAGAAGGTACAATTTCGACAGTGTGTACTAGTATTTATGTGTATGTATACATATATGTATCTATGAAGAAGCATTTTAGAGAACAATGATTGACAGCGACAGGAAAAGTAAAGAAGATAGGTAAACAGAGAGCGAGAGAAAGATAAATAGATAAAGACGGAGAGTCAGATTATAGTACTAGACCTATTATCCATTACGCATTAAGAGCGTTCTGAGCGCAATGGATGGACTGGACTGGACTGAACTGATACGAATTTGAGTGGAACTATGATGGAGTATATTCTAGAACTCGTAAACTCCATAGAGTTGTATGTTTCGTGACTTTATTTAATTACTCAATTGGTTAAGCAATTCCAACCAGGAAATAAACAATTTAAATTCGATTCTTTAGTCTTGAGCAGAACACTCGACTCGTGGACGTTGGTAATGAATATTAATGCGAAGTATTTAACAGATACGAATAGGACAAAAAAAAAAAAAAAAGCAAAGGGAAATAAATAAATAAAAAGCAAAGCCAAACACACAGTCACAGCTGAAATGGACATTCTCCACTTTGCTGTGTGGCAACTCTTAATAAGCTGTTGGCCTCTGTACAGACCACTTTCATTTAGACGGTCTCAGTGCTTAGATTGTTGTTTGTTGGCCCTATGGGAAAAGGCGGTGGTGTCTGCGTCGGCGTCGACAGCAGAGCGTAAATCAATGTTAGCCTGGTCCCCGTCAGACAGAGTTGTCGACGGGCGTGAGCGGATGCAGTTGTACACTGGATACTCCACAAATAACTCAATTTATAATGTTTGCAATTTAAACTTCTTTTATTTCGAGCACCTTGAAATAAGTAGCGTGTGTGCTTGTCCAGCATCCTTGCCATTTTTAATAAGTCTCTTCGTTTTCTTCTGTTTAAGTGCTATGAAACTTCGGGCCTTTTCTTGGGCGACTCAACGGACGGCTTGGCCGCGCTGCCAGCCCTGCACCATGAACCACCGCCGTCGTATGACGCTGTCGTGATGCACGAACAGCAACTGTTGCAGCAGCAGCAACATCTTGAAGAGCAGCAACTGCAATTGCAGCAACAGCAGCTGATGCTGCAGCGCGTTTCACCGCCGCCCGGCTACCGCTCCACCCTGGACATAAGCAACGCGCAGCAAGGAATGGAAATTCCAAATTCCGATGGATTGGCGGGCAGCAGCAGCAGTTGCAGCAACAACAGTGCAGCAGCTGCTGGAGCAGGTCTCATGGTTAACAAGCAACTGCAGCGTACATTGAATGCTCAGTCTTGTTGCTCGCTGCAGCGCGCCGAAGTGGAGAACATGTGGAACGCAGCCGCGGCGGCCGTTGCGGCTCGGAGCGGGCACTGCCAGGAGCTGGACACATATGTGCCCATGCCGATGCCGCTGCCATCGCCATCGCCGCCTTTGCCGCTGGCACTGCAGGCGCGCAAGCATGCACAGGCGGCTATGCGGTTGAATAGCTTCGGACGGCGCTATTTGCAGTACAGTCAGCATCAGCAGCACCATCAACATCAGCATCAGCAGCAGCACAATCACTACAGACGTGGCTGCCCGCTATGCGGCAAATTTCGCTATACAACCGAGGATGAGGCATTGACGGCATCTGTCGAAAGTGTTCTGGAACAGTGCGATGCCAATGAGAATGTGGCAAGTGCTCAACACCAGCAAGAGCAGCAGCATCAGCAGCAGCCGCTGCAACTCACCATCGAAAATCCCAATCAAATCGATGCTGATGCAGAAAATGGAAATGTGGTGGACAGCACAACTGAAGCTGCATTAGCAACTGTTGCTGACAAAGACGTGGACATAGACGAAAATGACAATGCAGCTGCGGCGTCATCAATAGCAGCAGCAACAGCAACAACAGCAACAGAAGAATCTGAAGCAAAAGCAGAAGCAGAAGCTGCTGACCTGGATATCAACAACATCAATGAGAATGGTATCATCAGCCTGGACATGAGCAAAATCATTGACATATCGGGCCTGCCCACATATGAGGGAGCTCTGAAGCTTGAATCGAGTGGATATGTGTGAAGAGTTACCAGTTACCAGTTTCCAGTTCCCAGCTCGCGGCTCATGGTTCGCGGTTCCCACAGTCAAAATTACAATACGAAATAACAAAATATATATCACACACGTGCTTTATTTTATAAGATAAATATATTTATAATTTAGTGAACTTTTCAACTTATCATAGCAACAATCCTAACGAACAGTTCGGAAGTTCTCCTTAGCTTCAATCATGTTCTGCCCCAAAAGGTTCCTGCCTGACACACACACACGATCACATACACATATATACAATAATACTAATATACACACAAATGTATTTTTAATTCTAGACATTAGCCTTAAGCATACATATCTGAGCAGCAAAAGATGGCAAAAATATCAATATGAATGTACTTGAACGAATTTAGCTCAATCGAACCTTTTGTCAGAACCTTAACCGTAATACTCTTGCTTTCACGCCCATCAAGTTTAATCTGATTGATTTCGCATTAAATATAACAAATGAGTAGACCAAGAATGACATAACGCCTAACAAGCAAGAGGCCAGCGCATTACGGTTAACCGTGAAGTGAAAAGCACCCCCATTCGTTAAAATATTTGTGCAGGAAGCTCTGATAGCTAAGAGGCACACACGACAGTGCTGCCAATTTAGCTCTTTTCAGATCTAGCACTTTTTGCGGCCATGGCTTTTCAACTACGATTTTACACGTGATCTTGAAGATGGTCATATTGTTTTTGTGACATTACATGCAAAAGGAAGCGTGGGCGACATCGAAAAGTATATATATATTTTTATTAGGATTGATTTAGTAGGATTGATGTAGCCATATTAGTCGCTCTGTCCATATGTACCGATTGGACCTCTCTCTTTTTCTGTAATACATTTTTATTTTATTATAAATATATAATATAGAAATTTCAACTAACCTAACCTAACCTTGCTTGAAACTCACATTTTCCAAACAGTGAACGAGAATTATGAAGTCGGTAGTGCACCACTGCATTACTTGAATTAAGTGCCTTTTGTCTCATTTTTCTCTACTGTTTTTACGATAGGTAGTTGCCAGCACTGGCGCATACATACACACACACATACACACACACACACACACCCTCAAAGGCAGCCACATGTTTTCTTTTTACCTCGTTTTGTTTGGCTCTTGGGGCTAATAAAGAAAAAGATAGCAGCAAGCATATCGCACGTAATGTGAAGCCAAGGTTTAAATGCAGAGCTCGGAGCAAAGCCAACCTATTTGCTGCTCAAAAATTAATAAAAAACAGTTACTTAGTTGTCACTATCTTAAGTATTATTTTTATAATAATTGGACAAATATATCTACAAAGTAGCCTAACATTTCAGTTCAGTTCTCCGAATGGCCACTTATACAACTTAGAATTAGAATGTAAAGGGTCCTGTTTTGAAATATGGTCGATAAAAACTGTGCCCGGCTAATACAGTGAACCATAAATGAAATTAGAGATGCATGAAAAGAGACGCGAGTTCTGGAATTCAATTTCACATAGCACAAGTGGATAGAGTCAATAATTTGTTGTGCTTGTTTCGCTCATTTCCTACACGAAACACTAAAAATAGTTTTAACCCAGACAGGCAACGCCTCCAACCGCAGACGCGTATCTCCGTCTATATAGACCATTCAATGTGCAGTATGGCTTATGATCTCATGACCCAATAACAAACAATGCGGCCGCCTCAGAAAGGGATTATCGCCGGCTTACATGACGTATGCGTAACCCAAATAACAAATGGCAAATGGCAAATCGTAAATGGTAAATGGCAATTTCATGAGCAATTGTTATTTAATGCTGTCTCTAATATTGTCGAAAACATTAACTAAGAACACCTTCCTTCTAGCACATACCGTCGCAGCACCAGCATTTCGATGATTAAACACACTTAAGATCTACTTCAACGAATTCTTTGTTTCCATGATGAAGACGTGCACAAAATATCAAATTATTTGTGTTTATAAATTTTTATATTCCGAACGATGAAAACTTGTTGAAATTTCACACACAACATTCAGTTGGAACCCGCGTGGCTTATAATTGCAACTGAGAATGATGCGTTGCCTCGTTGAGGCACAACAAGTGAGGCATCCAAAGAGCTAGTCACCGCTGTTCAAATACAGACTACATCAGCGTGAGAGAGTGAGGAAGCGAGAGAACGAGTGAGAGAGAAAGTAAGAGAGCGGGAACTGTGCTAAAAACGTGAGCTAGACAAAATAGAAAATTGTCGAGCCGTGTGACGACATGAGACGATGCCCTGTTGGGAGAGGATGCGGTAGAGGAAGAGGGTGAGGGCGAGGGCGAGAGAAAAAATGATGAATAGGGAAAGGCAGATAGAGCAAGCGCCGAGGGGTAGCCACAACTAATTGCGCAGCGGCATCGACGTCGACATCGACATCGACAACCATTTGACCCTTTGTCGTTGGGGTTGACTCTGCACTATTGTAGCCGAGGTGTGCAGAGGCGGCGCTTCCATTTATTAATAAGAATTAACTGACGAACGTATGTAGATGCATCCTTTGTCGTCTCATTTCCAGCGTTTTATTGTGCTCAATTTTTAATACTAAAATATGATGAGCTAAAAAATTTAATGTTCACTTGGGAGCCTGTACGTGTGTGTGTGTGTGTGTGTGTGTGTGTGTGTGTGTGTGTGCGTGTGTGTGTGTGTGCGCTAGAGACTCATCATACCCAACGTCCTAAGAGTGAAAACGGCACGTGCTTAAAAATAGCCAGTGGGGTTTTATGGGAGCAAAGCAAAGCGACAAATTAAGTGAGCAACTGAGTGTAAAAAAAAGAGAACAAATTGTGCTTAAGTGCAACGAAATATAGACACCCTTGCCAATCATTGCTGTTTCCAATTCAGTATATATATATTTGTCCTATATGTATTTTAGAAAACGATCTACTAAATAAAATAGGTCAATATCATATTAAAGACATCTAAATATTTATAATTAGAACGTTTCAAAATATTCAAATTATAAGTCTTTATTGTATATCGATATTTATATGCGATATACGAGAGTGATCAAATACATTTTAGAATGAAAACATTCATAATTTCCGGAGCGATACGATTCAGTGCAGCGAATTTCAAGACTAATAAATAGAAGAGCTGTACGAATTATAATAATAGGTGCATTAAACTCTTCAAGAGTCGGACACCATAACGGCAGGGGAACCGACACTTAACAGCAACAACAATAACAATAACAGCAAATAAACAAGTGTGGGCATGTTTATTTTTCATTATATTATATATGTAATAATATATATTCAGTCACATCTGTATGTATATAAGCTATTGACAAGCATAGCTTTTGGTGACGCAAGTGAGCATACGACAGCACAAAAAAAAAAAAACGAAAGTAAAACTAAATTGTCCAAAAGATCTAAGATCAGAGTTAAAGCATGCTACATACTGACCCACAGCACAGCTTGGAATGCTCTTCTCATGTCCTGATTTTGGTCTGTGGCACGGATGGGTTGGCTTCCCCGCTTAGCCGCAATCTTGAAGTCGTGTTTTTTGTTTTTGTGGCTGGGGCTGACTGCAAGCGGTGAAGGCAGCGCGACAGGTTAAGAGTGCGGCGGATGCTCGATGCTTCACTCACCGCGTCTGGGAACGTTTTCTCCTTGGTGGTGGTTTTGTGCTTTTACGTGAGGCTGCCACTGCATTTCATATTTCACAATCACATTTTAGTTGATTCTTATTTGTTATTTACACAAATTTCGCAGCCGTCTGCGCTTAGCTCAATTTTACTAGCAGTAACAGTTTTACTTTTAACTGTGGGCACTCTAATTTTTGTGTAATTGCTGAAATGTTATTTTATTTGTGTGAAAGTGTGACCACCATTCGTAAAATATCGAACAAACTGTATCAAACATTCCTCTATCGATTAGTCGATTAATACCACTGCTGTTACTTTATTTTCAATTAAAATTTCCGTTATAATTTATGTATCAGTAAAATAAGTAATATCTTAAGCTTTTTGAGGGTCTTTTTGAAGTGTATTTGACTGCTTCTCGAGTGACGAAGTCTCTGTTAACAATTGTGTACAAAATGAGACTCATTGGTATACACGTTTCAATGAGTTTAACAAGCACAAGCAGACGCTTGAAATACAAATCAAACAATAAATATTTATGTACAATATAAATCCTTGGTGTAGAAGTTAATTATTTAAATAGTTTCCCATGTAGGACAGGTCCTCATCCTGTCCACTGTCGCTTTGACGCACAGCCATTGCTGTTTCCACAAGATAATAAAGACATTTGTATTTATCACGTTCTTCACGACTTAAAGCTGTAATTAATCTCCATTGTCAAACAGATATTGTGGCAATTGTAATACCAACGTACCTGGTCGTGGAGGTGTTTGCTGCTGTATCGGTGCGTTGTCATTCTCTGTAATTGAGACAGTTTCTTCAGGCTCTGGAACACACGAAATGCCATCATCCGCATTCGAACTCGTCACAATTGTTGCCTCGGCGCCCAACATATGATCCAGCAAATGCTGATTGCCTGCAATTACAGCCAGATATTGAAGCTCAACTCTGATCATTTTACTGAGTCTTCGATAGAACACACATACCCCCACTCTTGACCACTTGCGTGGTCACTAAATCACAGCTCATTGCACTGCTGTTGACGGGATTTGTTTTGGTGGTGCTCACTTCTTCGGTGCTAAAAACGGTCCTGTATAGCATTAAGAGCGTTAAGGTAGTGCATGGGAAGAAAGCCAGAGATTTCTTTGTAACTGCACTGAAATGTACTTACTTGATGACACTCTGCCAGTCATCGGATGTCTCGAAGCGGACTTCTTCCTCGCTGACCTGTTCGCAGGACTCGTAATCGTGGCCGCTCTCCTCGCCCTCCGATCTGTGAACGAGAACGTCCGCATTAGTGACGACCGCCTACACTAATGGCCCAATCGAAACTTATAAGCTACAAGTTAAGCATGAAGCTACCTAAGCGCTGCCATAAAACCACCAGAGTAATCGTCGTGTTTAGAAAATACTTCTGCTTTGGACAGATACACCGACTTCTCTTGCTCTTGCCCTTGCCCTTGCCTACGATCCAGCTTAAGGAGTTTATCTGGTTGGAAAGTATCGGAGGTCTTGTTCAACTCGTTTTGACGTTTGCGTCCTCGCTTCCTAACTGGCTTCTCATCGAATTCAGTTGACGGTTGCCCATAAGGATTATACGATAGCTCGGAATTGTTGGCGCTGTAGATGCTGCTGCTGCTATCCCTACTGCTGCCGCTGCTAGTGGTGCTGGTGCTGCTACCATCACTTAGCGCCGCCTTGCGCAGTTGGTAGCTTTGTATCTTATCGATTATGGTTGCTTGCAACGAGGAGTGGAGCCTCTGGAAGCCCAGCGGATTGTTTGCAATTGCTTGTTGCCAACTTGTGTTTGGGGAGCAGGGATGTCAATTGTGTGGACTCAATGCATTCAAATAGACTACAAGACAATTTACTAAAGCAACTTGAACTTTACCTGTATATCACGCTCTCATCGAACTCCGGCTCCATTTTGACCATCTGGCCGTTGGGCGTGTGCACATATTGATCGAAGTTGGTGAGCACATTGGCTATGCCCTCGTGCATCTCAGCGGCACTGTGTACCTCCTCCGTAGCACCCACAACCTGCAAAGATGTGACAAATAGTGAGGTGATAAAATAGACACCCAGATCAAAATAGATAAGCTTACAACTTCTGAGGCCGGACTGCCTGTAATTGGATTCGGTGTGCAATGGGCATTTAATCCGCCCATGGAGCCCGAAGAATTTGGGCTTATTTTCTTGCCCCGGCGTGAGATGGTGAAATGCAGAGGATCGTTGCCCTCACGGCGAATCATCTCGGGCAGAATGCGCCGACGCGCATTGATGAACCAATTGCAAACTTGAAGCACAGTCAAATTGGCCTCTTGGGACAAGGCAAACTTCTCGGCATCGCTGGGATACGCATTGTACCGATGCTCGTAGAGCCATCGCTTCAAGATCTTGACGGAGTGCTTCGGCAGGTTACCTCGACGCTTTCGCAGCGAGCCGTTGACATCGATGTGCGTTTCCACGAGCATATCGTGAAAGTTTTGTATTTCCTGCACCGCCTGCTCTGAGTCCTGATCCTCCTCGACAATGTCATCTGCCGATAGAGTGCCTAGTCCACCCATGGCGTCCTGGTGCAGATGATCCTGATCGATGCTGGAATCAGAGTTGTAACGCTCACGTACTGAAACGCCTAAACTAAAATGTATAAATATTGATTCACAGAGAGTTACTTGATGTGCTTAGACTGACCTTCACTTTCCAATAGGTTGGCCTGCACATCAGCCTCATGCATCATTTCCTGTATATTCCGGCGCACTTGCTGATCCAATACCAAATCAACTTGCTCAGGGGAAATCATCATGATCCACACACCGAGAGAGCAAACACCAACCAACCAGCCAACAAAAAAAAAAAAAAAAAAAAAGGAGTACAAATCCTAATTGACTTGCAGCTCCTCAAAACCTTTTTTTTCACAAAAAAAAAGAACAATGATAGTTATTAAATATATCAACTATATATTTTTTTTTAAGTTCCCTTATTATGTGTTCACAGCACCGGCTTTGAGATTAGACTAACTTTGACTAGACGACATTTTCCAGCTGCCACAAATTTAGCATGGCCTACTGCATAATTATTATTTTTGAAATGTCTCGCCTTCAAAATTTGTTGTTATCGAAACGTATCGTTAGGCTCGCCTATCGACAGCACCACGTATAAGACTTCTTCGAAGACGTGACAGTATAACATGTCAAATTGACATTGCGAAGCAGGATTTTTGACAAATCGCTTAATACGCGCGCATAATTCACATAGCGTAAACGCTATAGTCACTAGTTGATTTATTATTTTCTGTTAAAGTTTAAATTGTTTATTTGAAAGGCTTCTAACCTCCCTATGTGAACTATGCTCGGGTCGCCCGCAGGGCAGAATTTACTGTATTCGTTAATTTGTTACTGCTATTGAGCTTCGGTTTTGTTCACTTGCCGTGGTTGCGTGTAACTATTCATCTTAATTATGTTTACATATATGTACACGAACTATGCCACTACAGTTTAGAGTGTATTAAAATGTTTTGTTTTGCTGTTTGCTGTTTTAATTATGTATATTTTGTGACTCAATATGTACACATTGTAACTAGCATCAATGCACACGCAGCCAACTTCATGCGAGACTAAAATGTGCGCGCAGCCAACTTTACGGCAGTCAAAAACGTAAATAAAGAGTGTTAATCGATGGACGAAAGCAACGACAAATTTTCTATTTTGGATGAACAGTTGTTGTCAAGCAATATAAATAATTCTGATAATAATGAGCAGCAAATGGATGTAGAGAATCTGGAAATAGAGTTAAAGACTCCAGTCGAAAATCACGCAGATAGTCACTCCGATCCGCTTCAGGAAACAACTTCTTTGGCATCAAATTTTTCTTGGGTTTTTAATGATAAAGACATTCTGCTTAATGATGATGAACAATTGCCTGAGGTGGTGCTGCTTAATCCAGGCAAAGGTCGACCCAAGCGTGGCCGTCCTTCAAACAACAAGAATAGCGTCTATTCGAGCAATGGCCTAATCTGGAGTTCGCAACGTGATATGCACCCTACACTTCAAGATGAAGTGGTGGTGCCTAAGCAGCAGGCCTGTTGCAAAGGTCCTGCAAGGTTAGTTTCCAACGCTGTAGAGTCCTGGATGCTGTTGTTCGACGATGAGATGCTGCGCATGCTCCTCCGCTTGCTCAACGAACAGATACGACATCGGCGCTCGCGAATTCCTACAGAGCGCTTTGCAGATCTCACAGAGCTCCGTTCCTGGCTAGGTCTGAATTATTTGTGTGGGGTATTTCGAAATGCGCAGCACAATGGACCACTTGGTTAGCCATTAGCACATATGTTATATGCTTAACTTCAATCTAACAACTTTTTCAATAGAGGAGCTGTGGACACTGGAGTTGGGAAATGCTATTTTTCGCGCAACAATGTCGATGACGCGCTTCGAGTTTATTGGAAATTGCTTCAACTACCAAGGAGAGGGCAGCTGGAACGACGCACTACGTCTGTGGCAAAAGCTGCTCATTAATTGTCGCTCCTATTACGGACCCAGCGGTTGGCTCTGTGTGGATGAGCAATCTCACTCAGAAAATTTGTTTCTGAGCGCATGCTGCGATGCCAAGACGCTCTTCATGACTAATGCGATAGTTAATAAAAGGGAAACGACGCCCAGCAAGGAGCTGATGCAGCTCATCTGCGATTACAAGACCACTGGGCGCAATGTTACGCTTGGCACGCGCTATGCGAGCGTTAGCCACTGTGAGCAGTTGCTAGAGCGCAATCTGAGCAGTCTATGCACCCTGCTGCCCTGCTCGCTGGACTATCCCAAAGCCTGGTCGAGTGGAGCATTAACAAACGGTGCAATGAAATTGACTCAGAGATCGGGTGGCGCGTTGCTCGTCTGTGGCCTAAGTGGTCAAGTGAATTCTTTGCAAGCACAGCTGCACACTTCCGAAAGCTGCGTACGCTTCCACCAGCTCTCCAATAGGTACAGTACGTCATTTGCTCTGCCCGCACGAACCAAGCCTGACGTGTTCTTGCAGCTACTGAATTTGATGCTCAATGTGTCGGCTGTTAATGCTTGGATACTACTGCGGCTGGCGCCAACCGGTGATGCCAGCATAGATCAACGAGATTTTCAACGCCAGCTGGGACTCTTTTTAACCCAGCAGCGTTTACAGCGGCGCTTGCATCGGCGATCGGCGGCAACTACCCTTGCAATGCGATTGCAGATTTGTGAAATTTTGGGTCAATCCAGCCAACGGCTGTTGAGTGAAGCCATTAATGAGGCCAAGCAATCGAATGGAGTCGGGGTCATTAGCTTGTCGCATGCCGCGCTACCTGAAGGAGTTGCCCTGGTCAGTCGCTATGGAGACAAGCATCGTCGCTGCAAGCCTTGCGCTCGCAACAAGCGCGAAATCAAAGCGAGATTACGCTGCCAGCAATGCCAGGCGCATCGCTGTGGCAATCACCTAATCTCACGGTGCTATGAGTGCATGGGTCTGACCACATCTCAGCTGCCCGAGGGCAATTTGCGAGACTCTTGAAAATTTACATTAGATTACTTCTAGAAATAGCTTAAAGCTGTTATACTAATCTTTATCTTAAGACTCCACACATTTTGATTGACAAGATAAATAACATTTATTCAAGTGTTAAAGGTATGTGCATATTGCTATGTAACGAGTGCAACAACCTAGCCTTTGCTGTTGCACCATTTTTTGCTCAAAAATTACAGACTACGGATGCAACAAAGTGGGGAATACGATTGCCTCTAAAATTTGTACTGGAACGATTTTGTTTTGTACTTGTTGCCCGTCGTACGACTACTAGCTGCTGTTTCGTATGGTTCGCTCTGATCAAGGAATAGGCTGAGGAACTGTTCGTTTTGTAGCTCATTCAAGGGCATCTCGAGTTCGCTGCAGGATTTCACGATTTCGGCGCAGGCACGCAAGTCCTTGCGCAAGTCTGCAAAGTGAAAGCATTTGAAATTAGTATTGTTGCCATCAAGTAAAACACAGATCAGAGCATACATTGATAGTTGAAGAGCAAGCTGAGGCAATTGGCGCACGCGTTGCGCTGATTGTGTTGCAAAAATACCTCAATGAGACGGTGCACGGCGTCCACGTTGTGGCGGCTCAGGAATGAGGAGCATAAGGGACTGGCCCTAAAAGTGTTTCATTAGTAAAATATGAACGTTTCATTATTTTATTATATATCGGGAATGCAACCTGCGATCTACCAGTTGCTGCAGCTCCTTGTAGTGCTCGAACAGTTCGCCCGCAGATTTCTGATCGCTAAACCAATCACTGGCGAAACATTGTTTCCATACACAGGCAACCACAAAGATGTCCTTGTGTTCGCGGTGTATAGCTCGGGCAACCTCCATTAGAGAGACCAGAACAGCTTCACTTTTCTGAGCCACCGTCTCCTCCACAATGGTGCGAAAGGCAACGCGAATCATGCGCCTGCCCTCTTCCGTATTGAGACTTCCTCCATAGCCACGGTGCAAGGTCATCAATGCCACATCCGAGTTCCCATTGTGCCATAGAGCAATCGCCTTGAACGGCGCCAAATCCGAATATATGCTTGCAAAGGGATGATTCAACTGACGACAGGTGTCGGCCAATGATTCTAGTTGCTGCATACGACCCAAGGAGCTTAAGTACTTTAGGCAGGAGATAAAAACCTCGTTGCAGGGCAACTGCTGCCAGCGCACGCATTGCCGTATTAAATAGAGGAAGTCCAACTTGTTTTTTATCTCCAGCGTGGCCAACAGCAAGTTGTCCAACTGTGGTTGTGAGAGAGATCGTATATCGAGGCCTAGCTGTGGGGAGCGCAGGGTTTTCAAGTCGCTCATCATGCCCTTGGACATGAGACCCATGTTCTGACCAAATGTGCTTCCTCCATAATTGGCCTCCTCGGCAGCGGGCTTCATCAGACTTTCACGCAATTCGCCCCATTTCTGAGTCTTGCGGTTGACTAACTCATTGGTGAAGCAATCAATGGCATCTAGTTGCGTGGACGACTTGCGCTGCTGCCGCTGCGACGCTCCCGGCCATAGAAAAGCGCTGAGGTAGTTCTGAAAGCGTTGCAAACCTTTTGGTGAACCAGGTGCTACAGTTGTTGTGCCGCTGCTGGTAAGGCGCGTTAGCATGGCCATCTCAGAATGGACGCCACTGGCTCTCAATCGGAGACCAGGCACTCACAACAGAACTCGGATTGTATAATTGTATTTTCTGTATTTGTATTTTTTTTCTTTTCGCACGCAGTTGTACCTTGAAACTTATCGATATAAACTATCGATAGGTTAGCTTATTCGACACAGATAGTTCATATAAAATATGTGCATGTATTTTGAAACATATTTACTGCCATTAAAACTTTATATTATCATAGTTTTATACATATTATTATTGGTTTATTAATTATAATTTGATGAAAAATATATTTGTATTACGATTATTGCGGTGCACTCTGCTCAGCATACCAATCTATAAGATATATATCTACCCGCTGTTTCGGACGAACGTATAATCTTCACAACTTGACCGCGCTTTAGTCCAAAATAACGAGCCACTGGGTCTCCCGCCTGGATACGCATCAACATGTTCTCCTTCAGCTTATATCTGCTGAGCAGTTCTTGCTTGTCCTCCGCTGTCATTACCACATGCTCCGGTACCAGCTCATGCTCCGTTATATTGATTAGCAACTCAGACTCCAGAAACTGCTCCAGAATGTACTTGGGCGCCATATCTACTAACGACTGCTTGGCCGAAGGCGTCATGCCACCTTGCACCACGACAATGGCCCTGTGGATGTTCTCCTCTTGCATGCGTGTGCAGTATGTCTTGATGGTTTTTATGCCAATTTTGGGCTCCTCAGGGAAGAATACAAACATTTGGTCAGTGGGATCATCGTTGTGTGCTACTAAGACGATTAAATCGGACCGCGAGGGACGTTTATCACTCGGCTTGTCACCAAACATTTCCTTAAACTGTTCCAGAGTCTGATCCAATTCATCCTGGGTTACAAGGTAACCACGATCATGACTCAGTTGCATGATCGTCTTACGTATACGCCAGAGTTTGTAAGTTTCCGCTTCATCATCCATTATTCTTTAGGTTTTTACTTAATTTTTTGTAAATATGCGAAACACGCCGCTTTACCGTGGGGGTTTGTCGATTTAATAGAAGCTGCACTCGATATTTTGTGTGATAAATAAGTGTTGGTGAATGCTTACATATCGTGCCTTACGAACACTTTAAACAGCACGTAAGATCTGCGCGCGCTCTAGCTGAATTTTAAATATGCAGGGGAATAACATATTGATATGCTTCGTTAGTTATCAAGTCGCGTATTGTCTGTTATTGTCGACTATGCTCACGTGTTGGCACTGCATAATGCACAAACTGCACTCCTTTTAATATTTTACGTATACAATTTAATTAGCAAAGAGACGCATTACAATAGCTGTACATTCAGTCATGACTTGTCATGTCTCTTACACTAGTATCTAGAAACGACACCAATGCTCTTGATGTTACATATGTATACACACAAGACTTGAGCTCAGCAGGAGTGATAACTAATATTTGCAGAATGATAGTTACGTTTCAATTATATACAGGGTATCTTACGTCAACTCTAAAGACACAGAATTGATGAGAGGCTTAAAATAATTTGAAATATCATCGTATGACTTTCGGTTTGGGGTTTCCTGAGGTCACGTCCTATGTCAACGCAAATGACTGACAGTTTATCTAATAGAAAATTTTCTGCACGTTGTGTTTTCAAGACACACATAGTTTCCCCCCATTGACAAATTGTGCGGAAAATATGAAAATGGATATGAATATTCATGGATTTCGCATTTTTAATATCAGTGCATATGATATCGTCTCTAAAAGCAACAGCAAAATAACCAAAGCAAAGAAATGCATTTAAGCCACTTTGACCATATGGTTGCCAACGCACAGAAAACAATAAGCTTTTCTATATATAAGTATATGATGGTATAAAGGTTTGCAAGAAATGCAA
Source organism: Drosophila stalkeri (assembly GCA_035047405.1). NCBI lineage: Eukaryota > Metazoa > Arthropoda > Insecta > Diptera > Drosophilidae > Drosophila > Drosophila stalkeri. Next base: position 176,958 of record JAWNPR010000090.1, on the reverse strand, counting down.
ATCTAATAAAAATCCACTTTGTGAAAGTATGAAAAATGACGATGAATTTCATTATAAATGCAAAAATTATTGTGGGCAACGAGATAAAAGGGCTGCTAAGCGTGCCTTGTGGCCGCGTCGTCAACATCAACGTCATCATCGTCATCTTCTTTATCAGCATCAACGCTGGACAGCTTCAGTAAAGCTGATCAAAATCATTGATGCGCAAAGCATGAGGAAGTAGCTGCAGCGAAACGTGGGGCTTGTGCGTGGAGCGTGGAGCGTGGAGCGTAGAGGTTCGAGCTTGGGGCATCGAACGGCGAACGTGGTGCATCCTTCAGTCGCGCAAAGTTTAAGCTAAGCTGTTGATAACATTGATGATAATAGCGGGAGGCGCGGAGGAGCTGCGTGGAGAAGGAGAAAGATAACCGCAGCGATAATAGGCGAAGCCACAGTCAGCGATGATAGAAAGAGAGAAAGAGAGAGAGAGAAAGGTAGACACACAGCTCAGGTGCGTGCGCTGCATTAAGAAATTTTGCTTTGAAGTAAAATATATTTTTATGCCCTGTACAATAGCTAAACGGTAATTCTTTCAACTGAAAGGTAAGAAAATTGACTGTTTTCTTAGCAATCCAAATTTTTTTAGAAACGATTTTAATTATTTAATAACTCAATTCATTCATTCTATAAAATCATTCGAGCCATAAAACATGTTAATCAATATTTGGTAGATAGGGTATCTTCGAGTCGACCCACTTTGCTGGTACACTCGTTCTCTTTGTTCGACAGCGACAGTAGGTGATGAGGACAGAATAATTTCATAGGATTGAACGTGGCGAGGAATGCATAATTATTAGCGTCTGTGTCCATTGACATTGAGCTAGTCAAATTATGGCAACTGTCTCAGCAAAAAAAAAAAAAAAAAAAGAAAGCGAAGAAAACAAACATAATCTAAGCTGCAGTACTCCAGCCTGCTCTGCTACTTTCCATCTGTTTGGATTCGGAACTGGCACGCAATTATTTGTATAGGAATTTAAATTGAATGTCAGTCTGTTTGTCTCCGTAGAAAAAATAGAAATGACAGACAGACACTCCAACACATTGGCAAGAGTAAGACTCAAGTGAGGAGAGTCGCAGTCGAAGTCATCTGCGAGACTCTTTCGTGCACACATGTACGCTCTCATATGTGAATCTGCGTGTGAGTGTGTATGTGTGTGTGTATGTGGGTGTGTGTTTGTAGAAGATGTTCGCTTGTTCCGTCTGCTGTAAAATTCCAAATTTGTTTTATTTGATTTCTGTGCTTCTGCTGCTGCTTCGCTCGTTTTCTTGCTCTGCTGCTACTGCTGCTGCTGCTGCTGTTGCTGCATATTTCCCTTTTTATGCAAAATATATGCTATAAATGGCACGCCCACCCACCTACGTCTCGCCCTATCTGCCGCCTGGGCCTCCTTTATTTGAATATCGTGTCACATGTCGCACGCAGTTAGTAGTTGCCGCCTGTCCGTTTGTCCGCCGTGCGCCGTGCGCCGTGCGCCGTCCGTAAGTTCGGTTTGGTTCGTTGTTATTGTAATTGTTGTAAATGTCGCCAGCGACAATATCACATTTGCATATTTTTGTGCAAACACACGGCGACCCCTGACCCCTGCCAGCCCCTGCTGAAGCCCTGTCCCCTATACCATAGCCCACCCGCTCCATGTGCGCCTCGCTGTGTGCATTTTTACTTAATTTTATTTGTATTGGATTTGCGCTGATGTCTCCTTGAAGCCCACTTCTGCGAGCTTCTCCTGCTACTAGTGCTGCTACTGGTGCTGTTGTTGCTGCTGCGGCGTTTTGGAATTTTGCAATTTTCACAATAAATTTTAATTCAATTTACTGTTAAGTTCACACAACTAAAAGCAGACGCGGAAGTGCACATTCTGGCATGACAATCGTCCCCCTCTCAGCAGCGCCAACATCCTGCATCCTGTAGTTGGAATTGAAATTTGAGAGCTACAGAGCTGGTTATCTAGATACAAGATACAGTGCCAGCTGCCATAGTTAAACTCTTTAACTCTGTCTGTCAACTACAATTGAGCCAGATGAAAGTTAATCTCTGCCTAACTGAGCTATCTGATTTACTATATTCCATGGTGTACCTAGTAAGCTGTACTGCAAGAAGAGAGCAGAGAGCAGAGAGAATATGAAAGAAACTTCCTCTAGATAGATAGACTTTGACTTTCTACAATTAATTTCTCTGCACGACAGGTACTTGCCAGACGAAAACTATGAGTGACAGACTAACACGAGGTATTTGTCTCTGGCTTTTTCTCCCCTTCTGTTTCTATGTCTCTATCCGTTTCTCAGTTGCTCTCACTCTATATGTAGATAATTGTCTCCAGCTCCATTTTCTTCTTTCTCTCTCGCCTCATATTTTATATGTCAACGCAAAACATTTGAAAACGCTTAGTTACAGATAAAGCAGTTATTGATAAAGCTCTGCTATAGCTGGTGAGTACTGTAGTGTTGCTTTGCAAACTGTTGTAAGTTGTGTGCTCTGCCTCTGGCTTTGGCCCTGACGCTTGCCTCTTGGCTTGCTTTGCAACTGTCTCTGGCTACGCTGCAAAGTATGCAATAATTTGCGCATATTATGGTAATGGCCGTCGCGCATGTGCAGCAATTTGGATTCTGATTGTGGACCTAAGCTCACTGATTAGTTTAAAGTGAATTGAATGTGTGCGGGGAGTGGGAGTGGGAGTGGACGTGGGAATGGGGATGGTGTGGGTTGAGGCTAGCATAGACGACACTTTCGACTTCAGACTACACTCATTTGAATTTCTTATCAAAATTTGTTATTCACCATTGGTTTAATTTTACGAGTTTCATACGGCTCAGATAATTGGCGTAAATGGCCAAACCAGTGCAGCAGGACTCTCACGTACCTCAGCCTCCGGTTCCGTCTGTTCTGTGAGTAGTATTTGGATTTTGTGAAGAATTTGGCTTTAATCCTGAATACCGTTGAAATGTGCCTGCAGCACTTTACCCAACAGTCCATCCAGATCGTCGATTTACTTCTACAATCCATACGAGAAACGCTCTGTTGAGGTGCCCCTAACGTAAGTGACTGGTCGAGGGGTGTTGCCTGTTATGAATCGAGCATTTTGCAGCTAATACTTATTCAACATCTGTTCCAACAGCAACTTTGATGCATTCATTTCACTGCTAAAATGTGTGATTGGCACTGGCATTCTGGCCATGCCACTGGCCATGCGCTACGCTGGCATCGTGTCCGGTGTGCTACTTTCTGTGTTGCTAATGGTCCTACTTACCTATTGCATTCACTTGCTGGTGAGTATCTGCAGTTGCCTACTGTGCTATCTATGCATGGTCGAAATCGCAATTATGTGCATTTAGCCTTCCCGCACAGATCACTGGCATGACCGAGTGCTGTCGACGCATCCACGTGCCGCAAGTATCCATGCCGCAGGCCGTTCAGATTGCCTACGAATTGGGACCGGGTTGTGTGCATTGCTTTGCCCGCGCTGCTGGCATTTCGACCACCTGTGTTTTGGTCTTTGGCCAGTTTGGTCTCTGCTGCGTTTACATTGTGTTCGTCTCAAAGAACTTTAAAGAAATCGGCGACTTCTACTTCAAGGACTTTCACGAGCGCTATTACGTTCTCGGCGTCTGCGTTCTGCAACTGCCTTTCTTTATGATACGTAAACTGAAGTTTTTGGTACCACTGAATCTCGTCTCGAATATTCTGCTTTATGCCGGATTCTTGTGCATCATGTATTACTTGTTTCAGGGCTTGCCTAGTTTACACGATCGGGAAATGTTCAAGCCGCCTCAGGACTATATGATGTTCTTTGGCATTGCTGCGTTCTCGCTTACAGCCGTCGGCTCAGTACGTACAACAGCGATTCTTTCTTAATTACCCTAAATAATATAGACTTTTAGATGCTGGTTGTAGAAGCTAATATGGCACATCCACAAAGCTACCTGGGTTTCTTTGGGGTCCTCAATCTAGCCGTCTTCTTCATACTCTGCTCGAATATATTTTTTGGGATCATGGGCTATTGGCGCTATGGCGAGCAAGTGGAGGCCAGTATTACGCTCAATATTCCCCAAAGTGAAATGTAAGTGGATTCTATAGTCTGTACTTAAACGGTTATTATATTTTGTTTTCCATTAACTTCTTCCTCTTCTATTGCAAGCCTGTCGCAATTCATCAAGGTAGCCATAGCGTGTGGCATTTTTTTGAGTTACCCGTTGAACGGATTCGTGTTCATAACGATTGTCTTCAGCGATTACGGCGATAAAACAGTTCCGCACAAGTGCCGCACTACAGCGGAAGTCTTAGTGCGCCTCTCTTTCCTCTTCTTAACAGGTAGGTGCAGCAGTTGGGCTTTCTCTTATCACCTCTATTTGTCTGTGTTCTCTTCCCCCTTAAAGGCATCGTGGCTGCTGTGGTGCCCAATCTGGCAGCTTTGACAGAGCTGGAAGGCGCATTTTCGCTTTGTAATTTAAACCTGATATGTCCTGCGCTGATTGACATATTTGTTAACTATCAGACGGGCTATGGTCGCCTGCGCTGGAAGCTAATACGCGATATTCTGCTTATAATAATCGGCATTATTTTCGGCGCTGTGGGCTGCACTGTGGCCATAAAGCAGCTGGTGGCTGATCTATCGGCGAAGCCTTCTGTGCACAGCAAAAGTTGATAATGGCAACTTCCTGGCGCTGTATTTAACAGTTAAGCTCTTTTCTCTATTTAAGCAGGTTTTAACATTATTTGCAGTTGTTGCTGTCGCTGCTGCTGCTTCTGCTGTTAGTTGTCTGCTAAGCTTTGTTGAGTTTTAATTAATTGGCCGGGCAAGTGTTTAGTCGGTGGTTGTTCATCCCAGCTAAGCCAGTGACCAGGAATAGTGTATATTCGACTAAAATTTGTTGCCATTTAAGATGCTCTTCGTTTTCCCGTAAATTGTTCTCTCTATGTTTGTAACAGATAATATATATCAAATCATTAGCTAGTGCAAATGAGAGTATCGATAAAAATAGATAACAATAATCTAGCAGATATACCTACGTATGTTATACTTAATTCAGATAGCTGTCTAACTTATGCATAGGGTATTTCAGAGTCGAGTATTTGCATCTTACATATGATATCGATTGTTGGTGGCATTAATTAGGCACTGCCTCAACTGCACGTAAGCTGATCAACTGCGCAAATCATTTTAAATGAAACTAGCTGTAATCAAATGCAGTCAGTCAGTCAGGCAGACAGAAGGACATACAGACGAGAGCCACAACAATTGCGCCGAGTCCTTTGCGATTCTAAAATTGAATTCCTTGCCTCAGCGGAGCCCAAATACAGAACTTGCTTGCCAAAGTTCGTTGGTAGCTGTTGTGGCCCCAGCACAATAAACTAAAAGACAAATACAAATACAAACTCAAATGCGCCGAGACGTCCTGCCATTCCGTTCCCGGACACCCAGCTACAGCAAATATATACATATATAAATAGGCATAGCTAAAGCAAGTGCAACTGCTGACGTCGACGCCGGCGTCGATGCCGACTGTTGACTGTGGCAGTGTAAATAGCAAAATACAATAAAAAAAAATATAAATGAAAATAAAATAAAATAAAACAAAAAGAAATGCAAGTAGAAAAGGCATGATGTGAAAATAGTAAAGCAGCTCCTCAAGGAACTGCACGACGACGATTGCGACCACTGCAGCAAACACACAAAACACAATTTCCATTCTTCAAATAGGAATACAAAACAACAAAATAAACGAGCGAATAAAAAAGAAGGAAGAAATCTTGCAACTGCCTGCGACAGAGCTCGCGAAGGGAGGAGGCAAACTAAAAGAGAGATAGAGAGAGAGAGAGAGAGAGTGATTGAGAGAAGGAGAGGGAGAGGGAACGCAACAAAGGCCGAGGCTGTTGTCCTCGGGCATGATTTTTGCAGACATGTTGCTTAAAACTTAATTTACAATCGCTTCGCAATGGCCCTTCTCAGCCATCCAGAGGAAATCAGCTAAACAAGCGCCAACCAAAATGAAATCCAACCTAGGCTGAGGCTGAGCGACTTAGCTGCGACCAGGATACCAAAATTTGCTAGCGGCGGCCCGTTACAAATAATTTTTTCATATATAATTTTTTGGGGCTTTGCTTACACTAAAAAAAAAAATATAACAACTAGTAGGTTTTTTTGCCAGGTTGTCAGTACAGCATCGTGTTAGTGTCATTATCAAACAATTGCGCGGTGGAAAGTCAGCTAAAGAATGCCACATTCAGTCAGTCAGACAGACAGACAATCAACTTGCACAGTCTTCTAGTTCGTTTACGTCACTGGGATCTCTCACATGACCGTCCGAAAGTTGTCGCGCTGCCTCACATGGCGGCCCTCAAACAATGATTGCCACAACTTTATTTAGTGGAGAGTTGTGGAGCTATGGAGTTGTGGTACTTCGAAGCGCTCTAGCATATGTATACTCGTCTATGTGACAGCCTTTCGTTTTTCGTAAATTGAAAAATTCCAATTTTAGTGCAAACATTCGCGTACAGAATAAGAAAATATTTCCACAAATTGCGACGTGCGTACATATCTAGGCGTTCGTTTAGTTGATTGCATTTTTAATTTTTAATTTTTTAAATAGTATTTTAATATAATTTCTGCAAACTGTTAGAGAGACATACAAAAGGAGCATGAAGAGAGCAACGAACAGCGATCCCGTTAGACTTATGCTTAGCAGTTGACAGTGTTGCCTACTCTTCAGGGCTTGTACAAAAACAGTCAAACATATAAATCGTCAAAAGTCGGGGAGTTTAGTTTAACTTTGATAAGTTGTCAATATCTTGCTTAGGGCTCTTTAAAATCTTTAAAAGAAAAAATAAATCATTATTATTGTAGCTAACAATAACAGAAAAACAATTTCTAATTTAATATAGCGCAAATTCACGCCAGGAGCTATTTCACCATGCTCACGCTCAATGTTTGTTAAATGCAAGAACAAGCTAAAAATTGCCAAATTGGCAAAGCTGCTAGCAGGCTGAACGTAAGAAGAGTGAGTGAGCGCGGGAGCATAAAGGATCAGTTGTGTGCTGGCAATAGAGCCTGACGGACGGGTGTCTTAGTGTTCGGTCGTACATGCAATGCAGATTCCGTTATAGTTTTTTTTATATATATATGTTATTTATTAAATTCGGTTGATGTAAAGTACAAACGTTTAAGTTGTGTTCGTTGATCGGCAGTGCAATTCGTACACTCGAATCAATGGCGTGTTCATATAAATGGAATTATTTGTGATGTAGTTTTTCATATTTGAGAATATGTATGGAAGAAGAGATAGAGAGACAGATAGAAAATGAGGTATGTACAGCTTTTGATCCTGTTAGATTTCTGTCATACAAGCTGCACGTACATATATCGAGTGTTAGTATGCGAGCGAAAGAGGAGGCATAAATGTGTAGTTGTGCCTGGTAGATTGTTCTTGACGGTCGGTTATTTTGGTGCTCAATATACATACACACAAATTGGTGGCGAATGATGCAAAAGCAGCAACTATGCGCTGTGTGTTGCTCATTGCTTGTTGCTCGTTCTGTTAACTTAGCTGAATATATGTAGATAAGAATATAGAGAGATAGAGTGCAAATGAGGTATGTACAGCTTCTGATCCTGTTAGATTTCTGTCTTGCAGGCTGTACGTACATATATCGATTGTGAGTATGCGAGCGAAAGAGGAGGCATAAATGTGTAGTTGTGCCGTGTAGATTGTTCTTGACGGTCGGTTATGTGTGTAAACGGTGTACTTGACGGTCGGTTATGTGTGTAAACGGTGTTCTTGACGGTCGGTTATGTGTGTAAACGGTGTTCTTGACGGTCGGTTATGTATGTAAATCACTTGTGAGCTTTATCTAAAAAAAAGTTGATTCCTAAAGATCTTTCCCAAAAAGGAGATTTTATTAATGGGACATTTTTTTTTTCGTTCTTCTTTGCTGCAAATGTTGTCTTACCATAAAGCCTAATCATTTTCCCCTGCAATGTGCTTGTGTTTTGTGTGTGTTTTTTTGCTAGATTTTTTTTTTTGAGTTTTCTTGTGTGATTTTTTTTTTTTTTTTTTTGTGTTGTGTATTTACCAATGTGCTCTGAAGTTCCTCATAATTCGGTAAGTGAAATTTTTTAATTCTACATATGCATAAATATTTCTATCTATACTATACATATATAAGGAAACATATCTTAATATGAACAAAATTTTGGTTTTGATTTACATAGCATGAGGTTTCCTATAAAACGATTTTCGTTCTGGTATTTGTTTGAAATCCAATATTTCAACCCTAACAAACAAAAAAAGTACGATAAAATAAAGTTGGAAAATTCAATAAACAAAGTGAAAAGTCTGTTCTTCCCATGGCTGTAACAGTACGCCCGCAACCTTTCATTACTACTAAATAAGTATTTATATATGTGGTTACCTCATGCTTTGTCAACTGACTTTGGCACGTTTCATTTTTGCCTTCCAACATTTATTTGCTTGGCTTGTAAGGCTACGTCGATGCTTCGTTGATGTCTGCTGCTTGATGCTTGATGCTGGGGCATGTCATACTTGCTCGTATTTGGTTTGGCCACACATTCTATGGCTGTGTGGATTTGTCTTTGGTTTGCTTCATTCTTGATTTCAGTCTTTGACAAGTGAAAGCGCCTAAATGCGGTTAAGGATGTGTTTTGCATGCTGAGGGGATTTTAAATTACACACAACGATCCAACAATGGTCAAAAAAAAAGGTTGGAGGAAGTAAAGAAGTAAATTAAATTGAAAGCGCCGCAGCAAATTGTCACAGTGCAAAGAAAGAGATAGGATCTTAGAGTTATTTGAAGTATTTACTTATTTATTTCTTATTCAATGAAATTTACTTGAGAATTTTCCAAGCAGCAGAAAGAAACTGCCTCAAGTCACATACTCGCTGTATTCCTTTTCTGCTATTCTTTTTTTTTTTTTTTTGTTTTATTTATTTTTTCTGCTTTTTGGGATTGGAGAGCGAGGCTGGACATGTGCAATTTGAATTGTGCAGGCTAGCCGTGCTCTCAGGGTCTACTGACATGGAGTAATGCTGGTATGCAAGCTGAAACGTTGGATTTGCTTACAGTCATTCATCTTGACGAGTTTGTCTCTGGCATTTGCTTGTGTTTTGCGGCATGCGAATTGTAGATTTTTCAACCAAAATGCTTTGCATTAGACTATAGAGATAATGTAAATACAAAAGGGCGGGAAGAGAAGACTTTACGCAGAATACCGAACAATTGGTTAGCAATGTGCAAGTGCATAAGTTGGCATTATGCAACAAATATGTGCAGAGTGTAATGGATACAAAGCAAGAGTCCGGGATAGCGGGCAATCCTGGTTCAGGCCAGCTCCAAGGCTCATGCCTTACGGACAAGCTAGGCCAGAGCGGCTAACACGTTGAATGAGTTCGACCAGTTCAAAACTGTATTGAATTTCAGAGCTTAAGCTTACAAAAATGGCTGCAGTGTCGAGCAGTCTCCGAATCACTTTACCCAATTTGTACGCTGGATTGTATACACTGTTTGCCTGTTAACTTATTTGCATCGCCGAGGGGCAGTCGGAAGGTACGTAAACATATGCGTGTGCGTGTTCGTGTGCATCTTAAAGATATATTGTAGCAAAAACTGTTGGTAATTACCAACTATAGTGGCAGGAACAAAGAGGAAATTAACTGGGCATGCAACTAATTAAGTGTGTGAATTCCAATCAACTCGAGGCAACTCTTGCAGCTCTGGCCTTCTCTTCTGCCTATCTCTCTCTCGTCATGGGCTGTTTGTTGCCTCGTCTAATGAACAAACTAATTGCAACGGCAACTGCAAAAGTAATCAAAGTGGCAGTCAGTACCAACCCCAAGTCTCGACTCTCTACTCTCAACTCTCGAGTCCCGAGCAAAACGGCAATAATAACAAAACTTTGTTGAAGAATTTTGAGAATGTTGCACAAATATGCGCAAAATGCAAGAAAATATGCTTGGACGGCCCCGCCTCACATACACAAATTCAACAGCGAGACAGAGAGTGTGGGCGAGCGAGAGAAAGAGAGAGAGAGAGAGAGAGTCAGAGAAAAACTGAACTGAAGTGTTGTTGCTGTTGGCTTATATCAATAATTGCCAAAAGCAAATTGGAAAAGTTATACGCCTGCAGTTAATGCGACCAGCGGAAATAGTCGTAGCCCATAACAGCAGCAGCAGCATTCAGACTCAGCGGAAGTACTGCAATGCACACACGTATATAGAGACGACATACATATATATGTACACACAAGATATTTACATAAATATACCAAAATACTTACGCTGCCATACCTATTATTTTCTAACTTAACCTGCTTTTATTTACATGATATATATGCTGTGTAGGCACGATCTCTCTAAATAGGCAAATAGCGTATTTCAGGTGCGTTGCACGCCAACTATACGCTCAGAAGTTCACGTTTTGTTTTATTTTATTTTATTTTTTTTTAACTTTTTTTGCGAAACTTCTGAAGCCGCTCTCCAAGTATCGACATTGGCATCAATTTAATTTTGGGTTCCTTCGACTACTTTGCATTATTAAAACTGCGGGCTAAACTTTTCGAGCAGCAAACTTGGAACATTTTTGGCAATGGCAATGAAAGCAAATTTTGGTCTAAGCGGTTTATGCGGCTCATTGAATTGATATTTGCAATTAGATCTAGATCTAATTACATGATAAAATAAATTGCTGAATATGGACTATATAAATGAGACTTTACGATTTGTTGTCATCAGTTTTAAATCAGTTATTAATATGAGTATTTCGTATCTGCTGCTTACATTTTGTTGCTTTGTCGGCGTTGAGGTTTGTCACTGGCATTGAAGGAAAGTTGTGAATTATATTGAAATATTTGTGTTTCATTCACTTGCTAGTCTCGATATGCCAAAGTCGAAGCGAATCTGGCACTGACCGTAATCGAGGATTCTCCGCGCCAGTTCAGCGCAGATCATGTGCGCCTCTGTGCTCAGCAAACGGAGCTATCCTTAAAGGAGCTGCTCCGGTTTCATGCTAACGATGGAAGCAATGTCACTGAGGCCACACAATGCTTCACGCATTGCCTTTATGAGCAAATGGGGCTGATGCACGATGGTGTATTTGTGGAGCAGGATCTAGTTAGTCATCTGTCGGATGTAGTTAATCCTACCTGGTGGTCACAGCGTCCCTGTCATTCACTGCGCGGTGCCAACAAGTGCGAAACTGCCTACAAGATTCATCAATGCATACAGCAGATCCAGCATGAGACATTCAACTTGGACAACGGAAAGGTCGAGGCAAATGCAAGCCAAGTTACTACGACAGATCGCTATTAATGGTAGAAATTGATTTGGTTGTGGATATTCATAATTAACACATTTACATATTAACTGGTGCAGGTCTACATTCGAAGCTAAGTCCTTAATACCCAAACATTTTATTAATCACATATGGAATATATAAAAGATTATTTGAAATGATGCATTTGTAAGCGATGTTCTCTCTTTACTTGCCTATCATCTACTTTGGGGTAAGCTAACAACTCAACGAGCTCCCTGTGACAGTGAGTTGGTTGTTGGCTGCTTGCACTTCGCCTTAGTCAAAATCCTGATTCGAAGTCAGCAGTTTGTGTTTGGGGAGGACTGGATAGTTCAAGGCAAAGTTCTAATGCTCTTAACGCTTATGTCTAACCACCCGCTTATTGATGTGCTAAAATATATGTGTGTCCATATACTCATATAAGTATCAATGTGTGTGTGTGTGTGCTGGGATTTGCTGCTACTTGCTGTCGGTTGTCGCCATTGCTAGTGCGTCTCTTATTCAGCCTTATACTGGCAGGCACATCGACAGCCGTCGTACAACTTTTGACATGTCTGCCTTGTAATTCGCTGAAAGTAGTTTTATGTCCAGATTTGGAAAAGGATGTCTTCTGCTAACATTCTCTCACTGCTTTCAGTTTGTCTGGGAAAACATAATTCTTTTTTGTGTGCTGTTTATAAAAGTGCATTTAACTGAATACCGCGTTGCTGCCCAGCTTCCACGTCGCACAGTTAATATTCCATTTGCCTACAAATTTGTGTCGCCGTAAATCAAATGAATAATTTAAGTTGTTGGCGGTCGATCTGTCGAGCGCGTCAAATGATTCATTTTTTGATTTACATCAGCAACAATTCGAAAAGCCAACAAAAACAATAATATCAAGAGAGCTTTGCGTAATTGCATTAAATGGTATGGAACCGAGCCCATCACACTGCACAGTCGAAGAAAGGGCTCTGTAAAAAACCTTTTTCGCGTTCAACATCAGCGCACAAAATTCCAATTTATTTTAATTGATTTATTAATGATTGAAATGTTGCATAAATGTAACGATAAATATTTTATTCTTGTTCTCTCTTTCTCTCTCTCTCTCTCTCTCTCGCTCACACACACACACACACACACACACACACACACATACACACATATACACTCTTTCTCACAGACTGTCTCACACAGTGCCTTTCGTTTAATTTGCCCAGAAGCAAATTAAGTTTTGGTATATAAAAGCAGATAGCGAAATCGTTACATATTCCAATAATATACTTTGTCAAACCGAACGGAGCCACTTAACTTCAGCAATCAGTCTTAGACTAATTCCCTTAGCGATTGGGGAGTCGATTCTCTGCAATAGGTTTCAAGATTAGGCATAATTATGCAATTTCCTCTTTAACGCTCAGCAGACAGACACAAAAGAGTTAAATTCAATAAAATTTACATTTAACCACAAAAACAACTCAAGTTTTACCGACTGACAATAAAAAGAGTAGAAAAACGAAGCACAAAGTTAAGATAAAAGTTGAACAAAGAATGGAGATGGGACAGAGACAGACACTGAAGCAGATAGAGGGTCGGAGAGAGAGAGAGAGAGAGAGAGAGAGGGAGAGAGAGCGAGAGAGAGAGAGAGAGAGAGAGAGAGAGAGAGAGTGAGAGCGAAAGAGAGGGAGAGAGAGAGACACTGAGGGAGTAAGATACACTGAGAGAGTCTGGTGCTGGCTGCAGATGCAGAGACTTATGTAAATTGAAATTCAAGCGCTCAAAACAACAGCACAAACAACTGAGAAAACAGCAGAAAAACTGACGGTAGTTATAAAGAATTTTCATTCATTTCGAATTACGCTGCATGAGTGTCAAAATGGCGGCGTTTGGCCGTAAGCCATAATTGAAGGCAAGGCTTATGAGGCAAAAGGCGAGGGGGCGAATGAGGCTCGGTAGTGGGCACGGGAATGGGCCAATTGGCTGGCTTTCGTCGCCAGTCAACTGCTGCAGACCAAAATTCAATTTCATGCCGCGTGACACAAAGACAAAGGCAGGCAGTAGCAACAGCCGCGGCGACAACCGACAGACAAACAGTTCACAGTTCGCAGCTCGCAGCTCGTAGCTCGCAGTTCTCAGGTTCCAGTTCCCAGCTGCCAGCTCCCAGCTCCCAGCTTCCAGTACTTTGTTCCTTGCTTCTCTGGCCCTAGTGACTAATTCCAATCCCCTCGCGGTGGGCGCAGCTGGGCTAACGACGTCGTCAACTTGGCATTCACAAATGTGCGCACTTCGCTCAAAAGAATTTCAAATTAGCCACTTTTGCTTAACAATTGGCACAGGGCGACAAATTAAAATCGTCCGGCCAAAAGCCCTTCCTTGAAAACGAATGGAGCTGGGGAATGGTAAGATTGGAGTTCAGGTGGGACTGACACAGTCGGCGACAATTTAAAGTCAAGTGCGGGTATTGAGCAAAAATAATTGCCGCGCGAAATGCACTTGAAATGCAGATAAGTGGAGACGGAGACGCTTTGCGGACTCACTTCGATCGGCCATTAGCGCCATTTACTTGAATCAACGTACTATGAGCTAAAGCTCAATACATCCACATCTACATATAATCGCGTATACATACATAGAGTCTGAACAGCTGCTTACCAATGCCCTATGACCAGCTAAGTGGCAAAATTTCAATGGAAAAGCGAAATCGCAAAAACCAATTGAGAACGCGGTCTAGCCAGCAACAACATCAACAACAACAGCAACAACAACAACATCAACAGCAACAGCAATAGCAATAGCAACAATTTCTAAATCAAGCCACAGCGTTAACCAAGCCAATGGTCAACTATGTGGTGTAGGTAAAGCAGCTGACAGCATTTACAATATTCAAGGGATTTCACTTCGGTTCAATGATGCAGACGAGCTGCAGTTTCAGATGCGTAAATATATTTGAATGATAATTGCAATTTAATTACTTTATTTCATAAAATGTTTATAGTTTATTTTATGCATGCATGATTCCTATTACTCACATCCGTGACATTTTCTAATAGAAGAGCAATGGTATTTGTTAGTTATTTATAATTCAAGAACAACTTTTAGTAATAAAAATGTTATTGATTGACTGTAGATTAGTTGTGCATGGGTAGATTTCACTTTATTTAATAATAATTTCACTTCAATTAATAAATAAACATAAATTGTAGTTTAATTGATTAATAAGTGATTTCTGATTCATCGTTGCTTTAAATATAAATTTGAAGACATATTGTTGCCGAAGTCCAGCAATTGCTGTAAGCCAGACAAATATTTCTTATTTATAACACCATTTGTTTTTTTTGGTTTTGTCGCCGGCTGAGCAAACTTATGGACCTGGAAGCTATTGCTTGTGAAAAAACCCCTCTACCTAGTTTCAGTTGTCGCCTGCTTCGTTTCCCTGTTTTTAGGCGCAATAAAAAAAAAAAATAATAAAAAAAATTAAACCGCATCGAATGCGCAGTAAGAAACGAGCGACAAACAGGGCAAAAAGCCAAAGCCAAATCCGTAGCCAAAGCCAGAGATCGATAAGCAGAAGCTGAGAAAAATGTAAATAAAGGCCCTCGATTGGTTAGCAACCGCAAAATCTCATCACGTTGCGCAAATACTGCCGCGTGTTAGGCCGGCGTTCAAGTGTAGATTAAAAAATGGCCGCAAATAACTTTAGGCGTCGCTCAGAGACCGCCAAGCGGGAAGAGCAGGCAACACGGGGCGCCCCTAAAGTAGGCTAGGCGTGGCGACGTATTCACACTTCAAAATCGATTATACGGCCATGCCCCTGTCGCCCCCGTGCCATTGTCGCACATATGCGTGTGTGCGTGTGAGTGAGTGTGTGTGCGTGCAACTTTTGCTAAATCACGTACAGCCAATTGCCAATTCCTGATTGCCAATTGAGAATTCGGCGTTTGTGCGCGTGTTTACACGCCTAAAAGTGTGCTAGCAAGCATTTAATTGCGTAGTTTTGGGCTTAGCGTGGGACACTACACTTTTCTACTCTTCCTTAATTAGGCAGCGGCCATGGCAGCGGTTGCAGCAGCAGCAGCGGCAGCGTTTTACGATATTTTTGCCATATCATGGCAGCCAAATGAACTGACAACTCGGCAACTCGGCGAGCTTCGCATCCATATGGAGCATGAAATTTCAATCATTAGTCATAAGGCACAGCAGGCGACGTGCCAAAGGGCGACAGCCACGAAGACAACAGACGACAGCGGAATTTCTTCATTTACAGGAGCATCCTCGACGCTCCTGTCGTGTCTGCTCGACACTGCTGACAGGACACCCAGCAAAGCGCCGCGATGCGGTTGTGGTCGCGTTTCTGCGGATAGATTTGCCAACCAACTGGCAGCTGTTGATGTTGCCTTATGGCAACGGCTGCTGCTGTTGCTGCTGCTGTCTCTGTGTGCCTGTGTATGCGTGTGTGTGTGTGCCATGCATATAATTGGAGACATTTGTGGCCAGGCCCAACGCCTGCTTATTGTTTTAATTAAGAAATTTCAGCTTGGGGTCTATTAAAATCTTCCACAGTTTAAACCAAAGCTTCAGCTAAGGGTATAGCTGCTGCTGGCGACCAGTTACAAGACATTAATTTACATGCTGTCAGCTAGCTTTCTGCAGTCTGCTTCTCATTTTATGCTTGGTATTCAACCCCAGCCCTAGCCACAGCCACAGCCCCAGACCCAGCCTAGTTCCTACTCCAACTGCAACTGCAACTCTAAGTTCAATTCGTCTTCGTGGCCTCTGCTGGTTAATGAGTTATGTCAAAGGAAAACAATGTTTGTTACTTCATTTATATGCCATTATTATTTCTGTTGTGGTTGTCGTATCCATTCTTCTCTTGTCTCTCTTTCTCTTTTTCTTTCTCTTTCTCTTTCTCTTTCCTCCCTCTCTCTGTCTTCCTTTCTATCTGTCTCCCTCTCTCTCTTTTTCTATCCCTTGCTTATGTCTTAGTTTTTCTTTCAGTAAATGCAGCAACAACTATTCTTCTATTATGTTGCTTGTTATTTGCTCTGCTGCATCTCTCCTCCTCTACCTGCTGTTGCTTTTGGTCGTGCTTTTGCTCCTGGTGCTCCTGCTTCTGCTCATGGTGCTCCTGCTGCTGTTTCTGCTGTTGAAGCTGCTTCAGATTCTTCTATGGCTAGTGCCAGTGCAGTTGTTCACTGCTCATTGTTGATGGCGAAAGTTTTTGTGCGGTTGCATTGCAGCATGATTATGATTGTATTTCGTCATGTCACTATTATTTGCTATTTTTCGCTTCAGCTTATGCCCCTCAGCGTTTTCATTTCTGCAGCTTCTTCGTGTGCACTAAATTTAATTTACGCCAAATCAATTTAAAATTTAATTCAATGACAGATTCCTTGTTATATATATATTTTTTTTTCATATTTTTGCTTTACAAGGTTTTCACTTTGTGGCATGTGGCCCATTGATGTCGTAAAATAGACAATTGAAATTTGCTTGTAATTAAAATTAATTAGCTGCACAAATATTTGTCTTGCTAATAGCTTTGATAGAATGTTATTGTTCATTATCGAAACAGTTCAACCGACGTTGACAAGCTAAGCTAATGCTGCTGCGGCTACTGCAGGTAATATTTAATATATAAGGTTGCCAGGAACAAAGCCAACAAATCAAAATATCTATTAAGCTGACTGACTGTTACGCCCCTTTTTGCCAACTCCTACTTAAATTGTGATTAAACTGTCTTACTCGTAGTAGGGGGGCGTGCCAGCTACGACATGTGCACAACAAATAAAAACAACAGAAGACAGCCGACAACAACAGTTAATAGCGACAAGCGCAGTTTATCAAATTAACTGCGCTTGCAGGAACACCTTTTCCTTGGTTGGGGCTGGGGGTGATGCTGAGAGGAATGAGGTTGTGTGTAGGAGTCGGTAAGGGGTTCGAGATGTAACGAGTTGTAAATGTGCGTGCGTCTCCCTTTTGTGTATGGGAATGAGTGTGCGGGTGCGGGTGAGCGTGTATGTGTGAGTGCTGTCATCTAATGATAAATTGCAATAAAACACTCGTGATCCAGAAAAATAGAAATAAAAGAAGAACCCACGAATATGATAAATGGCATTTTGTATTGTGCACTCCGCTCTCCAGAGCTCTCCAAGCTCTTGTGGTGCTCGTCGTTGTGGGTCGGCTTTTTGGCACTGGATTTCGCACTTGGCCGCCGCATAACCGCGAGCGTCTTTTAGTAACGGAGTAACAGTTACTCAGTTTCCTGCACGCTTGACTGTTTTTCCTGCTCTGGCTGGGATGGGCCTGGATGGGCCGGGATGGGCCGGGCTGGGCCAGCAGTAGATATTCGCTTTTGTCTGCCTTGACTTTTCTTACAATGGAAACACGTACATTTCTCAAACGTACGTGATGTCGAGTATTCATCAAGCATATTCGTTTGTTTGGCTGACGCTAACACACACTCACGCTCATACTCACACTCAAAGAGCGGGATCGTAATGAAAACATTGTCATAGCAGTTCGTAGACGAAGTCAAGTCTGTATCGGTGTGATTGTATTTGTGTGTGTGTAGGTCGATTAACTGTCTGTGTAAGAAGTATTTGTTGTTGATTATTATTTTCTTCAACTTTTTACAGAACTTGTGCCACACAGCCAGTCTGACAGCCATTTTGAATGCAAGTCGCCTATTAAAGTTCTTGTAGCAGAAACAGAAAACAATTTATTCTAATTTGTTGTTTGGCCTTAATTAACATTAACTAAGCAAATTATGAATGTATAGGTATTTATATATAATTGTTCGTGTATATAGATATACAAATATAGATATATTTGAAAATTTTAAGACATGAACAGGAAAATAACATAATAATTATCTTATTTGCTATTCATTTGTTCGGCAAATAGCAGCGGATAGATAGCATAAGAAATGCTAAGCTTAAGCCTTATCTGATAGCTGTTAACTAACAGAGTTTATGTTGTTCTACTGTTAATGCACAGTGGTATGTTTGCAACTGTTATACGCGCAACAGCTTATAGCGTAGAGTTAGAGAGCGAGCCAGCGAATTTCTCTTATATACACAGGACTCTCTTGATTCTCTTCTCAAATTTGAGAATAACAAAATGGAGAATTTCGAAAGCGTTTCGTTTTTTGCGAATTTCGAAGTTGTCGACCACGTTTCTTGTCGTCATGTGGCGTCATTAATCATGCTTAAATATACAGGCCATATCGAAAGCAATTGTGCAATTTGGGCAACAATATTATTTCAATTACGCTTGGCGACCAGCAACAAACGCTTAAGCGCTTTGTTGGCCCGATGCTGTTCGCTGTCGTTCGGTGAACATGTTGTCCAACTGGCATTGGCGTTGAGCTACAGGCGCTCAGCAGGCAGTTGACAGAATTTTTTTTTTATTGATGACGTCGGTGGGGTCCAAAAAACGTAACTCACTTACTGTCTTAATGTCACACATTAAATGCACGCAATGACCGAGATGGATGCTGTAAGCCTGAAGCAGACGAGGAGAACAGAGCGGGATATGAGTAAAGTGTGAAAGGTTGTCCAGATTTAAGTACAAGTGCAAATATGCAGATTGAATTCTTTTGCAAACTAATGCAATTATCTGAGTGTCAGAGAGAGTGTGGGTGTGTGCGTGTATGTAGGTGCCACTGTGACTATGTGTTAGTGTATCTTTGTATCTTTCCGTGTCATTAGCATGCATGCTTGCATTGCCCCCCAATGGGTGCCACACACATAATTCTAGAGTGTTCCGGCTAATGTGTCCTTAATAGCGACATCATCGCTGCTCGTGTTGCTGGCCATGCGAGTTCCAAATGGAATTAAGTGTGCTAAAAACGGAAGCCTGCAAAATAAAAAATTAGTAAAGCTATGTAAAAGTGCAAAGAAATTAACGCTGCCTGTGATGGTCATTTCCACGCCTTACTCTCACTGTCATTCCTTGTATTCCGCCCTCTCTCTCTCTCTCTATTTCTCTATCCCAAACAAAAGCGCTATGCAATCCCTTTTATCCTTATTTTCTCTGGGTAATATGCAAATGGAGTGTGTTTGAGCCCCACTCTGCGGAAGGCTGGTGTGACGGTACTAAAGGCTTGAGCTAGAAAAAAAGTAAAACTAAATATCTTGTTTGATATTTATCCAATTCTTTAAACATTTACTGGTCTCGTGTAAAAGGCCAAAATACTGGACAGGTTTATACAAATTATAATTCTGTACGAATATATTTGATACTATCATTATCTCGTTAGTCTTTCAGCCCTGGTGGGTCACTAAGAAAACAACCAAAAATTACATAAATTTAATGATGAACCTAGTATAACCTATAGTCGGACAGTATATTTTAGCAATCTGACTTATTTAGTTTATGTGAGCCCAATTCATTACACATGTATATGTGCGTCTGCCAGATTTTATGGCACACACAGATACAGAAGCCACAGCTGACTTTAGTGAAATTTACAAGCTGTCAATAATTTATTCGCTGGCAAAACTCTACAGCAAAAGTGCCGTAAATTGGCAGTGGCTGTTTCAGTTGTTGGTGCTGTTGTAGTTGTTGCAGCTGCTACTACAAGCAATGTGTTGGCATTTGTGTGTGTGTGTGTGTGTGTGTATGTGTGGCACGGGGTGCGTGGGTTTTTCTGTGTGTAGTTAGCGGTAACGGTAATTGTAGCGGCATCAATTTCGCACACATAAATATTCATATGCGGCGTTCTATCACGGGCGGGCGAAGATACTCTCTCACTCTCTCTTTCTCGCAAGTAGGCGTGGCCATGGCTGCGGAAACGTTTTTGTAGTCTACAGTGGGGTGCCTAACGCAGGGCTTGCGTGTGTTAATTTGACGGCACAGGATTTATTTAATTTTCGTTTTAGCCAACAGACAAAAGGAGGTAGTTCTGAAAATCTCGAGCCTAGGTAACGGCAATGGCAACGGCAACGTTGCTTGACTGTATTTGTGTGTCTGTGGCCAATTTATTAAAATTAATTAGCTGCTGTTGCTCTGTTTGCATGCGGTTTTCCAGCCGCAAGTAATATATGCATTTTTGTTTTCTTTTCTATGGCGGCACGACTGAGGTTGAGCAGATGTTGGTTTATTACCCAACGTATGTATATAAATATCATGATATTATTTTGATAAACATTAATAACAATTTTATATGCATACTCGTATTATAAGCAGTCGAATTGAAAACCACAATGTTGAAGTCGTTTTGGTAATTCTTTTATAGCACTGTGTTAGTCAATTATGCTGCTAAAATGTGTTTACCTTATCATGCCAGTTAAAACGTGAAACTATTTGAGAGCGAACGCCAGAGAAACTATTTTTACCAACAATTTTACCTATGTGTAAAACATTGGCAGTTGCTAGACTCTAATATCAACTGGCCAGTGGCCATTGGTCAGTGTCCTCTAAAACTTACTTCGGCATTTGTTTATGTAATTTGGCAAAAATGTTGAACAAAATGCTCCTCAGCAAACAGCAAATACAGAGAGTGTCATGTTTGGGGGCAAAAACATGATGAAACCAAGTAGGGGTAGATCGGGCACAGACCAGAACAGGGCACGGGGCGTCCTAGACACAACTTGGCAGCCATATTGTGTTGCTGCACAAAATTCTTGAAAACAAGTACGAAGCAACTACAACAAGCTGGGCGACAAGCAACAGTATCCATATCTGTGTTTGTGTTCATGTCCCAAAAGTAGTAAAGGTCATTTCTGCTTTCCCATTAGCTGTCGCTGGACGTGTTTGTGTGTATGGCTCCATAGCCATGTGGCCGAAACTTCATTGCCCTCATTGGCTGTTCAAAATAATTACAATAGTTTGCTGTAAATATATAAAAACAAAAGCAAAAGCAAAGCGCTGACAAAAAAAAAAATAAATAAAAAAGACCCAACTACAAACAAGGTGCTGTGTTAAAAGTGCCACTTTTATGAGCTGTCTGAGAGCCTTTTGTGTTCTAAACAGCTTTCATAATTTCAGTAATGCATTGGAAGGAGTCATTCGCCTTGTTTGATTTTAATTTACTTTGAAGTAATGACAGCACCACTACCGGCAGAAAAATGTATCCAGTTCAGGTGGCGCAGCCCTCCAGACGCATTGCTATAATTACAAAAGTTTTTTAATAAATAGACAAAACACACAACAACAAGGAAAGAAAATCAACGCAAAACTTTTGACCAGTCCAACAATGACGAGGAAAAGCTATTTCTGTTGCCATTGCCATCGCCATCGCCATAGCCATACCCATAGCCATTGCTGCCCTGTCAGCATGGGCAGTGACAAGTACTTCAAGACGGTTTTAAACGTTGACTTGACATTTGTCGTGGCTGTGCAGGCGCTCGTCTTCGTAAAGCAATCCATTGTCAATATGGCCGATCAACCTAAGTCCGGTTTGCCATTTGCTTGATGAGTTCCTGCTTCGGCTTGCTCCTGCAGCTATTTATGTTTGTCTGCTGTTAATAAAAAGTAATGTCTGTGGAATACTTGCGCCCGCTGCAGCTGCGTTTGCATGTTAAATGGCTGCGCTCTCTGCCTGGGTGTACCATTTGTCAAACGTCAGTGCTCATGAGCTGTTATTATTATTAGCTGCAATTGCAGCCCTGACGACGCCGAGGACGATGGAAATGGCTGTGACGTCAGCTTGAAATTGCAATGTGCTTCACACTGCACGCTGCACGCTGCATGCTGCGTGACGTTGGCCACCTTCTGGCTATTGATGCTGCTGCAGCTGCTGTTTGCCAGTTGCAACCAGCATAATTGTGTGCTTTTTTGAAAAATAGCACTCCATTTTTTATGCAGCACTTTGCATTTTCTATTACTTCATTAGACGCGGCAAGCGCAAACAAAATGCACTCGCTCGCTCTGCTGCAGTCCTGTGTGTGGTTGTGTAAGAGTTTGTGTGTATTCGTGTGTGTGAGTGTGACAATCCCTTTTTTGTGCATAGGGAAGCTCTATATTTAGAGCATTTTTTTGACAGGGCTGGAAAAAATTTTCAATTCGAACTGAATTTATTTTCATCTATATCTTTTGAGCCAATGATACTGTTTGTCCACTAAGATAATAGTGCCAATCTTTCTGGGCATGAGAAATATTTGGACACCCAACCCTGGTTACCCAACTAAGTCATGGCGGGCTCATAAGTATACAATGATTAATGTCAAGCGAGTAAACTGCGGGCACGTATGTATGTAACATATGTATGGAGCAAGGAAAGAGAATGGAGAGGAGAAATGGTATGGGAGTGGGAATGGGAATGGAAATGGGGCTGCACGAATGCGAATGGAGATGAAAAATGTGTAAAGAGCTGTGTGCGGGTAATGTGTACCTTTCGCAATTGAAACTCGTCATTTGCCAGTTAATTTCAAGCGTAAACAATAAAAAAATTAAAATAAAAAAGAAAAAAAAAAAAAACTGAGTTTCAGCTACAAAGTTTCATTGCGATGGAGCTGAAAACTTTTTTTGTTGTCGTCGCAGCGTTTTAAATTTTCATAATTCATGAGCGCTGCGTCCGCTCGCTGTTATTCCTCCTTCTGTACCGCTCGTGTGGTGTTGTTCCTGACGTTTGTTTAGCACACACAAAAAACCGCGCTCAACTTTTTTGAACTGAGTAAAATAGCAAAAAATAAAAATAAAAATAACCTTCTAAAAAATGTGGAATCTCTGTTTTGCTCTACGTTTCTAATGCCGCAAAGAGTTTATAGTTTAGACTGGCTGCCCAGCTCTCGGTGGTTGTACACGTTTGTGTGTTGCTTTGTAGGCGTTACAGTTGCTTCAACGATGAAAGTTAAAGCAAAAACTTTTGTTTTATGGTCTTTTATATGAGCTGTCAAAACTCTAGCCAAGCTCGCCACTAGCCCCAGTTTCATCCCTTGTATCCTTGTGGAGATAAATAGTCTACATGAGCGTCCAAATAGTCGCCAATGTAAGGCTTATAGCGTTCTCTCGTTCACTCCTCTCTCTCTCTTTCTGTCGCCCCCGTAGCGATCTAACCACCCGCTAGCATGAGCGAAAGTTTTGCCACCAAAGTTATGAGTTATGTGTGAAAGTGCCAACTTTACACGCTGTCACACAATTTGCGCAATTTCTTTTGCAATTTCGCGACGACCCAGCGTAACAAACATCCAGACAAAAAGACAGACATCCAGCCATACAGCCAGCCAGCCAGACAGACAGACATATAGATAGTCAAGCAAGCAGCCTGACTGGTAGTCAAGTAGGAACAAATTTAGTCAGTCACAAGGCGACAATCTGCGATGGCTGCTTAAAGTGTGTTCCGAATTTACTAGAATTGCCTGTTCAAGTAGCAGCGTATAACTAAAAACAAATTGACAGGAAAAGCGGCCACAGCTCGCTTTCAATATTTAAAGCTCTTCCCCACGTACTGTGTTGTGCATGGAGAGCAGCCGAAAACACAAAACAGGCACTGACCAACAGCGCTGACATGTCGTTAAGTACTTAACCCAGAGTGCAAACAGCAAAAATAGTCACGGAGCAGGGCAGCGATAACATGAGCAACAGCAACAGCAACAGCAACAGCAGTAACAACAGTCGGGGATGTTGTGCAGAGACAAACAGAAGTCAAAAATCAAGGGAGTCAGCCGAAACATTGGCCACCAATCTACACACACACACACATACACTCTAACAATTACACATTCAATCGAACGGTCGATTAAAGATAAAACTGAATTGGAAAGAACTAAAATTTTAGAAGTACTTTGAATTGCTGGTCAACGTTTTCTTGAGTAAAAGTATCAGTAAATCTTTTTTTAAATTTCGGATATTTGAAATTAAATTAAAATGAAATTCTTTTGCGTTTCTTTTGTTATAATTGCTTAAAATATAATTTGCTGGATATATTGAAGCATTGTCGTTCAATATATTGATTCCAAGTCTGCGTTCCAGTGGACTATGTCCATCAATTGCTTTATTTTGATGCTGGAAGCCTAGAAAATCTAAATTGCCACCAATAATAGTCCAAAGCATTTCTGTATGTATGTGTGCGTTCATGACTGTGTGATTGTTGCCACGTTGTTGGCGTTTTTAATACCGCACGCTTTGTCGTGTTTGACATTTTAATCGCCTTAAATTTTATGTTGAGGTGCACAGGTGGCTAGCGGTCCGGTGTTCGCACACATCAGCCACACACTTTAAGAGATACTCACAGATACACATATACCTACCCATTCCCGTACACGACACGAAACGGACCGGACGTTGACGTCGCCAACTCCAGCTTCGCGATTTCGGCAGTTGGGCAACTTTATGTTGTGCAGCGGTCCACAAGTAAAATTTCCGTTCGAATTACTTTCTAATTCTGTAATGAATTGTTTTTGTGGGCTAACGAAGGAAAATGTACATCGAGGCCGCATCAAAAGTTGCGTATACCCTGCCTTATCAAATGACTAGAAGGGAGGGGGTCAGAATATATTCCAGACTGTTTATCTGACAAAGATAAGAGCATGCAAAGTTGTCTAAGCACTTTTCTTGTTATTGTTTTTTTTCGTTTTATTTTTTTTTTTTTTTAGTTTTTTTACCATTGTTGTTGGCATAATTTTGTATCTTTCAACGGTGCTGCGCTATTTTTGTGGCACCGTAACCACTCAGACACTTATTTATTATAGTAGCCGGCTGTTCCTATTGTATTTGTCGCATTTTGTGTTCTAGTTGGGTGGTGTTCTCCGCACGAAGCCACGAAGTTTGTTTAAGCAGCTGTGGTCCAGCTGTCGAAATCCCCTGCATAAATTGCCGGATTAGTATTGTTAACCGAAAGTTTTGTTTTGCATTTTAAAAAGGTGGCCATTCTAAAAGCAGAACACCAACATCAACAGCATATGGCTAATAAAGTTGGAAATTTACATGGTGGGATTTACAGAAGACAGAGAGAGAGAGAGAGAGAGAGGGGGAGAGCGAGAGCGAGAGGGAGAGAGAAAGATATATATACATATATATATATATATATATATATATATATATATATATATATATATATATATATATATAGTGAAGAGAGACAGACATTAGGTTTAAATGATGCTAAACTATTGAAATTAAAAACCATGAAATTATATATCTAGTTATATGGTGAAATAATTCATATCTGTTACGATGCGTAACACTCACTGCAAACTATATTAATGAGAAGTATGTTCTTCTATATAAAAACATTCAATATGCGGATCCTTACCTTACGCTAAATTATTATAAAAGCTATCAGTGCTTGAAACTCTTAGCTGAATCTGAAAGTTGCAGTAGGTGCAATTTGTTGACTCTGCCGCAAGCATTAGTAGAATTCGATATGGTAAACAAAATATCTCCCGTTACGCTGTATGTTTTTATAACTTTGTGATTGCCGTCGCTGTTCTGACAGGTGGAAGAGCAAAAAACCGCCTGCAGCAATTATAGGGCGAATGCGGGAACTATTTGTTGGCTGTGGGGCGCTGCATGGCCTCAATAGCTTGGTAATGGAGGTATGGCGTCGCCCAACAATGAGTACTAGAGCAGCAGGAAGTACTTAAGAGCAACGCAGAGCACTTCCTGTTTTTGTTTTGTCAATACAAAAAACGGCGTCAACTACGACGACGTTGTCGAGTTGAATTTGCAATGCTGCAGCTGCTATTGCTGAAGCAGGTTCAGGTTTTAGCTTCAAGTCTTTTTTAGTTTTGCTCCTTGCTTTTTGCTGCTCTGCAGTGTAGCTGTATATATGTATACAGTTCGCTTTTTGCTAACGTCTTATATTACCTGTTTGTATTTTGTTATTGTAGCTGCTTTATCGTTCCACTTTCGTGAAGCTGCTTTCAGTATCAATTCCTATCTTGAGACTTTAATATGCATTGCTTGCATTCTTGGTTATCGCGTTGAAGGTGGCACATCATTCGCATTCAGAGATTCATTCAGCTGGGTGCGCAAGTCAAGCAGCTTCTTGTTCCTCTTCCTCTTCTTGTTGGCGCTGCCAACACACAAAGCATTTTAATTTCTTTTATCCTTCATTACAGCTGCTTCCCTATGGCTATTTCGTTGTGTTTCGTCGCAGTTTGCGTCCTGCTCGACGGCGACGTCGACGTCGCATCGCGGGTTTTCTGCTGTGTCAGATTACATACACTCCATTAACATTTTATGCGCTTGTATTATCGCAATTAAATTTTTAATGTTTTCATTTCAAGCACATTGCATTTTCATGTAGTCAGCCCAGACCCAGCGCCTTTGGCATTGGCTGCCAAGCAATCAGCACACGCGGCACCGCAGACAAACACCGGCAACGCCAACGTGGTGCTGGTCCTGATGCTGCTGTTGGTGCTGGTTAAAACCACCTACAGGAGAACCACGAGCATCAACAGCCTCAACTCTGGATTCATTTTGTTGCCTTTGGCTAGTAGAAAGCAACAGCCGCAGCAACAGCAACAGCAATAGCAACAGAAACAGCAACAGAAACAGAAACAACTCGATGCATGTAAATGCACCGGGAGTTGTTTGCATGTGCGTGCAACTCGGCGTGTGGAAACAATTGCAACAGCAAAAAGCATTTTCTGCAATAATAATTTTAATGAAAGTGTTTGCCATAATCACATAGAGTTTTGCTGCGGCTCCTTCGCACATTACACACAGAGAAAAAGTAAAACTTAATTCGCGCAAGAATGTAAGTTGGAAAAGTTTGAATTTGGATATTTAATGCTTAATCCAACTTCTGCATAAGCTTTCGAGGAAAAGAACATTTCAAGATTAAACCTATTTTTGCAACTGTATTACTGAGTGTGAGAGTTGTCTGTTTGTTACGTGTGTAGGTGACGAGAGACGAGAGACGAGGAGTTTTAATTAATTTAAATTGCATAATTTATGCACTTTAAATGGCGCCAAAGAGTCAACACAGCAGAAGCTGCAGACAATGGGCGCTCATCACCGCTGGATTCTCAGAGATGACTGAATGTCTAGCCTCCATTTTTACGGTCAATGTTCGGTTACATGCATGGCTGCACCGGAAATGAACCTTTAACGACTTTGACCAGACTCCAACAACATGCACAGTAAAGTATTTTAGATATGAGAAGCTTGGCTGCAGCATGTGTAATCAGTAGCCATGATGGCGTTGCCAAATAAAAATGCATACTGCTTGAAATCAAAATGATTAAAATGAAGCATGGAGTGAATGCCATGGATGGTAACCACACAATTAGAATATTTGTGAAAGTCTTATTTGTTGTGTCGAGTGTGTCGCAGCTCCTACAATCAATTCCAATGATAATAAATTTAATTTTTGCTGCACACACGACTCATGCGACGCTGGAGCAATGCTAAATTGAATCGTTCCACACGTACGACTAAAACTATCACTAGCCGAGTGTGACTATGACTATGGATTAGCAGCCAGCAGGATGTGCCATACACTCTTTCTTCTCTCTTTTTTAGTGCTTGTTTCCCTTTTGCTCTCTTCTATGGGTGCCTACTCTTTGTACGCTGCTAAACACAATTCTCGTTGTGGTGTCGAAGGCAAAACTTTTGCTTTTTCCGTTACAAAAGTTTTTCTTTAGAAAATTTTGCGCTTTTGTACTGGAAAACTGGCAACAGCAGCATCAGCACGTGTGGTCTGCCTATGGGATACCGCTGCCACTACCACTACCGAACCATTCACCCACTCATCGACTCTCAGTCGGTGCCATCAACACTTGCTCATGAGCCCTGAAACGTGTTTGCCATTTGCGAGCAGTTTTTTCCTCGCCTTCCCACGGCTCACTGGCTAAACTAACCTCAATTATTTGTCATTCAATACGATTATGGCCAGGCAGCCTGGTTACTTACAAGGTTAGTGACTAGTGGGTGACTGGTTACTGGTTACTGGTATTTGACAATTGCGTTGCCATTATGCGCGTTGCATACTGAGCACGGATGTGACGTAGCCGCGAGGCCAAGACTTTTCTTTGCATGCCACACAATGGCATTGAAGACTAAGAAAACAAACTTCAGGCGCTGCGCTTTATGTCGGAGTCCCCTATCGAGGGCGGCAAACATGCTTTATTATTCCATTAAAGAAATATACATATACATACCTCCCTCTAGTTAGCTTTACTACGTATTTTATTCAATTTTTATTGGCTTTTTTTTTCGTGCTCTGTATCCCTGTCTGTACCTCAATCTCTTTCTTGACTAATATTTTTTGGCGCTTGCAGTTGAAGTTCACAGTGAAACTCACTAAAGTTCAATTAAAAGTTAGGAAACATCGTCGTCGTCACCATCAGAGCAGTCACAGACACGCTTTTCTGCTTTAAAACTCGGTACATAAGTAATTATAACAGCTTTTTACTTTATTTTTATTTATTTATGTTTTTTTTTTTTTGTAATTCCAAATATTTGTGCGAATGCTGTTTATTGTAAATGCAAATAGATATTATACGGGCTTGTCCACTTTGTTCTCTATTGTAAGATTACCTTTCAGTTAGGAATAAATGAAAATGATGCATGATGGACTGAGTGTCCTCCTTAAAATACTCTCCTAAATTGCGTAACCTGCCATATACGTGGTATTTGTGCTACTCTTCGAGTGTTTGTTTTATTGTTTGTTGCCAAGTGCGTTGACCATTAAATGAATTTTAATGTGAACTTTATTGGCCTTTGATACCCCTCACTCCCCAGTTGCAAAGTTTTCAGTATCGTCTCCTCTTTCAGCGTTTGTTTCCTTCTGAACTTTATGTCCTCTCCCTCTCGATATCTCTCCGCAAAGTTTTTGCAGCAACTACGCGCGAATGTCTTCATTATGCGTTGGTTTCCCGGTTGCCCTGGCAAACTTTAAGCACAACTTAATCAAAGTCAAGGAGCGCAAATGCGCGTGATAAAATTATGATTATTATGTGAGTATTTTGCAAATATGTGTGAAATTATCGTTTCCATGAACAGATGCCAAAAGTTTACCTGCAAATCAACATAACAGGTACGCGGCTCGCATTTAACTATGTTGTCGCTACTAATAGGCAACTTTTCCTCATGCCGCCAAGAACGGTGGCATTCGCAACAGTAACGCCAACGACAACGGCAACGGCAAATAGCAACAGCACTTGAGAAAGACTTGACATTGCTCATACACTTGGTAAATATAATGTACAGTAAGAGAGAGCGAGAGACAGAGAGAGAGAGAGAGAGAGAGAGAGAGAGAGAGAGAGAGAGAGAGAGAGAGAGAGAGAGAGAACACGTGATGTTTTCCTCGCCATGCAGCCAAAAATGATGATATAAAAAATGCAGCACCAAGTAAAAAGTGCTGGGCATGAACTTGTACATAGCGGAGTTTGCATCTTATGTTGTGAGTTGCTCCATATGGCAAGTATGGGGTATGAGTCTGTGTCTAAGTGCAGCCAAAGCAACGAATTTGGCAGCCATTAATGTGAAGCCATCATTAAAACTGCACGAGAGAGTTGTAAGAGATTTTGGGTTTAAGACGGAGCCGGTGCTGCTGCCGAATTTGATGGCTTTTGATTCATTAGAAAATCACTTCATGACATTTAATATGCAAATTATAAGCACTATAGTCTGTCACACATACAGCCACTCATACAGTCGCACACACACTCACACATACGCTCGCACACACGCCGATATGTATGCAGAGGAAGAGGCATCTCTAATGCCAAAGTGGCTGCAGCTTTTGAAGTTGCGCGCATAATTTTCTAATTAAGTTTCGTTAGCTTTTCTGCTTCTTCCTGCACTTTGTGCGTTTTTTGTTGTTATTGCATTGACTTTTAAGTAGCTTGGCAAGATTAACTGACTTGGCTGCTAGCAAAGTCTTGCTTTGCGAAGAGCGTCTCGCAAATGTCGTGCGTACTATTTCTTGATTTCGTCTTTTTCTTGCTCTTGCATGCACTTTTAACAAGATTTTAATTTGAGCTCATTATGTTAAACTGCTCAAAGGCGCATACCTAGGACAAAAGACCATAAAATATTCATCAATGGTGGACAAGGAAAAGATATTGCACCTACGTTTTAAAAGCGTTTACGGACTAAAGCATAAATATCGAAAACATATTTACAGCAATCTCGAATCAAATGAGAGTTTTTTTTTTTCATTTTCGGCTATGAAAATTTTATGTTTCCAATTAATTGCAATAATTCTTAACTAGATAAGTTACGTATAGGATTGCAGGGAATGCTAGAAACTAGCGTAATTCATGTGTAAACTCTGCATATGTAAACTAGCACATTGGTTTACACTGACGTCACGTTTGTGTTACATTACCAACACGTTTTATTTAAATTTGCGCTGCCTTGATAATTATGATGTGCAGATGTCAGCTGCAGTCGAGCGTTGCTTTAATTATGTAGTCCGGCAGCCATGTCCGATTGTACGCACAGTTTAAGCTGGGTTTTTTCCACAGTTTTCACAGCTATATTTGCAGCTTTTTATTGCATAGCGGCAGGCACTCATTAATTGCAAACCGTTTGCAATGTTCGCAGCTCGTTGAACGCTGCACTCTGCGTTTTTTTGCGGCCTCTAACGAATTCATTTCATTTCCGCTGCATTCATTTGCACGTCACCAACATACACACACACACACACAGACAGAGAAAGAGAGAGAGAGAGAGAGAGACAGAGAAAGAGAGAGAGAGAGAGAGTGAGAAACAGATACTCATACATACGTACAAAGACACATAGAGAGACATTGCGGTTGCAATTTCATTGGACTGTGGCCACAAGCTCTGGCCAGGACCATCATTTCAACGTTGCTACATCGTGCACACAAACTCCAACTGTAGCGCGTTGATGATGACATTCCCAAAATGCAAAGTCCACATAGCACAGCGTAGAGAGCGATCGTCCAAGTACAACAGTGAATCTGAATCTGAAACGGAGCTTGGTGCTCTGAGTGCACACAGAGTCCGGTCCAGAGTCCAGTCCGACCCGTTCTGGCATTTCCGTGAGCCGTTCCGTTTCGCTGTGCGTTGTTAGCAACCAACTTCCGAGGGTAATTAATTCGAGTACTCGTCGTCATCGCCGTCGTCGTAGTCGTCGTCCTCGTTGTCTGTTTTAAACGACTTACAACTCGGATTACAATTAGACAAGCTGTTCGGTTTGCGATGCTGTTTTGCGCAAATAGTTGCCGCTGCTTTTTATGTTTTTCACTTGCAAAATGAAAATTTGCATGTTGCCAACTCTAACAGCAACACCAACACCAACCACCAGGCCCACAGAACTTCGCATTTATTTACGTTGCGGTTTCATAGTTGCAACGTCAACGTCCCAATGACACTAGCTGAAATCGTTTTATATATGCAAATGCGGGCTCTTTTTGACGCAAGCAAAACCACTCAACTAGTGATCATTGCTGTGGAGCTGTTAAAAATAAATTAAGTGTTTTAATCTACAATCAACTGCTGGAATATTTAGTATTAACGATATTCATATATATTCATATATATACATTATTTATTTACATGTATAAATTGTAGATAATATTTTAGCTGTATAGGATTCAGCGTTATAATAATTTATGCGTGTTTTTTGTTATTCTCTGCTGATTGCCTTCGACATTCTGTGTCCACATTGTCTGTGTCCAAAGAAGAAAGTATATAAGACGCATCAATCAAAAGCAAATCACAACACATAAAACTTCTCGCATTACCTCAAAATGAGCGAAAATAAAATGAAACGTACAAAATTACGACAAAAATGGCGTAGCCAAATCTCATTAAGCGAGGCAGGAAATCACAAAAAATATATATTGCCCACTTTAAAGCAATGCTGCCACTTCATCACACTCTTCGCCTTGCCTGCCTGTCCCCTCAACGCTACACAATAAAGAGACAAAATGTAACTAAACACCGAAAACACAGTCAGAGAATGGCAAGAAAATGGCCAAAACTTTAAATCATTCTTCACAAGGCGCTTGGCAAAACGGCAGAGTGTCAGAGTGGGGAATGGCTGTTAGCCCTCCTCTTGAACGGGATAGTGCAGGGTGTTATGCTGTCATAAAAAATTGTCTTGAGTATTAGTTTTGGTCTGTGACAAGGTGCCAGCCGGTGCTGACATTTATTCAGTGTCCACTCACTACTGCTGCATTTATGCTGGGGGCTTCTTATCTGTGCGTCCAGGTTGAGGTCCTAGTTCCGACGCTCCGTGTTTCGTAGTCCCTCAGCTCGTCTGTCAGTGTACAACGAAATATTATTGTTGTAACTGCTCTGGCTGCTGCTGCTATTGCTACCGCGGCTGATGGTTCCCCCTAATGACAAACAAAAATCAACAGCATGCAAAAGGTGGACGCTGGGAATCTAATATGCAAATCCGTTTTTTATTTTATACAATTATTCTTTCCCATTGTTTTCTCACTGAAGAAAAGAAGAAAATATTTAAATAAAATATGAAAACTGAAGCGTAATCCTGCTTGAAGAATTAGCCAATCAACTGGTTGTTTTATGTCCGCCTGAAACTATACTTTATCGACATAATTATATGAAATTTACCAGCGGTATTTGATTTTAATTCAAATTTCCATCAAGTCTCAAAGAGTGGTAATTAGATGGACTGCAATAATTAAATTGTCAGTGGAAGACGAGACTTTAAGCCATTTGAGTACATGTGACAATGGGATCTGAGAGGTAGACAGCTAAATGCAGTGGGGAAGCTGTGTACATCCATCATGCGACGGTGACATTTGCAACTGTCAGAAGTTTTCGTAGCTTGTCGCTAAATTTACACTGATTGACAGAACGAAATGTTGGCGCATCTGTTACTTGACTTAGTTGAAGATGGAGAGGCGGAAATGTTATGCTAATGAGTTGTTGTATGCATACGTATGCAACTGAATGTGAATGTGTGCTTCAACAACATATGTCTTGTGAATTGCCGACCTTTACTCTCTTGGGCGCAGAACAAAGAAACAATTTCAGAAATTTTCAAAAAGAAAACAATAACAACATCGACATCGACATCAGTTGTCATAATAAATTCAACTCGGACAGTGACACCGACAACGTGATGGCACTTTGTGTTTTATATAAGTATTTTATATATTTTTAGGGCATTTTTGCAGTTGCTGCAACGTAATTTTTCATGTCCTTTTCAATTAAGGTCTGTATCATATCAAATAGGAGAATTAATTGCTTTTGAGTATAGAGGGAGAGTGTAAAAAGAGGGAGCGAGAGAGATAGTACAATTTAAAATTGTTGCCACTGAAAATTTTTATTTTTTGTTTCAATAAGGCTTTAAGGTTTTCACACAAACACGTATGCACATAGAATAATCTATCGGCTTGCTCAATCCCATAAAGCACATATTTAGGTAAGCAATTTAGTTCCGCATCTCCTGCTGTGCCATTATTAATCAATGACCGTTGGGGCTTGGGTTGATTAAATAGGAGCGTTAAAGCAGTTGCCACAGACACACATATATATACTCACACCTATTGATAACATTACTTTCTGTGAACTATGTGTGTGTGTAGTTTTGCAGTCGACTGTAATCAGTGAATCAAATTGTATTTGATTTATGATTGCCTTTGATTTTCTCCTCAGTCTCAAGGGCCACCTGCTGCTTAATGAATTATGTATAGCGATTCAAAAAAATAGGCATCCGTTTGAGTTTTGCCATTGCACTATGGGTGATTTGTCGATTTTGGCGGCATAAAATCTAATAAAATAGCTAGAAGCTTATATTTTTTGTAATATTACTTCTTCAATTTCGGATTTTTTTTCTCGTCAATTTATAGTCCGGCACTACTCCATAACTATCAGTTTATATTACAAATATTATTAACAATAACTTAAAACAATGCTAAAACATAGGAAACATTTTCACCTAAACATCCATTAATCCATGCACAATTCTATAATATCTGCTCCAACAACTAAGATTTTATGTACAGTTGGAGACATTGGGTGTCCACCATAGATATATGTATGTCTGCAATATAATAGCCGAAATTAGTCAGTTTGGCTTTAATTCGCTGTATGCTTAATTTTTTTTAAACTGTCTATATTACTTTCATTTATTATGTACGCTGGGACAGTATATTCGTTGCGGTTGTTGTTGTTCCACATATCACCTGTAGTTGGTGAACGCAAATGGAAACATTAAGTGTATTTTTTTAAAATAGAGCATAAAACGAGAAGAAAAGGTTAATACTACAATAAACTAGACTATTTTAGTTGATTGTTTTGATGTGCACTTTTCAAGTAATACTCCACGGAACACAATTAAGATTTTAAGATTTGTACTAAAAATACAATCAGCTATAACACTGAACAATAAAAACAATACAAACAATTATGCAAACTTATTATAAAAAGAGATTATAAATACCTTTAGCATTGTTTTCCATATTGGACGTATTATTTTTAATTAAAAGTATGATAATTAGAACAGCGCGATAATTTATATAATTAAAAGCTTCAACAGATTAGCTGATGTTAAAGCACTGCCAGGAAAAAACGATAAACCTCCGGGACAAACTAAATTTTTTTCCAGCTTATTGAAGTATTAACTATTAATAAATAAAAATATTTACTTAATATTTCACCATCAATTTTTTATGCCGCCTATCAAGGCAAATCACCCATAGTGCATTGCTAACTTTAGGTGGCGACTATTTCTAGTGTATAAAACAAATCATTTTGATATTCATATTGATATTGTAAGCTTTCTGGAAATTAATATCGCTAGAAAAAAGTATAGAACATAATAATCAAACATTATTAAATTAACAAAAATAAAGTGAAGCCCATAATTAACAGATTAAAAATTTGTTTTTATAAGTTAAGCATAAAAAAATTAAAAGAATATGTCAAATATGAAATGCAGTTTTTTTTTTTTTTTAATTTATATCTTATTTCATTTCTTAATTTATTCATGTGTAAGAAGAATGATCAACGGATTTAATTTTAGAAGTCGATAATATATACATTTATAAGCTGCAAGCGAAATACGTTTGTGTACAGTAATAAATGCCACAGTGGTAATGCCTACATCAAAGCACATGATATGATCTAAGAAAGTAGGGAGTTTCAGCGACAGCAGCAGAGCTGTTCTAATGTCGTGGCCATGTCTTGGATTGCTGTCATGGCAGCTGCTTGTTTGTCGTCTGCATTTCGGTGACATTTTTGCCATTAGCCAAATGTCAATGCTCAACGGCAAGTGGTAAGAAGCACTTATAATAGATGGGATTTACAATTGTCGTCAACAAGAGCAAGAACAACAAAAGTGAAATCAGACAGAAGCAAGTGTAGGACAAAAAGCAGGGCCGAGCAGGACGCAGCAGGCTGTCGGCTGTCGGCTGTCAGCTACCGGTTGCAGATTCTTGGGGGTGTGCTTAGCAACTTATCATGTTTGGTGGAGGAGGTTGCGCGATAAAAGAATGGCACTAAAGCAGTTTGATCGCTGCCTTGGGGTAACTGCTGGCGCAACCGTCTGGTCCTGGTCTCTATCAAATTGTTGTTGTTCATATAGCCTGACGGCACCTGACAGTAAAGTCTTGCACAAGATAATTTGAATAATTTCACTGACCCGAGCCAATCACCCATACCCCTGTAAGGCATACTAGCAAAAATCATCATTTCCATTCACTCGACTGTCTACTGTCTACTACATTCTGCCTGCTGCACGCTACCCGCTCCCTTCTGGCTTACATCTTCTTCCTGCTGCTTCCTGCCTCCTGCTGACAAATGGTTTTTAAATCACCTGTCCAACTCGTTGCACTTTTTGCAGAACTTTTTTTTCTTTTTTTTACCGATTTTTGCGTTAGGGCATTTCACAAGCAATTCGTTGCTTCGCATTTGAAATTAAGAGCCAACTTTCACACGCATATCTTACACAGAGTGATGCAACGTGGCGTATGCGTAACCAAAATGAAAACCTGTCCTGTCTGTTGGGCAGCATGACGGCTTATTATCAAGTAAGAGCAGCACTTTGCACACATGCCGCAAACTGAGAAAAAGGAAAAAAGTTCTCATTCATGGTTGCTGCACTTGTCGTGTGATGGATTAAACGGCTCTTAAGCAGCAGCCGAACGATAAGCGGCGCTTATGGCAAGCCATTTTTGAGCTGCCAGAGCCAACTCACTTTAGACACCTTAGCTTGTGAAAACAGGCAATTAAAGTCCGTTTTAAAATTGAAATGTAATTTTGTTAGTTTGAATGTATGGGCAAGCATCAGACAGCAGTCAAGAGCTTGAAAATTCGGTATTCTTTTGCACTAAAATTCATACGAATAATCTGCAACAAGACATTGAATTGCATTGCAATGCAGTGCACGTGTGCAGAGAAATGTAAACACTTAAGGAAAAGCCAATGTTCAAAACCCAAAAGCAGGAATAGTAGGCATAAAAAAAAAAAACAAAAAAAAAATTTAATAAAATCGTTGTGTTTACTATTCGAATATGATTCAATTATTTGACTATTTAAAACGTTGAATGAATATATAGGTAAAAAGTGAAATGTATTTATAAAATATTATAGCCAAAGTAAGCACATCCTTGCTTGGAATTTAGCTGCTTTCATCATTGGTAAAATACACAATTATACCTATTATCAATACAGTCGTAGCACATAAACAGAATAATGCTAACAATGCTTGGACCACTTAATCTGTGAAGATTTGCAAATGGAATTTAGACAGAGTTCGGGCTGCACAGCTTAATCGGTAGGCTGTTTAGTTTGTGCTACTAGTGTGCCAAATGTGTGCTCCAAATATAGATGTATGTATACAGTATAATAAATGTATATATAAGAGAAGAAATTGCTATGCATAAAATCAAATCAGCAAATCGGATTTGATGGTCAAGTGTTTTGTGTGTGGGTGGCGATTATGCAATCGTCATGCCTCATGTTTCGTTTTTATAGTTGGTTTGTTTATGCAATTTATGAAACAATTGTTGGTATGCATGTGTGTGTCTGTGTGAGCTATATATGTTGTAAATATGTAGCATAAACCCCCTTTTCGTTGTTTGGCATGCGATCAAATGAAGATGCCTAATAGAGATTTTGTGACCGCCGGCATTTGGCGCTCGCCGTTGCATGCGGATGCGTTTGATTGGTTTTAAATTACATTTTCGGCCAGCAGTTCTTGATTTATTGAGTTGCTATTGAAAATTATGTAATGACTAAAATTTTCATATGCATAGGTCTCAAAACAAATATTAAAGTAAAACAATTGTAGTATTGAATAGATGTTATTTTGTCAAATGTTTATTGTTTGGTTAATTTACATTCCTGAAAAAATTTATAAACCTTGAAACTGTTTAAAATTTTCGGTGATATATTCTTGAGTTAAGGCCGCCGCTCATATCAGGGTAGTGTTTAGTCGGATACTCTTCACTTGGTATTTTTATCAGCATCTGCTTGCCTTAATTTAAACTTTTATTTCATTTTTCATTTATCTTGTACTATTTTGTAGTAACAATTTCAGTAATTTCATTACTGTGACATTACATTAGCATTTCCAAATTACACAACTGTCCGAAGCCGGAGCACAATTTTCAGTGCCTCTACTGCGTCGCCCGGACGGAATAAAGTTTGTGCAGCTGCACATCCGTTTTGATGACGACGCTTCCAGCGGCCTAGAGGCATAAGTAAAATCAAGAAAGATGCGCTGTGCAGGGCAGACCCAAACACAAACACAAACGCAAACTGAACCAAACCGAACCGAAAGATAAACATTTGCCACAATACCCGGCAGTAGCCATCAATGGCAGACGCTCTGAATGGCAATGGCAATGCCAATGGCATAGTCCACGACAATCATCGATGAATTGGACGACAAAGTTTGCAACCGGACGCCGACGCGAACGCGGACGCGGACGCGGACGCGGACGCGAGCTCGAACTCGAATGCGGACTTTAACTCCTATTTCAGCTAGGAGCCTAGCTCCCAACTACCAACTCCTGTTTTGTGCTTGTCTCAGCTACAATATTGGTGTTGGGGCTCTGCGTACATAGTTCACTACAGTTTGGAAAATTACTTATTTTTCAATTGTTGGTCCCCCCTTCGAATGGCATTTGGCATTGTTGTAGCCACTGCCGCCATGCAATCTTGATTACTGTCAGTGGCAGCAGTTGTATTTAAAATTGGCTAACAAGTTGTACAGCATTTGCTAAAAGAAATGGGCATGAGGGCGCTGCAAACGACGCTCCTTTTGCTGCTATTAACTTTTCATTTAGTTTTTTCAGCCTCCATGCTGCATGCCATCATCTCTCTCTCTCTCTCTCTCTCCCTCGTCCATTGTTCATTCAGAGTCACAGTGTGGCAAGTTGACTCTCCTTTCATATCAGCGAAATTCTCAATGATCTGTCGATGCGGCGTTTCCCTACATAACTTCATGTGCTCCCCAAGGTCTCACTTCATTGAATTCCTTTGCTGTTTTGCCATTTTGTTATTTGTTTTCATGCAGTCGTTGCCCAATAGTTGTGATTTTGTGTTTTTTTTTTTTTTGTTAGTCTTGTTATACCCTTTACAATTGAGATGCATCAAGTATATTAACTCAAATATGTCTTTGTGCAAACCAAATTTCATGAATAAATTACGAACAAATAAATAAACTACAAGAAGGCGATGAATTTCTAAATCATATTATTAAAATTCGGTCATCCATTTATGTAACTAACATATGTATGTTACCGAATCATAACTGAGCATACCCTGTTAACCTATGTTTCTGAAGGCAACACAATTTTGTGTTTGATTTCACCATTGTGTTTGTCGTACTTGCGTATATCTGTGTGCCGTTGTGCATTGTGCACATTTGTGCGGCAATAATTTGATGTTCATGGGATATTGTCATTTGTTGCAATTGCCCAGACTGCCCTGGCTATGCGATGCTGTCATTGATACCGCCACGGGATTTGAAAAAAAGACGTAAATTTGCAATTGCTTTCATGGACTTTTCATGGATTTATTTGTAAATTACGGGACGCGCTTGAGCTAATCAGGGCCTGACAAAATGACCAACAAAGTAAACTGTTTTATTGTTTCGTATAGCAAATACAAATGGATGATCAGCTATAAAGACTTTGCGCTCCGGATTGGCCTTGACAGGACGCCATTTAGTAGCTGCAAAAGAAAATAGTTTAAAAATCACATACCTTTGCGAAAGCATTTGATACTCACATTCACCAATATCAGTTGTACAGCCAGCCTCATTAATACTCAAAAACAGTTTTTGCCTTGCCTCAGTAATAGAATGCGGTGACTTCTTCGCGAAAAGTCCTTTTAAGTCAGCGGCTCCATTTTTAAAGATACGCTTCACTCCCAACTACCATTAATTATATCTTCATGGAACTGAATACAAATAAATTAATGCGTTTTACTCACTTTCTTCAGTGGCTCTCGCAGATCCACATCACACTCGATCTTGAATCTGGGAAGAGTAACGTCAACATCATGCATCACTGACTTGAGAGCTACTTCGTTTAAGTCCAGCTTCTCTAATTTTGATTCCAGTTCCGAAATCCCCAAGTTCTCCAGTGGTAAAATTAGAAGCAGATTTAAGTCTGATTCTTCAAAGGGTAGT
Source organism: Drosophila stalkeri (assembly GCA_035047405.1). Classification (NCBI taxonomy): domain Eukaryota; kingdom Metazoa; phylum Arthropoda; class Insecta; order Diptera; family Drosophilidae; genus Drosophila; species Drosophila stalkeri. The sequence goes on along the minus strand of JAWNPR010000090.1, from coordinate 137,161 downwards.
TGGAGAATGCGCGAGTTCAGAGTCTTGGACTCGCCAAAGCGAAACTCACCGATCTAAAGGTATACACGAATCAATACTACACAAATTACATGACTGAAGATAATATAAGAGGTTCAAGTACTGGAGTAAGATCTACCTGTCGCATCATTGGAAGCTGCATTTTCTGCTCTTCATTTATCGTAAAGTCTCCTAGAGTAGTATTCTTCTCTGAAAATCTCCTGGTCCATTTGGCACGAAAATAAACTGTGTTGACCAAAAATATTCTTGACTCTAAACTGAACGCATCTCGAGTAAGCAAATTGCGAACAGTATTAAAAGTTTGTCGCTGAAGCCATGAGTTGACTTGATGCATTGAACCTTCGGCGTCCAAAAAGTTTAAGGTATCTGCTCGAGTGTTAAAAAACTGGCCTGCTTGTGAGTTGAAGTCAGGGTGCAAGTCTTGATCGTTCTTGACATATAAACCGGTGGCCAGGCGTACTGAGACTCCTTTATCGTTGCACACACAATCCTTACTTATGGATTCAGCATGTTGTTTAGCGATTGCAATCTTCTTAGCTGGCCCCAACATTAGTCCTGTACGCAGTTCATTGGCAGTTTTCCCGCCTGCAGCCATGAAAACAAGAGTCAGGGCACTGCGTGCGCCAGCGGGTGAAATGATTAAATTCTGCGTTCTCAATTCCTCATTTTTATTTACCACGCGAAGAAAGTTACGCGCAAAAAGAATTTGATTTGGAGTCGGTGGAGTAAGTAGAGTGCCTCCATGTGCCATATTAGTGTCGTGAAAGCAATGCACTTTTAGTGTTTTAGTATAAACTGTTGTGCTTGTTTAAAACATTTTCAGTTATTCGGTAAGTGAAATAGAGCAGCTGACGTTGTTACCCAAAATTTTTGTTGAATGAATACAATTTTGTGTGTTGTGTTGCTGTTCAATTATAATTCATATATCACAACAGAAAATCAATAACGAAGGGTCTTTCGTCTCTTTTGTCTGACTACCGACTTAATATGCTCAATTGCAGTCTGTGCGCCATTTTGTTTTCTCATTCAACCTCTTGGCCTCAGTGGTCGTTGTTTGTTTGACTGCTGTGTGTCGCCCTTACCAGTCGCCCTTAACAGGTGTCTACGGATTTCAATTGACAGGGATGGCTACCTATCCCATTGCCATGGCAGTTACGTGTCGCTTCGCGCATAATTTGCGCCTGATTGCGCCGCTTATGCGCCCAATGGATTTGAATTTATATTTCAATTTCATTTGGCACACCTTTTAATGTCACACACACACACTCGCATATTGAGGCATACAATATGGCTTTCACACACAGAATCACAGACACACTCATACTGAGACACAGAAACGCTGATGCACTCAATCATGCATTTGATCATGCACTCGGTTGGTGCAAATGAACAAATTTTCCATTTGATTGAACCGTTTAAGTATAATTCGTTTATGGTTCAATTTAATTGATTTGTAAAAACAAAGAACCTCTAAATCAATAATGAGCGGGCTTCCAATTCGATTGTCTTGTGCTGAGCGTAAAAGTCCCAGCTGAAATATAAAATTAATATTGAATTGTCAAAATGCCACAGGGCGGAAGCAAAAAGTTTTAAGCCCTCAGTATCAGCATTTCAATATCAATAGCGGAATTTAGTATTCGGCATCAATATTCAAATCGGCACTAATTGCGTTTTAATAAAGTGCCTCAAGGTATGCTATGCGAATGTTCGCGACATTGCAGCAACAGAGCTAGCAGTAGACGACAGGATATCCGTGAAATTCGGTAGTATATTGTGCTTATGCAGCTTAGACGCGAAACAAAATGAAACAATTTTAAATTGATAGTGGAAGTGAACACTAGAACAAGCAGCTGCAGCTCACTGGCAAATTTGTTGAGCGCCCAAAGCTATCATTTTCGATTGTGAAAGTTTCTGTGTGCGCTGCGGTTGTCCCACCACGCCAAGCCCAACCATTCCAAGCCACATGTCGAGCCACTACGCAGCTACTACTTCCGCCGGCATATGCAGCGCGTTGTGCAGATTCGGAGGAAACTAGTTTGCGGTTGGCCCCACTTCAAATCTTAAATGGCCCACAAGGTTTCGAATTTGAGCTTGAGTTTGCGTTTTAGTTTGAGTTGAGGCTGAAGCAGAACCGCAATAAATATGAAATTTAGTTGAAATTCTCAGAATGTGATACAATAGCAGGCAAATTGCATAGAATTTGGTTTGGTCGGGTATTCAAAAAGGTCTCATCTCCAAGCGCTATGATAATTTAATTCCACAGTTTTTTGTACGATATTCGCCAAATTTTCCATATTTGAACAAGCGGTATAATTCAATATTCTAATAAAAAAGCATATAGATGTATTTTGTGTTCTTTAAATTTGAGTGCGCAGTTTGACGAGTTGTAGGTACTAAATGTTGTACGACGATGATTACTCTATATTTACGTTTGGTTTACTAGTAACTTTATGTAAATGTGTGGTGTTATGTATCTTAATTGTATTTGTTTTGAAGTTATGCGAAGAAGCAGTCTGATTTTGTCCAGATTGATTTTTTCCATTCAATTTGAGGTCCGTTTGACAGTGAAGCAAATATCGAATGGCAAATGCCAAATGCCAAATGTCGCAGCATAATTGTCACTAAGCATCTTAAACACGTTGCCAAGCAAATGCAACGTTTGCCGCAATTACAATATGAGAGTGTAGTTGTAGTTCAGTTCGAAGACAATCGAAGTTCAATAATTAATTGTTTGTCACACTTGTGTAATGTATTTTGCATTTGCAATTACCCGATTGCTGCTACACGCACGCACTTATTTATTTATTAATTAAATCATTCATTGTTCAATCAGACTAGTGAGAATCGTTGCAGCTGTCTTGAATGTTTTCCCAGCTTGCATGCACACAGCACACAGCACACGGCATCAGGTAAGTGGAATGGCTGGTAACTAATCAATGAGAGCAACTCCCTGAGCTTCTGTCAGACGTATTCATCATTTAATTAGTTTCCTATTCCACAGTGCGAGAAACGTCTGATTTGTGGTAAATGATTTCAATAAATTAGTGCAAGTTCGGAAACTCACTGCAAAGCATCACTACTAAGGGGTTGGAAAATTCTTATACTTCTCTCTAAATTCATTAAACTGAATCAATTGATTACTTTCCGGTATCTTACCATTTTCATTGCCGATTGTATTGCCATATTTTGTAGGTTTTTTTTTTTTTTGTTTTGTTTATATATACATATTTTTTTTTATATAAAAATGTTTGTATTTGTGTAGGCTTATGGCCAAGACGATAAAACCGTCTCAAGTACAGACAAATGCCAACAATAAGCCAAGAACAAATGTATACAGTTAATGCACTGAATTTGATATACTCTTACTTACTAAATACACTATTTTTAGTTCAGCTCAAGCGAATAATATTATATGAACTCATACTCTAGAGTTGCAGACTTATAGCCGAACAACTTATTTTTGTTACAAATGTTGCCTTAAAGTTAAGGCTACTCAATGGGTCGACAAGTGTATCCAAACAATGCAGGAAGAGACAATAAAAATACGATTTTATGTCTATGACAGGGCTGAGTAGGTAAACACACACACACACACACACACACACACACACACACCCATATGAACCAAAGAGAGATAAATAGTCAAGAGTGGAGAGCTCTCTAGAAGAGCTAGACATTGGCTAAATTTAAACAGCACAAACACATAAATGGTCGAACATACACTCGCATTGACTCACACACACAGAATGTCGGGAGAAATACGAAGAGCTGAATTTCCTGTGCCTTTCTTCGATTTGATTTTTCATTTCCGTTGCAAATGGTGACAAGGCGGTGTGAGACTTGAAATAGTATGTGCGCTTGACTGTTTGTGTTCTGTGTGTTGATTTCTTGTGAAATATCAATACACCAAGGAGCAAGGCAAACACACACGTGTACACAGAATTGATGTGACAATTTACCTCAAAGTTTACTTGAGAGAGCTCAAGATGGGTTTGTGCTACTTGTCTTTGGGCTGCAATCGCTCGTTTTGCAGTAAATTTAAACAAAATCCGAAAACGAATTTGCTTGGTCAGAGACCAGGGCGACGACAGCGACAGCGACAGTGACAGCTATGTGCAACCGCAGTTGTTTGGTCAACAGTGTCAGTGACAATCATTAACACAAATCAATAGGATTAACAATATTCTGCGCCCTACTCATCGGAGTGGCAACAGTATCAGGACACATTGCTGTTAATGGCATTGTTCAACGTTATGCCGAAATCAACGCGTTTGCAACCGCAGAAACACATGTGCACACATACATACTAATATAAATACACAGGCACACACATATGCAAACAGAATCGCAGACACGCACACATGCATAAAGAGTAAATACAAATCAACGTGACAGACACAGACTTAATCCGAAAGTAGTGCAAAGTAAATTGAATGCATGACCGAAATAGGGAGCTGGACGCCATGTCCAGAAACGGTCAGCACTTAATTTCCTATTTGTGCTTTTCGGATCTGAAGCCTCTGCTCCGGACATGTTCCCATGTTTTGCATGTGTTTGCTTCCAAAGAGAATTTTCGTAGGTTCTTTCATAGCGCTCAGAGTTCGGAAGAGTTCGGCAGAGACATTGAAGTAGTATGCATTTAAAAACAGTAATTCAATTTCAGTTATTGGCAGTTGCTATTGACCATAGTCAGTGTACAATAGATAACCGGCAAACACTGCACAAAATAAAGAAGGGAAAATGATTTGGTCAGCCAGCATCTAAACTGCTCTAAGTCAAGTGCACGACTTATTTTGCACCGCAATTTATAGACAGTTTTTAGTTTTAATTGAGCCCTCGAGCCTTATAGTCTTATTGTTAGCTAACTTGAACTCCAACTAGTAGAAAATCAGTTTCAGACCAGTCTTAACTTATGGTAATAACTCAAGACTCGCAGGCAACAAGGTTTATAACTTTATCAAAGTATAAAATGTTAGTTAAAACCCACAATACCAACAACACGCAATTGTAAAAGTTGCTGCTAAGAGACTTTTCCACTCACAAATGGCAAATGGCGGCGAACACGCAGTTCCTAACCTTTGCCGGGCACGCACGACTGCTTCGCTTAATTTTGTTGTCAACTGCTATCCGGCATTAACTACCTTATACCAAACACCAATACCAAAGCAGCCCACAGCCAGCCAGGAGCAGTGTGCTCAGCTCTCTTTTCTCTGCGCAGCATAATTCTCTCGAAATGTTAAAACATGTGCGAAACTTTTGCACCAAAAATTCGTTAACTGTCAAAATGTTGTGTCGAGTGTAAAGCAAATCAGGTAAAATGCCACAACATTTTGCAGATTGTAAGAGAGGCGATTGTGTGTGGACAGGTGTTGGCATGCTTTTAACTTTTCAACTGAGTACTGTAAATTGTAAATTGTAAATGTTTAACTGTAAACTGTAAACTGTATATTGTAAACTGTAAATTGTAAATGCTTTCTGTTTATTTGTTTTTTTTTTTTTTTAATGTCGCCAAACTTTTTTGGTATGCATGTCTCTGATTTACTCGTTCGACATTAAATAACTTTTGATTGTCATGGAAACTGAAATGTCAGCATCGACGCATAATTAAGGAGTTAAGCAATGACCAGCTTAAATGAGACACTACTGTTCTTGTCTACCACATAATTGATTTAGCCGAAGCGAAGCCATTCGTTACGTTTTCCTATTCGTAATTATAATGGTGATAATGAAGCTGGTTATAATAATGACGCACGTTCGCGCAGAGACTAGTTCTTTGTTAGTAGCATCTGAACGTGAGCACAGCTAGCAGTTTGGATTTGCTTTCCTTTCGAGGTGTACCCCTCTCTCTCTCTCTCTCTCTCTCTCTCTCTGTCTCTCTCTCTCTCTGTGTGTGTGTGTGTGTGTGTGTGTGTGTCTGTGTCGGGGTGCATTGGAAATGCCGTCCATGTTGATTTATTCATTAATGTAGCGAGCTAACCAAAGTAGATTCTGGTTACATCATGCGGCCATGTTTTTGATCTAATGACTCGGGGCTACCAACAAAAAAGTGTTATTCTGTAATTGGACAAAGGCGAGTCGGCAACGATAGTTAGTGCCAGGTCAAATGTTTAGCTTAAACATTTAAAAAAGCTTTGGCATTTATTTTTGCTGCCCAGCTAAACGATGTGTAAACACTTGCATGCTCAAATTGGGAAGCAAAAAAGAAACTTTGCTAAGCTTGTGGGCGAAGTGCGGCTATTTGACTTGGAGGAAGTGAAATGAGGAAATTGGTATGTAGGGTGTAGGCATTGCAGCGTAGACGGATGCACAAGTCTGCAAATCCGGATATGTGGCTCACTGAATATGTTGACAGTGACAAAATGTACACCTAGCAGGAAAAGCCTGTATTTAGATCAAGCAGTACTGCACGCTGAGTTGGACGGAAGTGTCGGTTGACTTGATGGTAGCTAACTGTTGGCTAAACGTTGGGCAAAGCCCACAGCAGATGGCATCATCATCTGTTGTCAGGTGAAGCAGGAGGCGCGACCACCGCAGCTTTCGCCTGCTTTGGCCACAAGCTGACTGTTGACAGTTGTTGTTCTTGTCATGGCTGTAGTTGTTGTTGCTGTAAAGGAGCTAATGGTCCATTGTGGTTTGTTTTTAGGTTCTGAACTTATGGGAGTACTTCGCACCTTTTGCATACTCGGACAACCGAAGCGTCGCGAAGCGTCACTTGGGGCAACGTGTCGTATGATTAACGCTGACGTACCCAAACAGTCAGCTATTTGCCCACAGTAAGTGAACCATAATCCGTGTTTCTATCAAGCGTTATTGATAAAGAAAGTAGGGTTTGCTGCACACGAATATTTTGTGGTTATATTTGACATCTGCTGGCATATACATATATCTGTAGGGTTTTGGTGGGAATGGACCAGTCTGAAAATGAAAAATAGTCAGAGTTATTGATGTAACAAACCTTTGACGCTTCCTATCTATTTAGCTTGAAACTTTACCGTTAATTTTTTGCTTTCTTGTCCCACTGAACATTCAGGGACAATTTTAATGGCATCTTGCCCTTGCTAATTAACCATTTAAGACTAAAAATACCCGTACAGCGACTGGAAGGCCGCTTCTGGATGCTGTAAAAAATGGCAAAGCAGCTCACAAAAAGAGGTTATGACAAAGTTAAACTTTGTTGGAACTTGTTCGTTTGTCAACTTTTAAGCGGCTTGGCGCGAAGTTATTGCTATTTATTTTGCATCATTTTCAGCTTCACGAAGTGAGCGACCCAAGCAGCGTGTCAATGTAAAGTGACTCCATAATTAAGCCAGCAATAAAACTGACGATGACAAAGAGTAGTTGAAATAAAAAAATAGAAAATAGAGAGAGATCGAAAGAATTTATATTGACCGTAGCAAAGATTAAATATCCTCAAATAATATCTATGATTATATTTGAATTGAATGCTAGCCAATGTTGAGCTCATTTTATAGACAGCTTTATTAGCAGAGATGAATCTGGTATTGATAGAGCAGAGACAATTACATAAAGATGTGTATTTAATGGAGAGCAGTCGTGTATTTCATGAATTGTTTGCATACTCTTGCCAGAGCAAGAGTATCGAAATACTGGAAAAAGTTATGAATGGCAGCACGAAACTTTTGCTATGCCAGGAAATGAGCAACGTCAGAGTTGGCGACAAAGTTATTTGACTGGCGTGCAAAATGTCACCGCTAATGACCAGCTGGCCATGCATTTATTTTTTACGATTTTAATTACATATATAAACATGACTTTATATTATGTATACAGCAGGCTTTTTTACGGGTGGAGCTTTTTTTCATTATTTTCATAACATTTCTCAAATGGACTTCAAGCAGGAATAGCTTAAATATATAATAACAGAGGATTTTAGTCTTTTCAGCAGCTTTGCGATCTGTTTCATGAACTCTACACCTGCAAATAAGCAATGTGAAAAGTTTGAGCATGCGGTCAATTCACAGTGCTATGGGGTAAAGTCCGATAATTAGGAAACATCTCATCCCAGTTGGGTCACAACTCTCGCAACTGCAACTGCTTCTACCACGCCCATGCCCATAGCCCATGGCCCATGGCTGATGCAGCAGCAATTGAGCACTAAAGGCTACTGATGGCAGTTGACTGCGAGTGACTTTCAATCACATAGTATTTAATTTCCCAAAGCGAATTTGTGTCGACATTTGAAGCCCACATACTTGTGTACATTCGAGTATGTATTTATGTATGTTTTATATCCCATACTCACACACGCACAGAAAGAAACACACACACTCTCACCCAGAGACATACTTTCATAGCTCTTGCTCTCTGATCCCGAACTGGAAACGAGTGGCTTGTATTGCCTTATACAATAAAATTTAAAAATTGATGATTATTTCAGCTGTGGGTTTTGTATGATTTCATCAGTTTTTGTTGATTTCATCGGTTTGCTTTATTTTGCTTCTGGATCTGACCTTTTTTAAGGATTTGCGTTTTGATTTTTTCACTTATTATTTTGTATATGTATTTGTGATGTTATGGATTAGTGCTAATTACGGGTTAATGCCGAACTCTCAATTTGTTGGCACTACATTTCTCTAACGGATTAATGAAAACATCAGCCATCACCTGTTCGCTTCTATGTACAAAAAAAATAAACGCTATTGCAACGCTTGTATCAAGTGATAAAATTACACTTTGTGTGTTTGTTTGTAGAGGAAAAGCAACATAACAGGGCTAGGGAAAAGGATAGAATGTTCAATATAGGCAGAGTGTGAAGTGGTGCACAAGAAGAAGTGGCCCGGCTTTAAAAGCTCAAGCTGATGCTGGAGCTGTCATCGTCATCTCCAACTCGTGCGTTGCTATGGCCATTGTTACTGCTGCTTCTGCTGCTGTGTGCGTAGCAGCGTTTGAAATTGCACCCAAAAGGACAATTAAGCATGAAGTATTTATGTGCCGACGCGCTTCTTAGCTGGAGAAGCAGCAACAATCGCAACAACAGTAGCAACGCAAAAGTGGCAGCGATGCGTCGCCGGGCCAGAGAAATAATTTCATTATGCTTGCAACTTAATGCCAACTTACTGTTTTACAGCCTGGCAGTAGCAGCGGTAGCAAGAGCAGCGCCTGCTATTTCTCCTTCTCCTTCTCGTTCTCACTTCTTAGCACTCGGCACGCTTTTCATTACTGCCGGCCGCATGACTTTGCTTTTAGTTTTTTAGCCCTTTGCTTATGACCAGCTGGAATGGCATCAACTTGGATTCAGAGTCTGCTGCTAGGGCCTTCTTCCTGTCATGGCTAGCTTTATTATGCACGCTCAGCACTAAATTTTATTGTCAGTTCATGTCATGCTGAATTATGTAGCGCGGCAGCAGCAATAGCACTAGCATCAGCAGCATCAGAAGCAGCAGCAACAATAACAACAACAACAACATAATCATTGTAATGCATTTTGCTTTTGCCACTTTGACTTGGACCCTTATTAAATGCATCAAAGCCAAGCCCAGACTATGAAAGGGATGAGGGTAATGTCATAATTAACATTTGTCACATAGCGAACAACGCGCCGATGCTACAGCAGTAGCTCCGAGGGATTCGTCTCAAATTGTATTGTGCATTGACCTGAATCGAACCGAAGCCGCTAGCAGCATAATGAGTAACAGCTTCACAGCCTTTCGACCGCACAAATTCTAGCGTATTTAGTAAACAATTTTAATTAAAAGCCAGCACCAGCACCAAAAAAAACAACAACAACTATGCACATTAATTTGCGGCATTTGTTGGACGCGCGCCGTCAACTTTTTAATTCAATCTCAAGAATAAAAGTTGCGGCCTGACTTTGGGATGTCTGGCCCAAAATAACAGCAGCGCAGCGACAACCTCTGTACATGCAATTTAATTTGACAAATTTGGGTGCAAATAGTTTTTGGGACTGCACAAAAGTTATCCAAAAAGGGACAACAGGAAGTGAGAACATAAGAACAAAATAATAAAAATAAATAAACAATAAATAATAAAAATTATATAAAAGTGGGTATTGTTGACTCCCAGCTCATTATATTTTTTTATTGCATCAAATAGCAATTCAGCTGCGTATCCGTATTCCCAGTAGAAGCAAAGCCAAAAGCAAAGTCAAAAGTAATCAAAAGTCAATGGGAACACTTAAAATGTCGATTTTGTTGCTATACTTTCGATACTGATTTATTTATAGCATGACAGCACAAAAGCTTACTGCGCATTTATCTTTAAAAGCATAATACGTATTAAGCCGGAAAAAATCGAAATTCCGTATGCTCTGATTCATTAAATTGGCTAATAGCAAAATATTATAAATTTATGCTATAACAGAACAATATATTTTACGGATAGTATACGCAATGCTGGACGTTTCAGCGTTGATGCATTAGTTATTAGTTTTCAAGAGTATTCATATTCAATATATTTTGGACTTCACGGAAAACTGCAATTCATTCGATTATCGTTATTGGAAATTATCGTTAAAGGAAAAAATATATACTATTTGTATACATAGTATAACTAAAAGGGCTATTGGCAGCACAGTCTTAGGTTCGCTTTTGGTTACATTTTCGGGTAAAACGATTTGAGCTTGCTAGTCACGATTCCATAGAATTTTTATATTAGGCTTTCGTTTATGGGAAAATTATGTGCAACGTCGCCAGGTTGCTCGCACTCTGTACGATATTGACACACACATATATAGACGCACACTCAAAAGTATGGCGCTTGCAGCTGAGAAATTGTAGCCGAAAGTGGCAAAGTGACAAACCTGGTCGACTGACTGCAACTCTCCATCCCAGCCGTATGGTTAACTGTGGGTTTTCTGCTAGTTGGCCACGTACACCAGCGCTCAATAATAGCGCCTGGGAAGTGGTAGCGGCAGTAGCAACGGTGAACAGAAATCCAAGCACGTAATTTTAAATGGCTTTTACTGGCAGTGAACTTAAACTTTACGCTGGCGCACATTAGCTGTCTCTGACAGTCTGAAGGAAACATTGGTCGAGTGTTAAATGCAGCTGCCAACTGCCTGCTAGCGCAATAACATGATAGCCATGATGGCCATGATAGCCACGCCCCCAAATACTCATAGTCCTGTAGGCACTGCGACAACGTAAAATGGCCGCTAACCGCAATGTTAACTGGCGTATTAATGCCACTTTTTACCCACCATATATCTCGCGCGCAGACATACACATATGTGTGCATGTGCTGCTGATGGCCTGACAAAATGACTTATTCCAACAGTTGCGGCTGCTTGACTTTGATTGCATGCATCAAGACGGGTTGGTTGTGGCACCCATCCGGTTGCATGATTTGCCAAGCGGCACGTTCCGCTGCGGCCATAATTAAACTGTTTTTAAATTCTTAGCTCATAGCCAATGTAACCTATGAGCTTTATAAATGTACTACTAAAGAAAAAGACATATATGGCTCTGAGAAGCTCAGAAAATAATTTGCTTTTAAAATGTTAAGTAAACAAAAAATATTCAATATCAATTATAAGCATATTTACTTGCTATCTGACGGATGTTTATGTAGATTAAATTAAGTACATCGATTTATAAATATGATTTTCGCTGAACATTAGAATTCGAATGCATTTCATTCCCTTTATTCGATGACTTAAAGGTTCACAATTACTACACTGAATGTATTTGCTATCCTGTTTTCAATCGCGAGTCTCACGAAAATCCCTAGGATGTGCAGCATGTCGAGTGCATCATTTGTTATGGCACAAACGTGGCCAGACAAGACAATGCTACGGGTCAGAGACTGCAACTGCGATAAAACTACGTGTTGGCCGGCATGCAAAGTGAGCATGTCTTGAATTATGAAACGCGAGTTAAAAGCGCATGCCCCAAAAATCTAAAGCGAACAGCAGAGATCGAATTTTGTGCTACAATGTACATATGCAATGGATGCCACCAGCTGTTATCCAGTAATAGAAAGAGACAATAATTTTAATGTAATGATATCGTGGCAATGTCTTTCGAATGCCGCAATGTGCTTGGTGGACTTTTTGGGCACTGTTTCTGGGCAACATATGCTCATCAAAAAGAAGTTAATTTCTGCAGTATGTATGTGTGTGTGTGTGTGAGTGTGTGTGTTTATGTTTGTCTTGTGTCGACTGACATTAAGCTGCTTGTTTGCACAACATCTCAAAGGACAATGACAAGGCGAGCCATACAGCCAGTCAGAGCAGCCAGGCAGTCAACTTGTGTCCGTGCGACAACGTACATGTGTGTAATCCCAGTGCAACTTGAAGCCGAAGATGGAGACGATAGGCAGAGAAACGAGGTGGGAGACGTAGATGCGGCAAAAGTAGCTGCCAGTGTAGGGACAGTCAGGCTGAAGTTGGCTTTTTTGTGTTATTCGTGTTGGCAGTGTGCACTGCTTTTATTATATGTTGCATGTATCCTTAAGGGAAGTTAATTAAATTTACTGACCATGCTATTAAGCAAACAGAGGCTGAAGCTGCTGCTGCTGTTGCTGCTGCCGCTGCCATCGCTGCTACTGCACCTCGCCCACAGTGTCTGCTTTCCATTGGTGACTGTGTGCAACAAGGATAATACTCAATTAAGCATAAAGCAGCTTGGGTCGCATGTGTTTAAGTGTCACTAGCAAATACGGCGCACAGTACTCAGTAAGCGCTGTCCACTGTCCAGAAGTCAGCCGTATACACATATGAACTCATACCACTTTCCAGGCTAAAGTTAATCGAAAGAACCAACACCACGAGACTTCGAACATGGATTTAATTATGATTGACGGCAACAGCGTTAAATTTAATTTAGTGCCTCAATGGTACTGCGACCACAAACATTATGTAACAACCATATGGCTAATGCAAAAGCCTAACTACTCATATATCGGGCCATTGGAGGTAATCAGCTAGGCAAAGTAGCGAAAAGTTGTTGGCCAATTTTTGTTGGGGTCTAGTTTTATATGTCTAAAAGAATTTTTGTTAAATGTGTAAACAATTCTATTTAACACAGCAGTAGCAGACAGCTGGGGTCAGGTCGCTCTGCTTGCTCCCAACTTAAATGCAATCAGTTCATGTTGCAGAAAAAACTTTGTATTTTCATTTTTTCTTGGCACTTTAAACTTTAGCCATGCAGCAGCATACATATTTATTTGTATGTTTTGTTTATTTTATCTATGCTTCGTTACACACCAGTACACAAACACACATAGATAAGAACAACCGAAGACTTACACACAGAAAGTACTCCCTCAAATTCACATGTTTGTAGTTGCAGTTGTAGTGCTTTAGATAGTTTTCCCCCTAGTTATCCTTTTGGCAGTGGCACTGCCAACTGCCAAAAACCTAAACCGAAACCAGTTCAACGAAACGAACAAAATTCTACTTACGAGTAGAATTGGCCATTTGTGCAATTGCTTTGCCTGAGTGAACTTGCCTATTTTGGCATGACGATGGCAACGTAGGACACACACAAAAGCCCCCGCCGAAAGGGTTCTTGAATGCTGTTATCATATGGCCAACAGTGCTACGGCTGCCCCAACTTCAACTCCTGTTTCAGCTGCTCGTCGCTGGCAAAAAGTTAACCAAGCGGGCGCCACAGGGAAATGAAAATGCGAACTGACGCTGAATGCTGTTTATTTAAATGTGCTCATACAAACACACACACACACACAAACACACAGACATGTGCACACCTGCGCTTCATGTGTTTGTATTGAGTATTTGTCTGGCACGCCCACTAGATTGCGCGTCCTTCTTAACGTTCCTTCCATGAATTATTTAGTTTGCACTGCGCTCGAGTGAAAGTTACTTGAAAATTTAATTTAAAATATTTTTTACTTGCCTTCTTTGGAGTATGCCCTTTGCTCCGTAGTGCAACAGTAACGGGTTAGTAGTAATATGAAAAAAGAAAAGGAAAAGTAGCAAAAAAGCAAATGCATTTTTTGTAAATAAATAACAACGCCAAATGAGATCAAAAAGAAAGAAGTCAACTACTGCAGTTGCTGGTGCTATTGCTGCTACTATAGTTGGCAAATTTATTTAGGAAATCAATGAACGTAGTATAAAGTTCTTGAATTTGACTACATAGACAGATAAATAGATTTACTTTTAAGATAATTTGACTGCAGCTGCATCGTTACCCAAAGTCAAGTAGATGATAAATCAAATGATTGCACTGAAAAAAAAATTATTTATGTCAAGGAGAAATTTCAATTTAAACGACACTGCCGTCACAAATCAGTTCATTTTCACTTTGGAAGACAGTTAAATGATCTAAAGGTACTTTTAAACAAATCCAATGAGTACATTAGTATAGTGAAAATATACGAACTTTGCAATAGGTATGAAAAAGTTGGCGCCACATAATAACTCTGCGTTTTGAAGTGAAATTCAATTAAAATGTCATAACTGACGCTCTTGCAGTACACCGAATGAGTTGTCGAAATGAGGTTGAAATTGTGATATGTGCCTTGCCATTACCCAGAGCACACCTGCGGGCAACATCAAAGGGACAGGTAAACAGATTGCGAAATGCCGCTAACAGATACTCTGAGCGCCAATCCTGGTTGTGGTTGCATACCACTAATTTGAGTGCCTTGTGACTTACACACAGCACAGCTTAATAATGTGCCCGAAGCATTAAGTTAGCTGTTCATATTTCACAAAGTTGCATCGACTTTCACATCAAAGCTAAAGGTTTCTCATTTTTGAGATTTTAAATAATGCTGATAGGTTTCATATTGCTCAACACTTCCGTCATCCACACACACATGCGATGGCGCTGATTCCCAGTTGCTTCATATGGAACATCGACAGTTAGCAGCCGCCTCCTTCTCTGGTTCCTGCTTGTGCTCACACTGCTGCTTCCTGCTTCCTATCATGGACGCAAAAATACCTTGTGCATGGTCTTCAAAGTGAATGTTGCCAAAACTGAGAAAATATGTGTGTGTTAAATTATTAAAAATGTTTTTGGCAGCATATCCTGTTAGTAAACGTAGCTATTTCTCATGCAATGCCAGGGCAGGAGGATTCACTGCCTCCGTATCGTTGACGGGCACAAATATTTTCGAAATAAATTTTTAAAATCCTTTGCAGACAACACACTGGAAACCATCTTCACATAGTCATCTTCGTCCTCAGTGCAGTCTACTGCTTTTGGCCATTGGCATTCCAGGTGAAGGTCAAATGGAATTCCTTCGGCGACTACAACGGCATCTGCCGCTTACAAAAGTTGCAACATTTTTATGCCGCTTAAATGCTAAGCGAGCACTTAGCGGCTATTTTACTAATTTTGCTGCATGCTGTGCGGTTTCACAGCAGCTGCTGACTGTCTTCCTACATGAGAGGGACTCTTAGAGATGATGTTCGACCTTGCTGATCGCAGTGTTATGATTGTATAAAAGATGGATGAATATAGCAATAACTCATAAATGCTGTAGGATTAGGCAAAACTGAAACCCTCCAGCGAGCTCTGAGTTATTAGCTCGCTGTGTTTATGTTTGCTTTAAATTATTGAATAATTCACGTTACCATCTCTAGATTCTCTTAGCTGGCTCACCAACAGACTTCAAACTTTAAGTAACAAGTTGACCTTTAAGTTTTTGCATTAGCAATGGCAGCAGTTGCATGCTGCACCTACAAGCCTTTAACGCCACATAAAATGAACTTTGAAATGTTCGCAGCTTAAGGAGCACTTGCATCACGAACTACGGGTAAGCATTTGGCTCGTGTAATTTTTAATTAGGGAAATCCACCCGAAAAGTACATGTGTCGTGTTTAGCAACCGCAAGTATAATGTAACTGTTTGTTGGGACTGTTTATGTGTGCCTCACTCAATAACGAACGAAGAACCAGAAGGCAAGTTGGCAAAGCATCAAATTGTTAATTGTGTGTAACAAAGTTATGGGCTCATAGTTGCCCAACCTTTTCCTTGCTTCTTTGGCTTTCCGACTGAGCATGGCAGCCAGCAGTCCCTTCTGAGTCTTTTCAAGCCTGTGCCAAGAAATTTCAAGCCAGTTCAAACAAGGTTCAAAACAAGCAATAAACAAAAAAGATGTAGAAGCAACCAAACATGACAGAATAGACATAAAGAAGCATAAAGCAGTTGGACGTGAAAAAGAACAAAGACTCGACTTTAAAACAGGCAAACTAGGTGTATGCTTAAATGGCTAATGAAATGGGAGCTGACATTTATATAGCATAACAAAGGAAAGACTACCCGAAGAACTTTCACTATGGAATTTAGCGCGGATTGTAGTTGAATTGATTTTAAAAATAAAGAACTGAATATCATAAAGAGGCTAGTAAAAGATTTACATTGGCTACAAAGTGTATGGGAAACATATCCAACTCCTACATATTAAACAAGTAAGAAAGCTCTAGTCGAGATGGCTCGACTACGAGATACCCTGAACCCTGCATAAAAATTAATATTTTTCTTCTTTACGCACGTATAAATGCGCGCTCTGCTAACCGCGTAGTTGCTGGCGACGGTTGGGGGTGGGATGGGCTGTACTTTGAACGCTTATAACTCCATTTCTAGATGGATTATCTTCATGATTGGGGGCGAAGGGCATCTAAAATCTGAAAATTACAAAATCTGCGTATCCATAATATCTGTCCAAATATACAAATTTGAAGTCTCTAGCTAAAACGGTGTAGAAGTTATGCTCGAAAAAACGTAAAAAAGGTAAACGAATTTTCGACTTTTTTATTAAGGCGTCCGAGCTAAAAGGACAAGAATATCGATTAATTACAGATGCTATTCAAGCCTTTTAGTTATTGTGATAAGAGTCAAGGTAAAAAAACTAGTAATTATATTAATTATATTATTAATTTGCAAATTAAACTAATAGGATTAATATATTATGTATATATGTATGCTTAGAAAAATAAAATACATTCACTACCAAATAATTCACATAACTCAAAAGGATGAATTACAATTTTGGGAGTGCATATTGTTACAATACTGTAGTGCAGCCGTGGGAGTATACCCGTCCGCGACAGTCAAAAATAGTTGGTTGCGCCAATGCTGCAACTCTTCGCTCTTCCCTTGCTCGACAGCTTCAGCAGCAGCTCTCTTTTTAATGTGTAGTCCGTTTATATTTATGCCGCTTTTAGTGGAAATAGGTGTGTGTGCGAGTGTATGTGTGGCAGAAAATACAGTCCAGACATTGTTGTTGTGTCTGCTTACCTGTCGTTTGTCGCCTGTTTTTTATTTGTTGTTGCTATCGTTCGGCGCCAGTTGTTGATTTTAAATCTGTGCCCTGCTAATGGTAATAATAGACCATTTAGACGAAGGCGCGGATGAGACGGAATTTTTTGGAGTCTGTTCAACGCTTGTAGGCACTTTAGCAAATTGACTGCACCAATTGAGTGCATTACCAATTACGACTGCGACGCACCCATACATTTTTATCAAACAAAAATTGTTGGCTTAATTTACTTCAATATACATATATCTTTGGATAGTTAAAAAAAATAGTTTAGGAAGTCGTCTTTGTGCAGAGCCCGAATCAAGGTGAGATTTTTGCAATGGGGAATAAGAAATACTTAATTGAATGCAAGAATGATATTTTGTCCAAAGCTCAAAGCTAATGTAATTTCAGATTATTTAAGCCCGAATATCCACTCAGAACGCAAACACGAAGTCGTAAAAAGAGTTTTATGTTATTTTTATGGTGATGACAATTGCGTTTGCGTTTGTTTGCCGTTCCTGTTATTGTTGCTTACTCAACATGCATTTATGCACACATCCAGCTACAAACAATTCCACATACACCCACGTACGCTCCCATACGTTGCCCGTATATGACCTCCAGTCTTGTCAATGATACCTGCCAATGTTCTCTGCAACTTTATTCAAGTATTCGTTTGACTAAAGGCCCGCCACACACTCTGCTTCGTGGCATGGTTTTCCATTGTCTCTGCTGGGGACGAGCGGGATCATGAACAACGAGCAAAAGCAGAAACACAAGCACAAGCGAACACGAGAACGAGCACGAGCACGAGCACAGGAACGAACGAACGAAGGTGAGAATGGGAATAGAAATGAGTATAAGTATGAGCACAGCAAATGCAAGTGTCAAATTATTGGCTGTAGCGAAATCCATACAAATTCGATATACTTCAAGTGCACTTGACGCCAATTGGCATATTGGAAGTCAGGTCGCGCCTGCTGCATATGCGCACCTGTGGTCGTCGCTTGTCGGATTGACTTAATGCCATTTAATTTAGTTTGGTCGTTTTGCTTTTATTCTCGCATGGAGTATGATATTTTCATATTGAACAGCAATATGTGGACTATGCTTGACCACGTGCAAATAGCTCAAAGCCAAGTATAATTTATATTAACTTTAATAAAGTTTAACGTAAATATGTATTTGAATCAAGCAGAAGTATTTTCTGCCTTCAACTTAGGACTTTTGAAATCTGGTTTCCGGTTCAAGTTAATTTAAACCTTTTTTAGCTATTCAAACTTGCAAGAGTAAAGCTGTTCGAATTATAACTGAGTTGCCTTAATGGCACCAACGCGATTTCTTAGTTTTTGGCCTGTAAAAGTGTGTACCTATGTACTCTGAGCCTAACAATGCCCACACAGTGCTGTCTCTTGAATTCGTAGCCAGTTTGAGCTCTGTAGCAATTTCATTATGTCCCATTTTCTATGGGCTCATCTGCAGTTGATGTCATTGTCATTGACAGTTGTTGGCGCTGTGTTATCTTATGTATGTGTGTGTGTGTTTGTGTGTGTGTGAGTGGTTGCTAGTGTGTGCCAGTTCAGGTTGTGGTAGTTGCCACAAGCAACAGCCACTCACATGCCCCTTTACGAGACGTGTTTTTCCAGCACTTTATTATTATCCATTTAGCCCTGAGACCACCACCATACGCACCATACGTTGTCCTGCAAATATTCTAACAAATGACAGTCTATATGTTTGTAATTATGAGATTTATTTATTGTCCCAATTCGCGTTTATTTCCAACAACATTTTTTTATATGTTTTGTGTTCAATTACTTTTATTATTTATTTTTCGTTTCAAAATAATTTAAGATACTTTGACCATTAACTATGTGGCCATTGAGAAGCGCAGCTGAAGAAGCTATGCTAAAACGGAAGACTGACTTTAATTTAAACAGAGGGAGCCGTGAGCTCGTTTTGTAATGAACTCATGTATATATATACATGTACAGGTATATATACACACAAACTTGCTGACACACACATTCATATACATACAGCAGAAGCTTCATCCTGTTTGTTTGCATCCTTCCTCTTACCGTTTCTTCTTTTTTTCGGATGTTTCTTCCCCAAACGAAGCGCATTTGGAAAGGCAAACAAAATAAGTTAACATGTGAGGCGTTGAGCCACTTTGACAAGCTACAAATGTAAAGAAGACCGGGATACACATCAGCCACAACACAACACAACACACAACATGGTTGGTATGTGTACAATCATCTGTATCTGCGTGTGTGCGAGTATGTACTGAAGAAAACCGAAAACTTTTAAAAAGTCATATTCCCCTCGCGCCACTCACAAAGTGGTTTGAACTTTAGAAACAATTTTGATAAAGATGCAGTGGGAAACGTAAAGAAGCGGCTTCAACAAATGTTGTCGACCTGATCTACACTGAGCTTTTATGTTTGAAAAACTTAAGAACACTATGTTGTTATCTAGCAGACAATATGCCAGAGAAATTGATCTGGCAATAATCAGATATTATTAAAAAGTTAAGACCGTTACGTATAAATACCGATACAAGTAATATAGTTACTTGAACTTCTCTCAGTGTATTTAACCAGACACAAGCATATGCTGAGGGGTGTCACTGTGTCTGCTAGTCATGTACGCAATTAGAAGTTTTGCTGCTAGTACACAGTTAAGATGCAGCCGGGTAGCACAACAAAATTAAGAATATGAAAACTTTTGTCTTTCGTTTTGGCGTACAGCGAAAAATCCTTTTAGAAACGCGCAAAAATAAAGGACCAGCGTCTGCTAGCACCGCATGGCGGTCACGGTTAAAATGAGAATCGATCGGCAGCAACTTGACTGGACATTGTCTGCGCAACAATCTAAAAATTTTAACTTTTTCTTTACTTTATATTTCTTTTTAGTATTATCTCGTGCTTATATAAATATAAATAAATATTTTTATAAATATTTTTATAGTTCAAGTAAGTCATCATAAAACTACAAAGCTCAATTTCAAAATTTAACAAGTAAGAAAGCTGTAGTCGAGACTGCTCGACTACGAAATCCCCTGAACCCCTCTTAGAAAGAATAATATTCTAAGAATTATTCGATTCGTTTCTGCACGCATAGCAAAGTACCCATGCATACACACGCTGATCTACGCTTGTACGCATGCATGTGTGTATGCATTGCAGGCGTCTTGCTGACTCGCTGTCTCGCTTGCTCTGTCACGTTTGTTAAGCTGCGAAAACTTATTTGATTCATAATTCTGTTTCGTAATCAAACTGTCAGGTCTATATGTCAAACCAAACTGTATGACTTTAAAATAAGTGTTTTAACACATTTTGAGGTGAATTGGGGACCGGGATCCAAAATCTGACAAAAACCGATATTGTATTAAATTAGTATCTATGTATATCTATATAAAAAAAAAATAAAAATTATTATGGACTTAGAACTTATCAATGGACATAAGACTTAACACCGGTGTTTTAGAACTCGCGATGATCTAATATTACATGCAACAGTCTAGCCATCTACACCACGGCACATCTTAAACTCACAATAGCGAAAACGAATGAAATTCAGTGCTATGCGTCATACACGAAACAAAACAAAAACTAAAGCAGAGGCTGAAAATACAAATACAATTCAAAGACAATGCTAAACACAATTCAAAGACAATTCTGATTCTAAGAATCTGCATGGATGGCAACATAGAAAACAGCCCAAGCTGTTTTGTGTGTATATGTGCACACGCATAGGAAAATTGCTTTGCGTTGCCAACGTTGCTTGCATTTGCATTGCGATTTTAATTGCTTTATTTTGTTTAATAAATATGAACGTATTTAAGGAATTGTATTAAAAGTTTCAGCATATGATCTAGATATTCTATTGAACATTTTACGATTTTTTAAAAATCTCAACTCTTTTACAATTAGCTTTACATGTACAAATATGCACTCAGCCACACGCTGATCTACGCTTGTACGCATACATACATGTATTTTTGTATGTGTGTAAGCATTGCAGGCGTCTTGCTGACGCGCTGCCTAGCTTGCTCTGCCACGTGGGTTGCGTTGCGACAACTTCTATGCTTAATAACTCTGTTTCTAGATGGACATTTGTAATCACACGTTCAGATTATGATCATGACAATCATATCTATATGCCAAACCAAACTGTATGTCTCTAGTATTTGAAATACATTTTTTACACATTTGGGGGTGGGGAGATGAATTGGGGACCGGAATCCAAAATCTGCCAAAAACCGAAATTGTATTAAATTAATATCTATATAAATGTAGAAGACTTGGAGACTCTAACTCTAAAGATGAGCGAGATATAATTTTATAACTGATTCTCGATAAATTGATATATCGATAACTCTGGAAATATAAGAGTTATCGAATTTCTGAAACAAACTCGTACTGCGCGTGCAATATACGAACCTAACACAAAAAGAATGAAGTCTCTAGCTTTTGTATCTTCGGATATCCTTGCGTTCAAACATACGGACAGACGGACAGACGGACAGACGGACATGGCTATATCAACTTCTCTCGTCACCCTGATCAAGAATATATATACTTTATGGGGTCTGCCACGCCTCCTTCTCCCTGTTACATACATTTAACAAAACCATTATACCCTGATTTCCCATTTTCAATGGGTTCAGGGTATAAAAAATCGTTAATGTAATGTATATACGTGTTGAAAAAGTATAATTTAAATTTATACACTTTCAGATACAGGTCATTGGAAACGTATGAAGAAGAATATTATCGTTATCGGTATCCTTTTTGTTGTTGTTTTTATTCCTTCGGGGCTAATAATGTGAAATGTTTGTTTAACGCCGCCTGCAATCACTAAAGTCAAACACATATATGCACCTAGTACGCAGCCATTCCTCTATCTCTCTGTCTCTATTTCTCATTTCGCAGACAAAGTCAACATTATTAAAATGCATCAACAAATTTATTTATTTTTCCTGTTGTTTGCGTTAACGTTGATATGCGTCGGCCATAACACTGCCACTCACATTTTCCATAAATAAACACCAATTTATTTCCATTTTATATTTTTCTATATTTTTCACAGAAATTCTCATCAAAATATCAAGTTACGTACAATATAGTTCTCATACGTTGAAAATGCCTTCAGTTTATACTTATACAAAAGTAAAATAACATTTTTAATTTTTCTGCTGGTTTCTTCTTTATATGTTTTGTTTTTGGTTTCCTCTTCCTTATACTTATTCTCTCCTGCTATTGTTGTTGTTTCTGTTGTATAATAAACTAAAACTTATTTTAAGAATCTGATTTTTTCTATGGGCCTTTTAATAATCAATTTGCCATGACTTTAAATTTTTATGCATTTCGCCTTAAGTATACTCAATATTATTTTCTAAATGTTTCTTACAATTTTCCATATAAAATTATTATAAAGAGAATGACAAAAGCCGCAACAAACAAGCAATTTAATAATAATCATAATCATCGATAATAATTGGTATATTTTTCATAGAATATACAATATGACGACAAAAATATGCTAATTGAATTAAATTCTATAAAAATTGCATTAAAATTATTTTAACATTTAGTTATTCACGTCAATGTTAGTTACACAGTAAATAAATTAAAGCAATTACGCACGTTACCCAATTTGTTTGAAGTAACCTCTTTGAAATCAACTCACATAGCATAAGCACTGATGGCAAAGAGAGAGATTTGCGTTCAAAATAAGCGTAAAAATACGCAAACATCAAATGCACATCAATAATAATAGTAATGATGATAATAAACACTGACAATTAGATTTTTGCTATTTGCTATTTAGCTAAGGATTCGACTTTTAACGAGTTTTTTTTATTTTCTTCTTCTTTTTTGTTTTTATTTTTATTTTATTTCTTCTTTGCACAAGCATTCTTGTACTCATCTTTTGTTTTGTTATTCTTATTTTTTTATTTTCTTGTTAGCCTTGATGCTCATGCCATTTTTTGTATTTACATATATATTTATTTTCAAATGTATTTTTTGTTTACCTGTGCTGAAACTTGTCAATTTTGATATCAATTACGCGTCTTAGAGTACATTATATTTTAATTTAATTTAATGTATGTATGTGTATGTAGAGCCCTATTTAAATTACACAAAAAAAGCTAAATTAAGATCTTTATAAAAATCTATATAAATCACCATTTGCTGCTGACCCAAAACACTCATTGACTGACTTTTTCGATATTACCTCTTGCCTTTCCTGTATCTATTAATTTAAACGTTTTTAATACAAAATGCTTTTTCTTAATATATTGATGCTTCGCATGCCCCGTTCAATTCATCAGTTTTCAATTCTTATATTTTAATACATACACAACTTTTAAATATGTTCTTTAATAAATATGTTCACTGCATTTGTTTACACATACATAAATTATTTATTGTTTTTTTGTATTTTATATATTTTTTTCCTTTTAAATAGTTAATATTTTGATTTTTCATTAGAGTTCATTTAACATTAAGCTATTTCATTTCACTAAACTATACACAGAATGTTTAAGTTGATGCGCTTATATTGCTATATAAAACGTTTATATTTCAATTTAAATAATTATATATGCTGCGTTTTTTACCCAAATTATAGTCGAAAAATTTGCGAAGCATTATGCAAACAAAAATATAAAAAAAATCTTCTGTTTTTTTATATTTACCGAATCATTTTCCAATATTATTGCTAAACTGTAAATTTGTAAAAAATGTTTAGATAATTATCGACTGCATTTGTTATTTTTATTCTCCATTTTCTGCTCTCATCATGTATATACGAACTGTTTAACGGTTTAATGTAGACTATAATATGTGTATACATAATTAGTATGTGTGTCTGTGCTGATTTAAATATTTTCTTGTTGTTAGTACTCTCTAGACTCACATTCAGCGTTTTTTAAAATTCGTACATTATTAACATTATGGTTAGCTTACGTATGGTTATTAGTATATATATATATAATATTAATATACATATATATATATATATATATATATATATATATATATATATATATATATATATATTGGGTCAGTGGGACTGTTTTTTCAGTCAAAAATAAGTTATATAAGCGCGAAGAGAATGAATTAAACTCAACCAGTTCAAATTTCCGCTTTCTAGTGTATTTCGCAATGACTTTAGCAATTCGCTAGGGGTTTCTTTTTGTGAATATATGTTTACATATGGATTTGTATTTTGAGTTATATTCCCATTTTCCTTAACAGTTTTAAATTTTGTTTACCTTTGTTGCAATTGTTGCATAAACGCGGAACACCTCGTTGACCAGTCTTTTATTGTGTTTTAATGCTTACAGAATTAATTTAGTTTTGCTTTCATTTTTAAAATACATGTTTCATTTACGATTTGAATGTTAGATGTAAAATACATACATTACAATTACTTATGTATATGTTATTCATATTTAGGCCCCCACATATTATAATCTAATTGGTTTTCGATTTTGTTTTAATCTTTAAAGATTTACTATACAAAATATTTGATTTGGGCTTGGTTTTTAATTTTTCTCAAAAGTTACTCTAAACTGATTGAATATATTTTTGACACATCGTACACATTTTTGTTTTGTTTAAATATTTATAGTTGTGTTATCAACATCATAACCTTGTTTAGTGCAATTTCCTTGGGTTTATTCGCATGGAAGCCGAAAAGGATACTGTTAACCAGTATAATTGTACCTTTCTATTGATAATTTAATCTTAAAGGGAACTTTTAGTTTGTAACTTCTTATCCAAATTCGACACTATATATTTTTTAACATTAAGATGAAACATAGCACAAGCCACACACAAACCTTTAAAATGTTATCAATCTTCACTTCACAATCATTGAGAATTATGTTCCAAATCAAGAAACAATTATAAGGTGTTAATTTTTGAGTATGTATGTATATATACATGATGATTGTGTGCTATTTTGTATGACATTCGCGTGTATTTTTGTGTGAAAGTTGATATACATATATGTGTTGCGTTGCTTGCCATAACTTCCTGTTGTTTACATCACAGAATATATCTTGACACCAATAATAACACTCGAATGTATATTGTTTCTCGATCGTGTTATATACCTTGATGAGTTGTGTTTGTGTCGTGCGTTTAAATCGGAAAAAGAAATACGGATAGTCAAATAAAAAATAAATAAAATTGTATTCAAGCTTTTTTGTTTTATAATATTTATTTTTATTAAAATTATTTAAAAATACTAAAATAATAAACAAAATGAAATGATTCATTACAAAGCAAAGGCAGCACATAACTTATAAATAATTTGCACACATTACGAAAAATAAAAACGTTTCTACGCCTTTTTGCAAAATTTTATATTGTTTTTTTTTTTTTTTTTTAATTTATTTAATAGTTAAACTTTATTGATTGTGACCTGCGGAAAATTTGAAGTACATCTAAAATTTGCATATGCAATACATTAGTTTAAAATTATTTATATCAATATTTTAAATTAATGAGGCACATTAAGAAGAATTTATAAAAAAGGTCAAAAATATAATATTTATGTTGAATCGAAAAAAAAAACAAATAGCGTTTAGATTTTTTCAAATAAAAACTCATTGTAATACTTTTCATCACAAAAACAGAAATGTGCGTTATAAATACAATTACATTAACAGGACCTATTTTGAAAATATCAATTTGTAGCGCCAAAAATGGTATTTAATAAGTAGTACGATTTGCTCGATTTGCTCGATTCGCTTTACATACATACTACATATAATCAACATTTACAACAATTATTTTACAAATTTAAAACATATTTAAATTAAAGTAAGAAAATATAAGCATTTATTGTTGTTTAAAACATATTTTGCACTTGTGTTTGTTATATCTTTTTGTTGTACCTAAGCCAGTACGATGCATTTCTTAATTAAATTTAAATCTTTGTATATTTATTGTATATTAACATTTTGTCGTAAGGTTTTAATTATTGTTTTTTTTTTTTGTTTTTTTGTTTTGTTTTGGCAGTGTTTACAATATTTGTTGTTTTCGCTAAAAACAAAACAAAAATATGTTTCTCATATCCTTTTTTTAAATATATATTTTGAATGTGTTTTGTAAGTTCATTCATTACTGCATTTTAGTTCAGTATATTTTTTTATATTTTACTAGAAAAAACTAATTTGCTTTGGTAAATATTTGATGTAAAATTTAAATATTTGATGTAAAATTTAAATGCAAATGGAAAAATTAAAATTTATTAATGCTTATACGTAACAAATTTAATAAAAATAACAAATAAATTGTTCAAGCGAAACGATAATGAAAGGAGCTAAATAAATATAATATTATCGGATTATAACTTCTCAAGTTGTTGCTTTTGTTGTTGTTTTTTTTATTGCATGTGCTTGTGTGATGCGTGATTTTGATTAATTAGCGCTTTAATTCTATCATTCATCGCTTTCTGCTTATGATGGCACACAGTTGCTGTAATGCTCACTTTCTATTTAGATCTCTTTTCACATATGGCGCTTCATGTGGAGGGCCAGATGATCGGAGCGTGAAAAGCAACGATCACAATTACGACACTTAAAGGGTTTGGCTCCAGTGTGTTTCCGATAATGTCGAGTAAGCTCATCGCTTCTAGCGAAACGCCATTCGCAGCCATCCCAGGAGCACTTGTACGGCTTCTCACCTGCAATGACAGACGGTGGGTTAAGAAAATTTAATAAAATTGCATTGAAATCACAAGTCTCTACTTATTAAATAACTTATTCTCTTGTATAAAGCGTTGAGTGCAGTATAACTTGATGAAATATGTTGTATTGCAGCCAGCAACAAAAATATTAAAAATATATAGCACATTCCAAGGGACGAAACGAAATAACTGGTGGGAAAAGGTAACACGGATAGGACGTCATAATTTTGTTACTTTACAGCATCGAAATGAAAAAAGTTTTTTTAACGTTCAGATGGATGAGAGTTTTTAAATCGTAGTCAAAAAGTTTTCATGACGAATGTACCCTCAAGCATAGTTGTATTATTTGTGAAATCATTGAAAATGCCATCTTTTAATTCTTTCTAAGCCACTGTGCTCTCCATAAACTATAAATCAGGTGAAACACAACAATGAATAAGTTCAAGCGAATACGTAAATGGCAGAAATTAAGACAATTAAAACTGAATAAAAACAAAAAAATAAATTAAAAAATTTTAATTGCAATTGAAAACAAAAAATAATGAAAAGTCGGCCATCGAAATTTACGTTCAGATCGAAGTCAGTAAAACGGTTTGCCAAATCGCGAATCCTTTTGCCAACAGTTTTCATGCGTGCCAAAGCCTCAAAGGATGCGGCAAAAACAGTAGCCAATGCGCCGAAAGCCAGTTACAGACTCAGTGCCAGTAACAGAGCTCAAAAGTGCCAGGCAGCCAGCCAGTCAGCCAGTCCGCCTGCCATACAGCCAAGCAGGCAGAAAGGAAAAGGAAATGCAGAAGTTGTAATTTCACACAAAAGTATAAAACCTAAAAATGCAC
Organism: Drosophila stalkeri; assembly: GCA_035047405.1. Taxonomy (NCBI): domain Eukaryota; kingdom Metazoa; phylum Arthropoda; class Insecta; order Diptera; family Drosophilidae; genus Drosophila; species Drosophila stalkeri. The sequence continues at coordinate 109,397 of JAWNPR010000090.1, read as the reverse complement.
AAAGAGTGGAACACAGAGCATAGTACACAGAACACAGTTGTGCCAGAAAAAATGGCAAAATTATTTGAGTTTAAAAGACAAACAGCAGCCAAGGCAGGAAATTGCCGGCGTTGCCTTCGCCGTTGCCGCTGTGGAGAAAAGCGGTGGAAAATGGAGTCAGATAACCGGCAAAGTAGACGACAGTCAAGAAAAATACATAAAGCTGAGTGGAAAACTTTGTAACGCACACCACGGTAGCTTTACAAGTACACAAATATAAATATATATGTACATATATATAGTATATAGTATATAGTATATAGTATATAGTATATATAGTATATATGGTATATATAGTATATATACAAAGCTTAAAACTTAATGCATGCGGAAATGTGTGATATTTCCGTGCTCAATTTCACATTATGCACTTGAGGCCAACTTGCTTGCCTGACGAAACAAACGACTCGCCAACGACCGACCGAGCGACAAAAAGCGCTCTCTTAATTTCCATTTGTTTACTCTCTGCTCATTGCTGAAACCCTGTCTGACCAGCGATGCGCCGCTGCGTTGCAACATGGGACATTTCACTCCCTGTTTGTGGGTGTCCTGCCACTTGCACTTTGGCATGTTGTCAGAACTGTGAGCGAGACATCGAAGCAAGGGCTATAAATAAATAGGGTGCCCGAAAAACACTTACTCCCACAAGGAGTGTGTTCAAGTGGGTGGCTGCGTATATGGGTTGTATGGACTCCTGGTAAAATGCTTTGCCATTGACTTTTGGCATTTTTTCGCCTCTTTTTGATTCTAGCCTGCGTAAATCACAGTCAAGTGCACAAAGCACTGGGCGTATAGATATAGCTACGACCAGAGACTCTCATATTAAAGTGCATCCGAATGAAATCCAGTGTATAGTTTTATAGTAAGCTAGGCTTAAAGCTCCACGAGTATCCACTGCTAATTGCTCCTAATATATTGATGCTGATATAAAGCTCAATTTGTAATATTCAACCAAGTTTAACTAAATTGTGTTTCATGTTAAAGCTGTATTATAGTTTTCTATTTCCTAAAGAGTTTCTCATTTTGATCTCAATCGCTCCATTGTTAATTTATTGTAACGAACATAGTTAAAACTTAACCTCAGCTATTTGTTTCTATACATAAAGTTACTCCTTTCTTTCCATATTGTTAGCAGCAGTTTCAGTGGCGCGTTTGAAAAGTATTTGAGGGAGGAGGTATTTGAGGGCAACGGTCGCTTAACGTATAGCCCCGAGCCAGTTAATATTTTATAAATTTTGCTGGCGTTAGGTTTTAATGTCAGCAGCCAATAGGAAAGAAAGAATGCCTTGGTGAGCGACATGCAATGCGCGGTGCGAAAAGAGGTTTCGGCATTCCTTTTACTGCACACTGCAGGCTGCAGACTGAACTCTGCACATTGCACACTGCACGCAATTCTTTAGATTTTCTTTTATGCGCTATGCGCCTTCTCGGCTTTTGCACTCAACATCTATCCGCTTGATTGCACTAGTAATCTTTTCTTAACGGCAGCACCTTACTCCCACCAGCTATTACCAAGCTCGAGCTAACCACAACTCTGTCTGTTGTTTTTATAGCCATAGCGTTTAACTAATTGAAATCTTTTGCGCAATGCGCACATTTATTGCAAACTTTTATGAGATGCGTTTTAAATGATATCAATTGTAAAATATTGGCACCGTTTTGATTGTTTTTTTTTTTTTTTTTTTTGTTTTTTAATTAATTTAATTTACGCTAAGACCAAAGACAACATGTAGAATAAACTGGCTGCCAACGCAATGAAGGCTCCCAAATTAAATTAGAGAATACCCAGCTGACTTTTGGCCTGTCCTGAACCCATACCAGAAAACAAAACCAATTGGTCGTCTATATAACAGATGGTCATCAATAACGTAGAGCTATTTCTCTAAATTAAAGCAGAACTTCTATAGAAAAATACGCTTGAATTTAATCAAAGCGCAATTCATGAAAATGACTCTTTAATTTCCTTTCATGCAGACACTCTAAGGTGACATTAAAATAATTACTTTTTTGTAGGACCTGATAACCAAAGGTAGAAAAAATATACATTTTGTGAAAATGTAGGGCCATAAAATATTTTAATCTTCTATCATCTGAAGACATCTGGCTTTGATTTATTTTGTCTGTTCTGTTACGGTGGACCATATATGGCTAATTATACATCTCAATCAGGTCCTTTACACAATAAAGTAAATATTTAGCAAATTTTCTGTAGCAGAAAACTTTTGCTTATAATTTATGGTAAATCTGAATGCACTAACGCTTGAAGCTTGACATTATGGAAACAAAAAACGAAAATAAACATCAACAAGACCAAAACTAACTAGAGCTTATATTAAAACAGCAAACATTCTAGAACGGAGACAATTAAGTGTGCCACTCTCCCTTAGTCGATGCTTTGCCTCTGAACGGCTATTGTTTTAATAAAGTACAAACTTTTTACTTTTAACGATAAACGATAAACGAAAAACGAAAAACTAAGAGCCTATAACCCTTTTTGCACTTTGCAAATTTGTTGGTAGTTAAAGACTTTTAAGGATCAGTTATTGTTTTGTTTAGTCGAGCATGAAGTTCAATATAACAATGATTGGTGTTATAAAGAGATTCACTAAGCCTCTCTAAGTCTTAAAACAGTCATATTAAACGCATTCCAATTTAAACGCATAGACGGATAGTGCGCATTGGCTCACGAATTTAACAGATTAAATGTCCAACTTATTGTATTTATCTTTTCTGAAGTCACGAAGACGCATTAAATGAAATAGACTCATTCAATTAAATTAACAAAAACCAATTAACACTAACTGTATTTGACATATGCATAGTTAATGTACACATTTGTTTTTGCTCAATTTAAAAAAATTTGGGTATTATATTTTATGGGTGAAATGCATGCTGCCAAAACTCTTGTAAAACGCATAATTATTCACACCATAGATGGAATACGTCTGTGTGGGTACACACCAACCAATGAATGAGTTTAATATAGTTTCCGTCCTTTGGCTCTTTAATCGCTGATGCTGATAGTGGCAGCAATAAAATAATATTTCATCGCTGGGTTTAATCTGTGTGGAAATGCATGAGTATGTATGCGTGTAACCAATAATTCATTTTTGAATTATGCGAACTTTATTGATATTTCAAGCCTCGTCTACTGTCATTCAGCGATGTTTCTGGTTGCCCACCCTCTGCACGGCAACGTTCGCTATGTTTGCTGTGTGGAAATATTTGGACAATGACAGGAAAACAATGCAACGTGTCACTTGTGTCCTGTCTTGTGCCCACTGCGCTCTCCTGTTCAGGTCATCGATGCGGTGCTCTCTGGAGCTGTTATGTTGTTTTTGCAGAACTCTGATTTATCAATAGACGGCACCAACCCGAAACTGAGTTTAAACATTTATGTTGCTGCTGGTCTTTTTTTTTTTTTTTTGTGAGAATACTAGTTAATTTGTATTCAACTACAACTACTTCATACTATATTGTTGAATTGCTTAACGTAAGCAAACTTTGCCATTTGATTATATTTAAATTTAATCTAAATAAACAAACATATTAATGCCAAAAAAAAATCCTCAATTAAGTTGAGTGTGTCGTCTCACCTGTATGAGTTCTTTGATGCGCCTTAAGATGTGAACTTTTGGTGTAAACCTTTTTGCAGCCCTGAAATTGGCACTTATGTATCCGACGTTTGGCGTCTGGACTGTGATCGATGTGGTGCTGGCGCGGGTGATGATTTTTGGTAGAAGCTGTGGAATTAATTTGGTTAAGGCATGACGTAAAGGAGATGAAAAGTGGGGGCCATCAATACGCACCAGTTGTTGATTTCTCAGACAGAGATGTGACCACGGCAACAATTTGTGGCGTCTGCTGTTGTTGCTGTGAAGCCGAGTGCTGTTGCATGGATGTTGCAGTGCCAATATTGGTGCAACTGTTGTTATTGTTGCTATTAGAGTTGTTCGCTGCAGCGTTAAGCACGGCAGCGACATTAGCATTGCCATTGTTTTGCATTTGTATGACACGTGCTAGGCTGATGCCGGCGGCTCCAGGTGTTCCATTGGCTGTTGTCAGCCGCACGATTGTACTGCGTGGAATGTTATTATGATTGTTCGAAGACTGATCAACGCTGCTGCTACTGTTACTGCTACTGTTATTAGTATTATTGATGCTGCTTGACGAACTGCTATTGCTACTTTTGTTTAGTACCTGCGGCGATATGCTTAAATGTTGCACCGCCAACTGTTGCTGCTGCTGTTGCAGCTGCAGCGTTGTGGCTTGTGTTAATGAGGAATTCTTGGCACCGGGCGTTGGGCTGCTAAAATGCAGAATGGCGGACGCGGGTGTGGAATTTACTGCTGCTGCGGCAGGAGTCTGTTGTCGTTGCTGTTGCTGTTGCTGCTTGAGGATCGTGGCCAACTCATTGGCATCGATTTGCTGCGGTCGTTGCTGTGCCGGCTGTGCCGGCTGTGCATAATTATGACTGCGAAGATTCGACTCGGGAGATGAAGGTGGCGTTAGAGGAGGGAGTAGAAAGTCGTGCACGGGACCTTGACCCAAATGATAATGCCGCTGTGATTTAGCCTGTACCACTCGAACCTTAATAGCCGGCGCGCTACTGTTACTAGAGCTTAGTGTGATAGTATTGCAATTGGAATTGCTGCTGCTTATGCTCACAGTGCTGTTGCTGACAGTGCAGTTGCTATTACTAGTGGGCGTCATGTTGCCGGCGCTGCAGATACTAGGATTGGGTGATATGGCTGAGGGTGGCGCAGCAAACAGCACGTCCACTTTCTCATTACAAGATAATACGTGTGCCGCTTCCTCGTCGTCCTCGTCAATGCGTTCCTGCTTAACCAGTACTGCACAGCTGAGTGCCTGTGAGCCATTACTATCCCACGATATACCTGAACAGTTTGATGACACGGATGAGGTAGTCGATATCGTGTCCAAGCTCTCCTTTATTTTAAGCTCCTCCAACAAACGTGCAGGTGTTGAGAATATTTCCCAGGCAGAATCGAGATCTGTGTGTATTTTTTTGTAGCTCTGATGCTTAGGCTCGTCACGCAAATAGCGCTCCAGTTCATAACAAGTCTGCAAATACGATGACAACAAGAAATAAAAAATGTTAGCATGATACAAAACATTATTTCTGATCTTTGCATCTATTGGAACTTGAATAGTACACATCTTTTGTATACATCATTTGCCTCCTATAATGCTATTAAAGATTTTTCAATGATGTTCAGGAATTTTAGAGAACATTAAATTTGTAATTTAGTGACTTATGAAGGGGTTGTTTTTGGTTTGCTCTGTCGTCAAGTCAAATAAAACAATTAATTGTAAGTTCTGTTATATGTTCTGGCGCAATTACATATTAAAATTTTGTACAACAGATTTATAAACCCTGCATACTTTTAGGTTCACGTCCAGCGGGATTAAAGTTCACTTAATGTCCCGACTAACGATGGTGTTACTGCTGTGAACACTCACCATTGGTGTAAATAAGAGAGCTTAGTTTGTGTTTGGGACTTGTAACTGGTCTATCGTCGAATTGTTCTAGCCACTGCTGCGACAATTACTAACGAGTTGCTGTTCTTTCTTCGCATTTGTTTAAATAAGCAAATCGGTAGTTCACGACATCTATATATATATATATATATATATATATATATATATATATATATATATATATATATATATATTATATATAAGGTGCAGCAACAGGTACCTAAAGGTGCTACAAATTGACCAAAACCGGCAACCCATTCTGCTTAACAAATCTTATTAAGTGCAATACAAAAGCGGAAAATCAATGACCTGGAATAAACAGCATAGTCACAGGATCTGTTTCAAGTTGCGCATTCCAAATTTGCTTAGGTTTGCTATTTTGCTTTTTATTCCCATTCCCAATCTCCAAACATGCACGGTAAATCACTTTAAGTGTTATTTCCAGAAAATAATTGCAACACATAAATTTCTTAACCCTTTCAAGTCGCCAAACAAGTTGCGTGTGCGATTTACGAACAGAGGCAACAACGGCAATAACAACAAGAGAAAACTATAAATGGTTTATGAATCAGCACTGCAGCGTTGGTGTCTCAGCGCGAGGAGACGAGGCGGGATAGAGCCCATGATTAATGTGTGGCTGCTGCACTTAGTTTCCATTTCCTGGCCAGCACTTCACTCAGACAATGCAGTACTATCTATGTGCAAAAATCTAAATAAAATGTAACATGCATGCCCGCTGTTCAGAATTTGATATATTGTTTAAGCACTCCCGACAAAACATACACAAAGCACAACACGCAAGAAATACATCTAAAACAAATGCAAATACCAGCTGAGCTAAGGTTGATCTGCGTCTGAGTCTGAGTCAGAGACTAAGCTTGATATCGCCATCGCCACCACCATCCTCCAGGATGCTATCAGAAATGGCATTTTGAGTTATGTGCTTTGTTGCCAACGGCGTTGCCAACAAATCACCTGCCCAAAACGGAGAGCAGTGCCAGGAAGATTAGAACGCGACTTTTAAATTGGTTATGGTGGCGAGCCAAACAGTATCAGAAGCAAATCGCCAAATATTTGACTACATTTGAGTATAGATGGCTACCTGAAGTGAAGCACCATGGGCCAATGTGTAATGTCTAGTTAGTGCACAGTTCAGATATTTGCCAATAGATAGCTTAGGCTTTCCTACATGGTACAGCAACTGACTTGATATCGTTTAAATATAATTAGTTATATTACACTGCATTTTCTGTTTACAATTGATTAAGAAGAATGTTTATCAGCTTACTTGCTACGGTTCGGAATTGTAGGAAACGTTCATGTATACTTGTGGTATCAATCTATAATCCCGATGATGTGTGGCTACAAAAAACTTTTCGGATAAGCAAAAAACTTTTTGCTCATTTGTATTTAATAGAAATTTATTTGCAGCGTTCATGGGTTGATTTTTTTTTCTATCTCATTGCATGGGTGGGAAATACTTTTTCACACTTTTTGCCGGCAATTTATGTGGCAAGTGCACAACAGGAACGCAACTGAACGAGGGATATATCAGAGCCAAATGCCTTAACCTATGGCACAAGTTGGCCGCATAAAAAAGTCTTAATTTCCGTTGCGTCCATTTTAGCTTTACTATGTGTGTTACCATATTTTCTCTCTCTGGATGTTGCTTTTCGTTCTTAAAATGACGTTTTCGCTTCCGCCAGCTTGGCTTTCAGCTCAAGATGCTCACTGTTCCGTACCTTATTGTCGACAGCGAGTAAAATACTTTTTGTTTTACTTTTAGTAGAGACAACAAATTAATTTTTCGTATATAAAAATTAACCAATATAAAAATAAGTCTTTATTTTCATATAAGGAAATAGAAATTGTACTCAAGAAAAAGGCAAATAAATAAATAATGGTATGACATTGCGGTTTTAACGCCAATATTAATTACAAATCGATTAATTGATTTAAAAAAGATCTTAAAGTACTCGAAAGAAAATTCCTTATATTTAGAATGGCACAACTGAACGATACTAGACAAACATATAAATTGAAATAAACAAAAGAGATACAATGTTTGCACGAATCAAAAGCCCTCCAATTACCAAGTGCGGCTTATCCTTCGACTCTCTAGCGCTTGAGCTGAAATTAAATTGAATTTGGCACACAGCAAATACAAATTGCGAGGGTATGAGGAGGCGGTGAACATGTGCGCCCAAATGTTTTCAATGCTAATGTTAAATAAAAGCCCACGTTTAAATTTAATTATCAGCATGTTTATTAAAACCTAAAAAATGTGATATGAGGGAAGACTGAGTCTATTGTACAATTGGGAGAGATTTTAAGTATGTGCCGGCACACACATACATATACACGCACACAGTAGATAATGTTTACCTAGGTTGTCACACGACCCCCGGGATTCTACGCCCACACATAGTGAGTCAGATATAGACACAAACTGAACATATTTAATTATGTGTGTAATTGAAAAAGACGCAGCGGCAGTTAAGAGGCACGTCGAAGACGCCGACGACGACGACGATAACGGCAACGACTACGAGTACGCCAAAAAATCTTGTTAGGGCTATTATGCGGCACATGTCTTGGGCGCCCTGCTGTCTTTTCTGAGCTCTGGGATTGTGTATTTGTGTAATATTCTGTGCGTGTTTGTGTATTAGAAAGATATTAGCAGACGCCAGCTACCGGCGAAGCCTGCGGTTTTTATTTGCTACCCCGAGAAGCAGCTGCTAACTTACATGGAAAGTATGCTATCCACAATCACACCATATACCAAATTTTCATTATGTATGTGTGTGTATCTACATTATGTCATTTAATGAGCCATAATTCCAAAGAGCTGCGCCTTATAAGTCCCCTGGGATGTGTTCAGCACTTCTTTTTTGTTTTTCCTGCGCACATTTGGGGCTGCCATTTTGAAAGTTTTAATGAACGAAACGTAATGCAATTATTCCCACAATTAATGTCATTGTGACCAGGCACTTTAAACCAAACAATTTAAGAAGCTTTTACATATAACAATGAAAATTGAGCAGTGAAGAAGACACATCAACATAGACAGGGAAACAATAAATTGCAACTATCCATCTAGTCCTTTTTTGAGTAGCGATTATTCCGTTAAAACTATTAAGAACGTATGAAAGAGTAATTATTTAGATTTATGAAAGATAAATATTAAATTCATCAATATTGTTTATTCTTATAACATGCCATTCTCCTATTTGTCCTTATTATAACAAGAAAAGGACCAAATCACAGCTTGAAAAGCTTTGTGAGTTTTTTGATTATTGCAAGAACGCCATTGACGTCTCACTGTGTGGCTTCTGCTTGTTATCTATCTGACTGTAAGTAACTGCTCAATGTAAGTGCAGCAGTTGAAGTAACAAAAGAATATCAGCAAGTCAGTTGGCTTGGCAATAACAATAAGCCAAAGACAAACAGCAGGCCACTAACAGCTAGAGTAGTATAGCAGGAGATACAACACGGATAATTGAATTATTGGCATTATCCATACTTTTCACACAAGCGCATACACACATTCATACAGTAGCCTCTTTAACCCCTGGAAGCCACATTACAAAGTGTAATGCGTTGATTTACTTAGTTTTGATTTCTCTTGGTTTTCTCCGGACGGGTGTGGACCCATCTAGCGCCCCCTGCTGATGTCGCGATGTTATTGCTATTTTTTGTTTTTTTTTTTTTTTTTGTGTTTTCTACTGCAACTGTTGTTTGTTTTTGGGGGCGCAAAGTGCACTTAAAGTGCCACAACATCAACAGCAGTCGCAGTAACAACAGAAGTAACAGCAGCAATAGCATCAGCAGCAGCAGTAACAACTGGAACCAAACTTAAGTGTCTGACACAAAAAGCGCTGCATAATTTCAGGCATTATGCTAATTTAAAAAGTTGCCGACTGCTCAAGCAGTAACAGCGGCAGCAACCTTTCACATAAGTAGTTGGAAACAAGGAAACATCTGCGAGGAAGTAGGATGGAAAATGAGAAACGACGTTGATCACTTTCGCCCAACAACGGAATCCGCTCGTAGGCAATCGAGAAACACTTCAATACGAAAGTGTCACAGCAGCATTGCCAAAAAGTATGCTACATACAAACACAAAAGCAGAAGCAGCCGAGTTGCTGGGATACTTCTGTAAGATTGGTGAGTGGAGAGCTGTGGAGCTTGACGCAACTAATGCGTCGTACGCGCCGTTGAATTTAAATGAGGAATTAATGCGTACATTATTTCTGGTCGCCTTTCGGCTGGCAGTGTCACCCCTCATAACAGCAACCCCAATAGCGTCAAGCTCCTTCGGACCGGCCTCTGCTTTTACTTTTGTTACATATACAAACTGGGTTTTGCCACTTGCCACTTGCCATATGCATTCCGCTTTTCGGTTCGGCACTGTTCCGTTGTGTTCGATTCCACGACGGCTTGTACATTCGTGGTATTCATGAATTCTGGAATTCACTGCCACAACACCCTAGCCATTAGCTTTGAACTTGATGGCATTTGTGTGCCTTACGCAAATTGCGACGTTCATTTTGCTGCCTGTTTTTTACGCTTTGTTTTGTCGTTTTGTGGCATGTTGCCGCCTTGTTTCCGTTGCCATGGTTGCTGTTGTTGTTTGTTCCATCTAAATGACACTTTGCGCAAATGATGATGCTGACAATGATAATAAATAAATTTAACGCGGTTCGAGGGCGCAACTCTCGTCCATACGGTAGGCGGGAGAGGGATAGGAAACGTTTTTTACTCTGTAACTAAGATTAGGCTTTTTAACAACCAATTATCTTCAGTATCTACAGATCTACTTTAACCGTGCTTTTAATAACCATCTTTTAAGCGATGTCGGCTACAGTGCCAAATAAATATTTGTGCTAATTGAAGACGCCTTAAAGCTATTCGTTTTAGAAGAGAGGCCAAAAACTTAGATATATTCAGTTCATGATAGTTTTTTTGTGCATGTATCGGGTTAATCTCGTGGAGATAAGATATAAATCACAAAATAAGCACATTCTAAAAGCTATTTATATAACTTATGTATATGCATATTAATAGATAAGTAAAGCGGCTGAAGAAAAACTGTCGAGGCAGGATAATGCAATTGTTTTGGCTTTCACATTTTACGGCCCGAAAACCCACACAAGGTGGAATGTATACAATGTCTATTACCCGTACGGGTAGAGGACCGTTTTCCTCATCAACGCCTTCTCTTCCTCAATGACAACAGAAGTGCTTGTCTAACATTTTGTCGGCTACAAATTTCACGGCTTATGATATTGACCCAAAGCATGTTTAACAACGCATTTTGTATAAAGAAAAATGCTTCAATCTGACATAGCACATACCCATTAAAAGTGGCCAGAATGGTTGTAACAAATTAAAAAAAGGCATACAACAATATACAATATATTGTCAACGACTATATTTTAACGACTACCGACAGATTCACAAATCTATATAGTACTTTTTTTCTGACCATCTATAAAAGTACTAACATTTAAAAAACTTAGAGTGTATTAAAAAGCTTGGTAAAGGGTAACTTTCAGCTGGTCACGCTTGACAAGGACAATGTTACTTGTTTAGCTTCAGTTTTGTGGGCGATGCGTAGATTGTTATCGTCTCCCTTTATATTGATTGTCGGAAGTAGTAAATGGCAAAATTGTATACAAAGCAGGTTTTTATTTTCCTTTACTCTATGCAATTTCAATTCCAGTCCTCTTATCTTATTGCCCTCTATAAGGCATAGTGTGAACCAGGCCATGGAGAAACCAAAAGGTTAATTGCATCTGTGTACAAGTCCATCACTGATGCTGTTTACAAATAAAAATAATTTGTATAAGCTGTTTGCCTACATACTTTTATATTATGCCAAGAAAACAGTCATTCGGGATACGCGGCAGTAAAACAATGGCACAATCAGGATAAAATTGTAGAAGCTGAGCAGGAAAAATAAAGTTACAGTAACTACCAGCATAAATATGCCAATGGACATAAAAGATTACATAACAACAAAATTGCTTCGGTGTGCTGACTCTCTATCGCTCATTGAACACGAACATCGGACATATGCACGTTGACACACTGCCCATTGTTTGTGGCCCTCCAGCAACTCGCCGCACTTGCTCACCTACCCCTCCAGCTATTCACTTCACTTGCTCGCCTACCAAAATTTGCATGTTTTGGATGGGTCAACTGTAACAGAAAAGGCAGAAGAGGTGCCTTATCTGTATTCGTTAACTAAAATATGAATTTATTTAACGAAGCGTGATATATAATATTTACCGTTTAATATACGCAAAACCTTCTGATTATATTTTACTATTAATAAACCAGATAAACACATATCCCTGATGACCGTATGTTTAAATGAAATCGTCATTGATTACTGAATTTGATTTTATGAGCATATACGAAAAATATATACGACAAAATTGAGATTTATTTCATTAGAAAAGTAACATCGATGTCAATCGTGACAAGTTATTGGCCTGTCAACCGACGGCATTGCACTGTATTCCGCGAACCCAACATTTGTCTGATAATTTGCAATTCTATTGCGTCCCTCCTTTGCCCCAGGTGTCGTGCACCATTAGTCGCATCCATTACACCATCAGTATACCAGTACACAGTGTCAGTAGCAAGGAAGGCGAGCCTCACTGTCCTTGCATTTTAATCCATTCTGCTGGCAACATAAAGATTTAATGAATCGTAAAGCTGAGTAATTGTTGAAAAAGTGCCGACAGGCCTTAACGGCAACAGTTGGTTGCTGTAGGTTGGTTGGTTACTGCCAATGCAATGAATAGGGTGATTCGTACGCCACAAGTGCTGGTTACCAATGAGACAGATTTACCTGCCCAAGTCGCTTGAGTGGCAGTCAGAATCATCAGAAGAGTATTGTTTTTGTTGTTTCTTGATGCGATGATATCCTGGGTAGAAGAACTTCGAAAGTATCAACTTGCAGTATTCCAGATTTACTTGCGACTCCACCTGGTGCGTTAACTAGAATTCAATTCCCAAGACAAGTAATGTGAAGCCCTAGAAAAGCGTGTGAGCCGATTGTCACAATAAACTGAACGCTCAGCAAGTAAAGCAAACGCAACTAGTGTTAATATGCAAGTGTGCACAAGTCTCTTGACGGTCAATGCCCCTGCAATTACTTAACTTAGCTTCGACTCAACACCTCAACACACACATAACTTATGATGAATTCTAACATATTTTTAATTCTTAATAGCGACAAATTAATGTACATGTAGTGAACATAAAAAGTTTACAACAATAAAATTACAGTCGATTTCACCTTTCAAAAATTAACTGATACTTTGCATATTCTTCTTCTAAATATATGAATTTGTAGGTGAGCATCTGAAAAATCAATTGGTAGTCAGGATGCTTAACCAAATTAACGGACCAAGCTTTGCATCCATTTTGCACTCATTTAGTATTCATTTTGACAACAGCAACTGCTAGCAAAAACAACTTGTCTAAGCCTCTTACCAGCAGCCACTGGGAAGATAGTCAAATACGTTTGGGCTTGGCTGTTGCTGTTGTTGTTGCTGTTGTTTGTTCATTAAAATGCAATTGCAAATGCGAGATTGAGCCTACTTGCAAGCACTTAAACGAGAACAATGCCAATTTGGTTCGACGTTGCATATGGCTCCAGCTGTAACTTCCATTAGGTGTTATTAGTCGGTGGACCGAATTGATGAATGAAACCTCAATACAGCTAGTCAACCACATGATAATGATGTTCATTAGTCCTTGTAGCTTTATACTATTGAGATGTGTAATATTCATTTAAATGTGTAAATGCTTGTTAAGTTGCCACTGTCTCTAAAGAGAAAACCCCACACAATGAATTTGGCACAACAAAATATTCACAAGAACATATTTCGTTAGCACTTTCTTTCAATGCGTATCTTAAAACAAGTTTCTATTTGAAACTGGTGATAATCGAAAATCGTTGGATAATATTATAAGATTAACTATGAATCCTTTCCTGCCTGATCAAAAATGGTCTACAATATTTTTCTACTACTGCACATGGATATTTATCCCGTCCCAATTTTATACTTTCTGGACTAGCCATTTTCTCCCTTACAGTTAAAAAAAAATAAGCCAAGCACAGAGTAAACACCAAAAATTGAGACGAACAAAAACGCTCTAAAAATGGCACTGGTCATGAAGGGTTTTTATTGTTGCGTCAGCCACGTTGAATTGACCCCAATCAAACGTGTAGCTGTTGCTGTTGTTGTTATGGCTGTTGTGGATGTTGCTATTGCTATTAGCCATCGCCACCGGCTCGTGTTACACAGTTCTATTGCATACGTTACGGTGCATAGGATCTGTCGAGGCTCTGGGCCAAGGCACTCGATACGCTCTATGGGTCTTTATTAATGGCGGGGCAAGCGACCGCGATACACAACTGACCAGTTTGCCAATGTTTTCTACTGTTGTTGGTTTGGTTTACATATACGCTATTACATTTGCTTATTTACTAAGTTGCTTGAAATTATATAAACATTGTTTGTTTAAGTTAATTGAAATTAAACTTTAAGCTGGAACTTACAGAGAAAATAATAAAAAAAAGCAAAGTATAAATTATTCTGACTACGCCAGAGTTTTGGGTCAATATTATAATATTTGGTATGCACAGTCAGTGCCCAAGTCATATATATTTATATATATATATATGTATATAAAAAGTAAATATATATACATAAACGAAAAGGCAGATGAAAACGCTAAGCCAAAGCAGAAAGGCATCCCAATGCCCGAAGCTGAAACCCAAAAGCCAACTCAAAAAACAGTCCACAGTCCCAACACAACCGCACCACAATGCTGAAAAGGAAGTTGCTTAATTAAAAGCGGATATTAGCAATTACAAGCCGCAGAACAGAACAAATACAGATGCATAGTCCGAGTCCGAGTACGAGTGTCGAGTTCCATTCCAATAAAACGGAAGTTAACGGAATGGCTTTGAATGGCAGCTTTTGAGCCCAAAATTGAAAAGGAAGCAGCGATAAACTGTTGAAAATTAAAAACGCGTATGCATTGGATACACAACCCAACGGGATGAGATGTAGATGTCATGGCCCAATGAAACGGTTGTAGCCATTCTATCCGCGATGTTGAATACGTGCTGTAGAGTCCTTGACTGATGCTTAACTTTTTTTTTGGGTTTACAGATTCTCTGTGGACTGTATGTAATTATGGGGACATCAAGGCCAATGACTTACAAAAGTTTCCTCAAAAAGTTGACGGTAATTGTTTGACATTTTATTGTAATTTAGTTGTAACAACAATTCCAGTTTATTATTATTGCTGTTGCTTCTTGCCAAAAGGAAACGGACTAAGCTGTCATATACCCACTCACATAAAAAATACATAAAAGGTGAGCAGGCTAATTAGGTTATCATTTGGGTTCCTGCCTCTCTTTTTGAGATAAAAAATGGTCAAAGTCAAAACATCAAAACACCTAAATTGTTAATGGGGTTTACTGCTCTTTGGGCTTTATTTCTTCAATTAAGGTAGCTCAGATTAATGCTGAGAAACCACGCAATTTATTGCATTTGTTTGACCTGAAAACTTGAATCTGATTCTGTTATTTTCAATTAATGCTATAATGATTGACTCCATATTTCAAAAACATGTTTCTTTTTGGATTTGGTAAGGCAAATCATTATTCTCCGCAAATGCACGGATATGAATTTGAATTTGTATTGGGATTTAGTAAATACCCATTAATTTCTTTTTAAATATAAATACAGAAATGATAAATGCTTGCAATAATTTGATCATTAATCACTTCTAATAAGGGACACGGACTCCTTAAAGATGCTTTCACTTGTGGAACATATTGTACTGCCTTTTACGAACTTTTAGCTTCGGTTTCTCCAAATAGACTGTAAATGACTATTAACTTTTAATTGTTTCAATGATTTTTTACACTTTATGCGCCTTCCGCCCACTGGCCAAGTATCTCCAAACTTTTTCTCCTACCGTCCTCTCCGAAATTGTCAAATGCAAATGTTTTTCGCAGTTTTACTTTGGGTTAACCGTCGCCTTCACCGCCAGCGCCTCGAAAACCGCCGCCAGAATTTGTTGTAATTGTTGTTTGCCAGTTTTGTTGCTTTTGTCGCTGTAGTTGGAATAAAATTTCCCACTCACAGAATTACCTTTTTGCGTTGCACCGCTGTCATGTGGTTGTTATTGCTGCTGCTGCTGTTGTTGTTGTTATTGTGTTTTTGTAGTTGTCGCCGCACTTAATTTATATGGCATTCACATTCGTTACACATGGGAAGCGCTAGCGCGGCTTCGTCTGAAAATTGTACAAATTTTTGGCACTCGCCTGCATGTGAAGTCGTCGCAAAACCAACACCAGCAACAACAACATGACAAAGGCAATTCTCGCTGCGGTTTGTTTTCCCACAACAACAGCAACAACAACAACAGCTACATAGACAATGGGTAAGCTTAATGCTAACAATGAAATTTGCTCCAATGCCAACAACAGGGTAAAAAGGTAATTACCATAAAATTGTCCACGTGTGTGTTTTAGCTACCACGACTAACTCCTTTCCGATTTGACGTCAGTGGTAGCACATTTAATCCAAAATGTTAATATTGTTTTTAAATTATTACTTAGTCTAATAAATGACCTAATACATATTTCTAAACCATCAAATCATTTGAAAAACTTCACTTCCAATAGTTATGGTTAAATAAACACCAACATATTTATTGAGTTTCTTTACTTTCTAAAATCCTATAAGTATAATTACAATTTTGAGACAAAATCATTGAATATTTTATTGTGTGCTTTAAATTTGGTCACGGTATAAACATTTACTGGAGAAATTCTGTCGAAAAAAATATCAGTGGAATAACAAATTGCACACATCCGTATACATACACACAACGATATGCAGCTCATATTCTCATGGCTACGAAGCTGCCTTTAGTTGATCATGCATGCCACCTCATGCTCCGTCCGGTTGACCATTCCAATTTTTTAGACTAAAAAACCGCAAATTGTTGAATTTAATTTTCGTTTTGGACGTATTCCAATTCCATCAACTCAAATAAAACAACTGTCCGCCCGTACTTGTTAAAATTGTTTCGCTGGCATTCTCGCAACTGTTGCGTATACATTTTATTTGTTAACTGGAATGAAAGCCAGATAAACCCAGGACTACGTCAAACATACATAATATGCAATTACACATTTAATGCTTTGGTCAGGGTGCTTGCTGTGTAACTCTCTAACTTGTCATGCTCAATACAATGAGTAAATAACATACCACGCTCTCGGTCTTTCACAGTAACTTATATGCTTAACTCACGTACATATATACGAGCTGAAAGTTATGTGAATATGAATGAAAATTTGCCTGTTTATAAGTGCGTGCTGTATTGAATCGAAACTGAGCCGCCAGCACGTCTTCTTTGAGGTCTCAACTGTAAGCTCAGAGTAGTTTTCTTTTTTTATGTATGCACAGTTTAATAACACCTGGGTGAATTTTTCGGAAAGCTACGCTGTATATTGTTTGTATTGCCTTTATATGTTACCATATTATTTATGAGCATCGATCAATTCGATAATTCTTTTTCAACAGTGCGTTGAAATCCATCAAAATTGCTTCCTTGTTTTTGCCTCTGATGATTATTCATGTAGGTATTCTGAGGGGATGCTTTGTAAAAAGAATTTCGGGCGGCGTCGTTTGATTACACAGCTGGGCAGTACAGTTTCCCATTTTTTAGTCCTGCTGATTCTTGGTCGTTTTTTTTTCGCCAATCTTTTTCAATATGGCTTCCATTTGTTCGTAGTTCTATCTATGTGTGTGTGTATTATCGGTTTCGATGTATACCTATAATTTATTTTTGTTGAGTACCATCTGCGAATTATTGTAGGCTATTTGTTGAAAGTCTAAAGTATTAAAAATTTTCTATGTGTGAAAATGGCACCACATATAAAATGTTCATAGCACGGATAGCCGCAATGTTTTTAAGCAAAAGTATTAGGAAAGTCATACAAGCCCAGCTTCTAATATTATTATACCCTGAACCCATTGAAAATGGGAATTCAGGGTATAATGTTTTTGTGAAAATGTATGTAACAGGCAGAAGGAGACGTCGCAGACCCCACAAAGTATATATATTCTTGATCAGCACAAAAAAATAAGTTGATATAGCCCTGTCCGTCTGTCCGTCCGTCCGTCCGTATGAACGTCGAGATTTCGGAAACTTCAAAAGCTAGAGAGCTGAAATTACATGAATACTCGTATCTTAGTTACGCAGTACAAGTTTATTTTGTTTTTTCCGATAAATAATCGAAAATTCGTTTACCTTTTTTACGTTTTTCGAGCATAACTTCTACACCGTTTTAGCTAGAGATAGATATTATGGATACGCAGATTTTGTAATTTTCAGATTTTAGATGCCCTTCGCCCCCAATCATGAAGATAATCCATCTCGAAATGGAGTTATAAGCGTTCAAAGTACAGCCCATCCCACCCCCAACCATCGGCCAGCAACTGCGCGGTTAGCAGAGCGTGCGCTTATACGTGCGTAAAGAAGAAAAATATTAATTTTTTTGCAGGGTTCAGGGTATCTCGTAGTCGAGCCGTCTCGACTAGAGCTTTCTTACTTGTTTTTATACCCTGAACCCATTGAAAATGAGAATTCAGGGTATAATGTTTTTAAATATAATCTACCGATTAGTATTCACAAAATTTACATAGACAAAAGACATATAATATCAGAATTTCACGCATTAGCCTTAAGGAATGAAGGTAAGTTGCATCGTAGTACTTATTGACTTCGGCTGTTGTATGTAGACGATTTGTTCCATGACATCAAATATGCAAAATATCTAACTGCTAAATCAACAATACGCAATTGTGCATGCAGCAACTACTTATAAAACAATCTTCAATTTTGCAATTGAAATTTCAACAGAGCTCACCAGGTGTATTTGCATGCGTATGCGAGTATAGCGAAGAGTAGCCCTAATCTGATTTACTATAAACTTGAAAGGGCATCTTTTTTATTTTGGACGAAAACAACATGGCACAACCCTTACCTGACAAACCGCCAAACACACAAACACAGGTCTTATATTGTGCATTCTCTATTTGTTTATATTTCTATATTGATGCAATTGTATTTGGAAGATATGCTCATATGTTACAATTTGCTACTGTTATTGTTATTGCTTCTGTTTGTTGTTCATAAATAAAATATGCTCTGTTATAAAAGTTATGTTGTTTTATGGCCAGTTTATTTATCTGTGTTTTACCAAGTAAACGATTTGAAGCAAATTTCCCCCCAATATGCATGTTTTTGTTAGTTTCCCCCACCCCACCCCACCAAATAGCTCACATTTATATATATAAACTGAATTTCTTGACTTGTGTGCTGTTAGTAATAAGTTATTTATATAGAAAATTGACGATGCTTAGTTGTCGTTACCTATATGGAAATTCAAACATTATATTACTAATGTGGTTCGTTTACCTAACATTAAGTTTGCAGCTTTAATTGGAGTCACATATGAAATATGTGACATGTGAACGACAAGGAAAGCGATTGGAGTTTCTGTTCTTGGAATTATTGGTTGATGTTGCAGATGCCAATGTCAGACAGCAATCGATAGCAATTGCATTTGGCAATTGGCAGTCTATCAAGATTAGTGTAAGTCGCGTGAAAATTCAGTCAAGCTTATACGTAAATTGAAACGAAACGAGGTCTCACACCAAATCCACACAAAGTGGACGGCAGTTGTCTGTTGGTTGTCTGCCAGTTTGTTGTCTATCTCTCCCAGATTGCCCGGGTGAATACGCATTCACGTGGCCGAGTGAAAACAATGCAAAAAGTCCTGATTGGGGCGATGGTAAGTTGACGAGTTGGAGTAGTAAAGGTTTACGTGATATTATGGAAAGATCCTCCGGTATGGAACTGCCTATAAGAATGACTTTCCCTGCGGCTGTTCTTGTTTGTCTTAGGTGTTATCGGCGATTAACAGTTTAGCCTGGCTTTGTTTGCCTTGAATGGATTGCACTAATAAGCTGAGTGTGCACCTTGAAAGGCATGCAACGTAAACCATTGAATAAGTAAAAACAGTTTGTTATTTCTGTTACTTTATTTATTTATTTGCTCAAGTTCAGAAAAGACGCTTGTGCAACTTTTTTAAAGATCACGATTGCATAAGTACATCTGTAACGTATAACTTATGTACATATATACATATATTGAAAATTGTCAACAAATCACTGTTGATTAATTAAAACATTTGCCTTATTTTAAATGTGGCTTTGGATAAAACAACAATTATAAACTTTTCAACGAAATCTGTTCAATATGTAAGTACGCAGACATTCACCTTTTTACGGCTGAGAGCACTTTGATGAAACGCCTTTACGATTCTTTTGTTACAGTTACCTACCACAGACCCAGTGAAATAAGTCAAAATAAGTCAGTTATTATTCTTGAAATTAATAAGCTTGCGCTTGCATATTTTTGGCATAATTGGCTTTGGTTTTTTATCGTTAGCTATGAGTACGTACGTTGTATTTCAGCAGATGATTTATGAAATTCCCAAATGGTTTATTTACGTCACTTATTAATCACTTAATCAAACTTGTGAACCATCTGTCATTTTATATTTCTCGAGATTTCATTCGTCTTACCTACAATGATAAAAAAAAACATGCAGTTAGTCCATTTGGCAAAATTATACAATACAAAAATGACACTTATCGACCTAAAGCTCAAAGTGATATATTTATCTTAAAGATTTTATAAGGGCTCTATGAAAAATATGTTAATGAAACGCACTGGGACAAGCCTTATCTTATCAGTTAAATTATAAAAATAATTCCTAAAACTGTCTGCCATTGAATTTACGGATCTGAAATATAGCTGGTCGCCTGGACTGTGGCACAAGCGCCACCAGAGCCAGCAATACTACCAGCGGAAACAAATCGTTGGCTGCCCTGTGTCAGTTCGTAATAAAATAACCACCGTGTCTAATGCTAATTTACTGTGCTTATATGGGCGTTAGGTTGCTTTTGTCTCTCTCTCTCTCTCTCTATCTCTCTCTCTCTCTCTTTATATATATATATATATATATATATATATATATATATATATATATATATATATATATATATATATTAAACCTCTACTTGGTCTGGGAGCCCTTTTTCTTTAATGGCCCTCCTAGTACCACCTGCCAGCCAAAAATAAATAGGAAAATTTATACGGTACACATTAAAGGTCTGCCTGGAGCGTTGCCTTGGTAGCCCCAGAAACTTAATTTGCTTCCAAATGAGTTACAAATTTGCAATGCTCACCGTATTTTATTTTCCTTTTTATTTTTTCTGCGTAAAATATACAGTAATTTGCTTCATGCTTATTCTTTGTTGTTTTCCAGAGTGACTACGTGAGTAGCGTTAGAATGGTCTCAGTCAATGGCCGGTTAAGTTTTGCCGAAGTTATGATTGTAGAAATATGTTGAAGTTTTTGGGTTCAAATGGAAAGGGTATAGGAATACCCAGTACGGATACTGACATCTGTTAAGCTATGTTAAAATTATAAAGATGATCAGTTTAACATTAAAGGAATATTTTGGTAATATTAACGCCAAGAAAAAAACACTGAGGGATATATATTCAATTATCAGGCAAGAAAAAATAAATCAGCGAATTACTATAGCATCACAAATGTTGCCAATCAATATAACTTTCTGCTTTTTAAGTTATTGGCCATGTTGTTTTTATGCAGCTCTCAGGCGGCGGCACGTACCAAGAACCATTTCCTCTCTCTATTTCCAACTTCCAGTCTGACACGGACAATGACAATTAATCAAGCGATAACAAGATGTAAATGCAATGCATTGAATATTTTCCAAACCTTTAGCCTGCATATTTTTTGCAAGAAAATGGGGGAGTTATGGTAGCGGCAAAGCCCTTCTGGCGCATTGCAGTTTATTTGAAAATTAAATTTACGCCAAATTTGCGCAGACAGCTGGCTGCGTTTTCTTTTCCAACTCCCTCAGAACTTTTCAGTTGAGGCAACTTCATGAATTGGATTACAGTGCGGGTTCTTGCTACGTTTACCAAGTCCCAAGCCATGTTTTGCCCGCTGGCAAGTGACGTTGCATAGTTTTTTAAGTAGCTGCGTAAATTTTGGGTCGCTCAGATTTGTGGGTGGGCCCGAAAATTTCAACAAAAATATCCACCAGTAGCAGTACCAAAAATTTAAGGCAACAGCCGTTACGGAGAGTTTCATAGACTAATGGGAGGGACACCCCATTCATCCTTTCCTTCGTGTAGCGAACAAAACGGTTGAAGTGCTTTTGAAATCATGATGCTGAAGCTGATGATGACGAAAATGATAATAATGATGCATACGCCATCTTATTATCTATGCTTTATAAATTTGTTTTCTCAAAGTACTTATATTAAGTTTGATTTTGTAGAGGTAGTGGGTTTGGGCAGGATTAGCCCCGCGGATAGGCCAAAAATTAATAAATAATCTTAATAGAGGAACCAGCTTTTCCAGCAATAGGTTGAGTAAAGTACAATGACCAACGGCACTATACTTTAGCTGGTAATTGAACTTATTATGAAACCGTCAGGCCCTCAAAGTTCTATGTGAACAAGTTCTCTTTTTATACATATATACGTAAATATATGTATTTCTTTACATATTAATATATGCATAAATATTCATGGGTATATTAAGTTTTATAGCCATTGTTAAGCATTTGTCTCGCATATTGCCAGGCGTGAAAAGCCGACGTGCTTGAAAATATTTAAGAATTGGGCGAAAACAATTTGGCAAAAGCCGCTTAAAAGCCGCAGGGCTGTAGTCACAAGGCACATCAAAAATAGAGCAGACGTAATAGGACGGTATACACACATGTGCCGAAAAATGTCTTCTTTTGTTTTATTTTCCCCAAAGCCTATTAGAAGCTTACACTCACCCACACACAGATCTACCCGCTAACAAACAGACAATCTAAAAACATGGCGCCATATTAAATTTTGCTTTTCCGTCACAAGTATTTCTCTTCATCATCTACAGTGAGTCGCCATTTGACGCACATAAATATGCAGCAAAACAAGGCAAAACTTTTAGATCTTGTATAAGATTCAGTCGTGAAACGCCACTCGCCCGATAATAAGTAAGAATCCAATGCCAAAACAAATCATTATAGCATATAAATGCCACTTTAAACCAGTAGCTATCAGAATACAACAATGCTTCGAAGGTTGGGTTGTTGTCAGCCCAAATAAGTACATACATATAAATTTGTGTTGTGAGCGGACTTATCGCAACGGACTTTTGACAGCTTTTTGGTAGACAGCCTCTCACACAATTGCGACCTTTATCATAGGCAATCATTGCGACGATATCTGCGGCACATTGATTTATTTATGTCTGATTTTGTCCGTTACCAACGGGCATCCCAACCATAATAAATTGCACACAGACCAACTTAAGTCTTTGTCATTAAAAAACATGAATTTGTTTTACTTGAATAAACAGGTTGATTTTGATTTATTGACCTGACAGCCAAGGATAATCCAACTTCTACATTATTTATGGCAATTCTCTTATTTTTGTTGATTGCTAAAAAAAATATATATACCTTACGGTCAAACAGTTTTGAAAATTATTAATTGGCAAAAATTAATTTTTATTTATTTATATTTGGCAATGAATTGCTAACTAAATTTGCTGTTAATAAGCTCGTTTAAGCTTTCAAGTAATTGGGCTAACAAACTTGGAACTTGATAAAAATATTACAAAGAGTTACGATTCATTAAATCTTTATGTAACTATAAATTTCTTTATTTCATTAATTAAAAAAAAAAAAGTTATCCATTTTCTAAATGCTTGGTAAAGCTATATTTATTTTTGAGTGAGCATGAAGTGAATCATTATATGAATTGTATTATAATATATAGTATTAAATATTACTGTTTTTGCAAGTCAAATTCGACCATAACAAAATCATGCTGGCGCGCCAAACATGGACTCTCCATGTGAGTCTAACAATGAATGGTATTCAAGTGTGAACAAAACACCCTGGCCATGAAAAGGTACAATGAAAATCGATTATAAGGGATTTCTATACGAACAATAGCCAGCAACACCAACAACATCAGCAGCAATTGTCAGGCTATAAAGTTATGTAGAAAACGAGTAGGTTGAAGTAGCATAAAAATAATAAAAATAAACGAATAATAGAAAACAGAATGGAAAATAAGACTGATACAGAAAACAGTCAGACACAGAAACTGAAAGCTAACCTAAGTTAAAGTCAAGAGTGTCGAGTGGCCAAACAAATGGGCAAAAGTGAGAAAATATTTTCCCAGCTTGTTATAAACACATAAAAATATGTTCATGTAGAAAACTCTCCTCGTGCTTGTTGTCCCCATATGTTCCTCAAAGTAGACAGCCCACTCATGAAACTTGAAAACAACTTATTCAAAAACTATTTTTATTCCTTTTCTGCATTTTTTTCCAACTAGACAAAAATTATTTCCAAGTTTTCTTATACAATCAATGCCAGGAATTCCATTCCACTTCCTACTCCTTGTTACTCATTTTGCCGTAGTACAAAATAATTACGCATATATAAAATCCCAAAATAAAAGAATATCTTAACATATTGCCAACAGAAATAAATAAAATTAAATTTGTAATGTCAGCTATCACAATAAATTCTATTTGATAAGTATCCACATATCCGTTGACTTATAAAGCAACAATACTCCTAAATCAGTATTGAGAGTTATGTTAATCTAGCTATATGTATTTATTTAAAAATCTGCAATATAAGCCGTGTCTTGAATGTTTTCACTAAAATTGAAAAAGTTTTGCACTGTACTCGCTTAGTCATAATCCCACCAAAACTTTCCTCGACAGCGTTTAAAGTTTACCCAACTTTGAACGGAAGTTGGGGTCAAGATTTGCTGCATAGCATTTCATCTGGCGCATTTAAGCTATGGAACTATCCTAAGGCATTTAAGTGGCCGAGCCAATCTGATTAAGGTCACGCTAATTGTTTGCTCTGTGACTGACAAATGCGAGGGCCTACTGCAAAACGTTGTTTCCCAGAGATCTTCTTTGGCTCCCATTTCTCTTAGAATTTCTTGTTTACTGTTTGCCGGCGAATGCAGAGCAAGATGAATGAGTTTTGGTTGAATGGATGATGGCGTAGCACTGCAAAAAGCGCAACGTAAAAGCTTCAGCACCCCAACTCTCATTGGCAAATAAAAGAGCATCCCTTGTGAGAGATGTGCTTTCTCTCTGTGTTTGTATTCCGCCTTTTCTAATGTACATAAATTCCAACATTTGCTCATTTTAATGGGCATATTTTTGTCATTTTACAAAAGTTTTCGCAAATGCAAAGAGGAAACGTGGCATTCAGATCCACTGTTAGTGTGTGGCTGTGAGTATGTGTGTACTGTGTGAATGTGCAGCATACTTAAAAATTTTTTAGAGCGCAGGGATTTGCCATAAGCACAAACATGCAGCAGCCCACGGCTGCCGCTACATTTGAATCCTGTACATGGAGTAAAGAAGTGGAGGCAGGGAACTGAGCCATACAATAAGGGTTGACTTATGGCTGAGTGTGTGACTGAGAATGTGTGAGTGTGCCACAGAAAACGCTGCAAAACCTCTTTAAGTCTATATATATATATAGAGAGAGAGAGAGAGAGAGAGAGAGAGAGAGAGAGAGAGAGAGGGAGAGAGACAGGGAGACAAGTAGACCTCAGACAGACAAACAGACTGAGAGGCTGAGTCAGACAGATAGGACAGAAAAACAGACTGGGTTGGCAGTTGGTCCACACAGTTTTCCACGGCTTTGTCTGCTACGCTGTATGTGGCTAGGGTGCGGCTGCGGATGCCTTTATATCAAAATGTGGTTTTTATTTCAGTGCATTTTGCATTTAACAGGATTCGCCGACTGCCTTTAATGACGCTAGATTAAAAATTCCTCAGCGACATTATGATTGAAGCATCACTGCGATGTGAAGTGTTCAAATATTATATAGAAGCTTACATATAAGGGAGCAATCAATATTTAACTATAGAGTTTAACTTTAACCTAAAATCATATGTCAAACATATGAGACCTAAAACAATTGTAAATTGCCATATTTAATTCTTGCATTTGCTAATAAATACTGGTCGTATCAGTTTTTATTATCTTGCGGCAACAAATAATGTGCAGGTCACAGCGACGGCTGGGTGTATAGGAAAGAAGGGTGCATAGGCTTACGGAGGTTAGGTTAGTAATGGAACCAACACACAAAAAGGGAACAGCGACTCTAGCGCCGTGGATCGTTAGCGGATGATCTTTATTTTTTAATAGAGTTTAACGTTATTTCTTTTGCAGTTGCTGTTGCAATTTTGTTGTTATCTTTCGATTGCCATTGTAGGCAGGCTTAATTATTATACAGGCATTATACAACTTTCCTTTCTGCACGTTGGCATTAATGTGTGCGCTTCTACTTGTGTGACGTCAATTCCACACTCGTCTGGTCTATTAAAATTAGCAGCTTTATACATTTTGAAGAGTCGACAAGTTTAAAAGTTGTTAAAAGAAAGTTTACATTATTTTTATGCAAAGAAAATTTGATACAAATCCCTCTTGCTTCGTAGAAATTGATGTGCCGACCTCCTGGTAATATTGAGTGCTTCCTTTTAGTAATTAAACAAAGTCTACGAGCATTACAAATTGTCATCATGAGGCTACGATTGCTTTAAAATACGCCTGTCTACAATTGAAAATCACTTATAAGAGGGTAACCACTATTCTATAAATATGCAAATCGCATTTATATACATTCACAAAAATTTGGAAAATGAAAAAAATTCGAGCATAATAGCAATAACAACTCTCAATTGATAGCTGTATTGATGAATTGAAACGTAGCAATGCTTGGAGTTCATTAAACTTCTGAACTAATATGGCTGCTCATGGGACGCCTACGTAAAGTAAGCTATAAAGATATAAAAAGAGAGAGAGATAGTAAAAGAAAGAGAGAGGGATAGAGAGTAAAAGAGAGATGGGACCCACTCACGCAGACACATACATTCCAGTTGGCACTTAACTTTGGCTTCACGACGCACTTAAGCATTCTAGACATGATTTCTAGCTCGCGGCGAATTGTTGACTGTCTGACAAGAGGCAGCGCTAGTGGCCGTATTGAGGTATTCGCCGCGATCCAGGCACGTATTTAAGCTGCCATATCGGCTGAACAACTTCCCTCCTACGCACACTTCTAAAGACCTTAAAGCAGGGAACATTTAAATTAAACAGGGGCCAAGTCAGCAATCGAACCAACCGACCAACACAATGACTGAGTTCTGTCTCTATATCAAGATATGCGCTTTGTATACATAAATACGCATATAGCTACGACTGCATTGGCATTTGTATCGTTTCATTTTATTTCTTTATGGTTGTCTGCCATTCCACCGACTTTTGTAATTTAGGCGATTGGAATTTTAAATTAGACATCATAAAAATATTCTTACAAAGAAGAAAGCAAGGACATGATTAAAATTGCCATCTGGATAATTACTCGCTCTATTCATAATAAAATAGAAAACGAAATACAAAATGATCAGTTTGTAATCTCAACATGAAAGTTAAGCCTAAATTCGTATGAATAAATATTTACTGTGAAATTCTTTAATTATCTACTGAATTGGGCTTTAATACAAATGAGCGGTTATGAAATGAAACAATTTTATTTATTATTTATTTACATATCCGGTCGCCTTGGCCATTATTCGAAATTGCACATATTAATAATGCGTTGTGTTTACAAATAGGATTACATGCCAAAGCACCCAACTCCAATGCTATTCCAATTGCCAATTGCATTTCGAACTGCAATTGCAATTGCAATTTCAATTATTAATTATGCAAAACGAAGGCTGCACACGGGCAAGGCAATGCTTTAAAAAGTAACATCAAACTAAAATATATTTTTTTGATATCGGAGCAATTTAAGAGGTCGCTTAGTGAATGGATTTCATAGATTTCAGGCTCATTGAGTCAACGAGTCAGATGCGAAAGCAAAAAGCACTTACGATGCAAAAGAAGCGGTGCCAATCCACAAAAGACGAAAGTTGTCGGCATCAGCCATCAGTATCAGGATGCCAGGAGTCGCATCAGCAATACACAACAGATACAAATATAGATAAAAACAAGTAAGAAGGCTCTAGTCGAGACGGCTCGACTACGAGATACCCTGAACCCTGCAAAGAAATTTATATTCTTCTTCTTTACGCACGTATAAGCGCACGCTCTGCTAACCGCGTAGTTGCTGCCGACGGTTGGGGGTGCGGTGGGCTGTACTTTGAACGCTTATAACTCAATTTCTAGATAGACTATCTTTATGAAACTTCCAAAATATATTAATTGCATTCAAATTTGTCTATTTGCCAAATAACAAGTCTCTAGTATCTAAAATACTTTTTTCTCAAATTGCGGGCGAAGGGCGCGTGGCTACTAAAATCTGAAAATTACAAAATCTGCGTATCCATAATATCTATCTAAATATACAAATTTGAAGTCTCTAGCTAAAACGGTGTATAAGTTATGCTTGAAACACGTAAAAAAGGTAAACGAATTTTCGATTTTTTATCGATAAGTAAGGAATGGGATGAGTTATCGAAAAAACAAAATAAACTTGTACTGCGTAACTAAGATACGAGTATTTATGTAAAATTTCAGCTCTCTAGCTTTTGTAGTTTCCGAAATCTTGACGTTCATACGGACGGACGGACGGACGGATCAAGAATATATATACTTTATGGGGTCTGCGGCGTCTCCTTCTGCCTGTTACATACATTTTCACAAAACTATTATACCCTGAATTCCCATTTTCAATGGGTTCAGGGTATAAATAAGCGTCCTGACGCGGTGGTACTTAACGCTGCCGTGCTGATTGATGGCGTCAAAGCGTTTATGGCATGCAAGTAAAATGCATTCAATGCAACACCAAGTAGCGTTTCCATTCTAGTGAACCGAAGTGTGTTCAATATAAAAAAGTGCGTTTGCTCCACTCATCTTCTATGATGAACGCCCAACATAACAAATATGTACTTCCAAAATGTATTTGCAATGGGAGCCTTTTACTTTGTCACTCAGAGTTGAATTATTTGCGGCGCCGCGCAAATAAATGCAAAGAATGATGATGGATTGCGTTGCTGTGTGGATTGCAGAGTAAGAGTAAAAACACAAATTTAATATGATGCCACAAAATTGTTAAACACAACATCAAAAACTTTTAAATTTTATGATAACAAATATTGGAGCTTACTCTCTACTCCACTGAAACCAATGAATATCCAAACAATGTGCATCGGCACTTGAGGCGACTGTATAATAAATTGGAATACACACTTAAACATAAACATACATTGCAATAATATAATTCCATTCGTAATTATAAAATCATCATGTCCAAGGAGCGGCATCAACTTCAGATCACAATATATTATAAATAGCCAAAGCCAAAGAGCGGATATCCTTCTTAACAAGCACCGAACCCAAAGATGACGTACTCGAGATGCTGCAACTTATTAACAGCACACGAGACAAGTGGACGGCGGTTGCTTATTCTGTTGTTGATGATGATGACAATAGCCCAGTACAATGCAATTACCATGAGTCCACGCACTTGTCTGACGTTGCCCAGCTGCACATTCTGATCTTTGCGTGAGGCCTTGTATTCTCAAATTCACGAAAACTCAAAGGTGGCCATAGTGGAGAGGCTCAGAGAGCTATAAAGACTTAAATTGAGACTGGGACTAAGACAGAGACAGAGAATGAGACTGACACAGAGAAAATATAACGAAAGGCCTGCAAATATTTTAGCAATTAGTATTGCAATTTGAGTTTCACACGCAGGCAGTGAAACGGAAATTTTAATTTTCCTTAGCTTGCGTGCTTCTGCAGAAACACATGAAACTGGGAATGGTAAACGTTTGAATGCAGATAATAATAATCACGATCACAATGTTACTTAAATGATATTCCTCGCAATTATGAAGCTTAATATGCTGCTGCAACTGCTGCCGAGACACGTCGGTGCTCTTTAAATAGGTTTGTGGGCCATACATAAAAATGGAAGTGGAAGTGCAAGTGCCACTGAAAAACAAAATTTAAACAGCACACAGCTCCACCCTCATCTTAATCAAATCAACACGCTTAACAATGCGGCGTGAAAAATCTCACAGCCCGCATCAATTTTCATTTTCTGGGTCGTTATTGTCGCCAGGTAAACCAAGCCGCCACAAAATGAGCGAATACACCGTCGTGCCGAAGACTGGAGTAGGCAGTGAGTGAGACAAGATGTATGGTGCACCGAGTGTTGTCGAAAGTCAGGGCTACATACAAAATTTAGCAACTAATTTGTGTCGGGACAGCCATACCAACCACCACAAAAAATAAAAGAAGCAAAAAAAAAAAAAAAACAATATTTACGTTGTAGACAGCATACAACTTTGTAAAGCCCTGGACCTTGTATGCTTGTTCGTACTCTATGTTATTTATGCCAAAAACATGTATTTTATTAACAAATACGATAGAGCCAAGTAACTATTACGTCCATTTAAATTTTGAATTTTTCGATTACTAATCTATTACGCCTTTAATTGTTACATTATAATTTATGCAGGGAATAAGGTTGCCTTTTAATTTTTTTACTGATGGCGTACTCAAGCTACTGACTGCATCCATGGACATATACTTGTGCTGTTCCTAGACATCTTTCATAAGCTGGCGCATTCATGTATTTATGTGCACTAAGGTCGAAACTGAGTTTGAAACAACTCTTAACTAACTGTAGACAGATAAGAAATAAGATATGCGCATACATAGAAAGCACATTTTCGTTTTCTAATTCGAGCCATGTTATGTACCCAAAACAAATTTACATTTAAATTAAATATTTTTATACCTATTTTAAAAATTTGGTCATGCATAAAATTGACAATTTTGCACTTGCTGGGCAGCAGAATAGAACACAACCTAAAACTGAAGTATATAAAATATCAAAAGCTTGACTACAGGCTTTGAACACTGACATAAATAACTAAAGCAAGAAAGTTTAAAATAAAAAGTTGAAAATAAATTTTCATCATTCCACAATTTTCTAGATGACTTTTTCGTGCGGTTTCAGCACCACATAAAATGTTTTATTTCAAATTTAAATGAAGACTAGGCCCTCAAAACAGGTCAAGGACGGCAAAAACACGATGAGCTACAAGTTCGCTCTCTTGCTCTCTCATTTAAAATTTCAGATGCTGCTTAAAAGTCACTAGACAACAATTTCAGTGGAAGAAAGCAAAACATAAGCTAATTAATAAAATGAACTTATTATTAACTTACCTTATTACCCAAATAAACAATATTTAACTTGACTTTAAAATTTTTCATTTTGCGCTTGTTTGTTGGGCAACAACAAGGAATCAATATTTTGAGATCGAAACACACACTTTTCAGGCACTTAAAATGTGCTGAATGCACAGGCAAAAATAAGTGTTACATATAGGGAAACTCCAGACTCCAAGGAAGCATGGAGAAAACTGACGTAAGTTGACATTACATGCATTAGAAGCTATTAGAACAGTATGCAGAGATGCCGATACTGCCTGACTGTCTGCCTGCCTGCTGCCAGGCTACCTGCTGCCTGCTCTGCCTCTTCCCTATCGTATCTTTTATGCAGTATAAAACAGCAGCAGCATTCCAACGCTGATGGTTGCTGTAATCATCGGGGCATAGATAGCAAAGCGGTGAAAAGTGAACGGAAGAGGCAGAACCAACCGAGGGATCCAGCCACATGTGGAGAAGCTGTCAGACGAGTTGGAAAAAGTTGGCACGGCGCGCACTTTGCCGTGTCATTGAACGTTGTAATGGCTTTCGCTGGTTCGCAATGCTACAGTCTGCATCGACCCAAAGATGCTGGCCCATCTGTAGGGTAGCTCTTTAGCGTCTCTGTGTGGGTGTGTGGATGGAATTTAAATAAATTAATACGCTGTATTAGACACATATTAGCACTAGGAGAGCACCAGCTCCCAGGTTCGAAAAGTTGTTTCCTTACTAAAAATCATCCAACAGTAAAAGGTGAAAGTTCACGTGCGCCATACGCTAGAGTGTTAGTTACGGATGAGCGCGCGCTGAAGTATGGTTCAGAAGTTTTTAATGGCACATATGCGACGGCCAGATAAGTGACAGGGACGTGCTGACACCTGCTACTAAAATTCAATAACAAATGCATATTTAAGCAGGCTGAACTAAATGTGAAAATGCAAACATGAACATGTACATCACGTGTGTGTGCTGCTATTTAAAATAACATATTAATGACTTGCTTAGTGCATGCAAAATATACTACAACGTGGCAACATTAGAAACTGTAAATTATTATTTAGGCCAAAATATTGTTATTAAAAGCAACAGCCAATAAGATAACGAGATTTAAAACATGTTAATTTGTGGTCCTCGATTATAAGTTTATTATATAATACTTAAAAAACTAAGGGCTCTTAAATATTTATATGTATAAAGTTGCAATTATGAAATCATGTCTTCTTCTTGCTACTGAAGTATAAAAGCTGGATTAAGATAAATATGCACAAGGAGCAAACCAATCATCGATAAATTCTGTGTGACTACAAGCTAGAGAGGAGGGAAAACCTCGAAAAGAAATCAATTTCCTGTGAATTTCACCACCCCAATTTGAAGTTCAGTCTGCGAGTGCGATATCCTGCTGTTTTTGGCTATAATGCTGCCTTTTGGCCTCATCCTTTTGACTCGTTTGGTAAACAAACTTTCCGAGCCTCTCAAAGCTGCGACAAGAACGAAGTAAGACTGAAATATGTTCCATACAATATATTCAAATGTGTGCTTTTCACTTCCTATTACCAAGGTAAACAAAAATTTTATTACCTTTTTATGAGCTTGCTGGAGTCGCAATGTCGCTGAGCCAGTTGGCAGTCCTAAGCAATGTCAAAAGCTTTGAGAGTTGTACCTCTCCAGCACACAACTATGCATAGACCATAAAAAATTGGGTAGTAAAAACGCAAAGTGCAGAGTGTAGCAAAAGCGAATCCCTGGGCAATAGGATACAGTTGAATAAATTCTGTTTGAACAGAGAAAATTCAATTTGCAATGACATCATTTGAGCATAGCCAACAGAATCCAAGTACATGACACTAAAGTCAAGTAATGCTTAAACTATCTCGTTCCATCCCTAATGGGTGTAGATTCATCACTTTGAATAATGTTGATGCCAACGTTCTAATTTTTTATAATAAACACAAATTTTCAGAATGGTCAAGTAACCAACCAAGTAATTTTTAATCTAAGTTACATTTGTCAAATAATTAAAAAAATTTCTCGTAATAAATTATATTTGTAATACTCATCCAAGTGCTTCGTACATCTTAAAAACTTTCGCCATGTTGCTACATAAACATTTTTTCTATTCTAGCGTCAGTGGAACATTTTAATTTTCGATTTATCGAGGCTAAATAAATTTGCACATTTTCTGCATGTTTATTCACGTTGAGTTAGTCTCTGTGTATATGTATAAAGTTCTATACATTATTCTCCACCAGTGCGGAATAATTTACTCACTATGTTAGCTGCGAACTCAGGTTTCATCATATGTCTGGTCAATTTTCAAAGTTCGAGAGTGTCACACTAAACAACATATCTTTGAGAAGATAATGCAGTGTATGTGTATTCGAGCTTTTTTATCTGTAGCTCACCATTAATAAGCTTCAAGGTTAATTAAACAATATGATGGTTGACTTCTTCTTCTTTGACTTATTTTGTTTACATTTTATATTATTTTGTTTGATTTGCAGCGAAATCCACAAATAAAAGAATCTAAAATCCAAATTGCTAGCTTAATTAGCTAAATAGTTTATACAAATATTTTCCTAAATTTCGCCATTAAGATACCTGTTTGCATCTAAACTATGATAAGTTTGATTATACTCTATGTAACGAGCCCAAACACACTGTAAAAACAAATACATTTTTACATATATAATTTGTTTAACCATTTGAATGCAATATATCTACTACAATACTACAATAAAGCAATATTAATGCTTATAATGGAGTGAGTCACTTAGCCAACAGTTTGAATTTCATTCTCAAATACAATACACATGCTATTTACATTTGTACATATATGTATATATATATATATATATATATATATATATATATATATATATATATATATATATATATATATATATATATATATATATATATATATATATATATATATATATATATATATATATATATATATATATATATATATATATATATATATATATATATATATATATATATATATACTGTACTATATACAATTTAATATTTTCCGAGAACTCGTGCCTTACTCAGGCCAACCCATTGAATCATCCACAATATGATCACCATTCGTATCAGCTGTTTCGTAGAGTGCTTCAACTGTGGACTACAATTGCTGTGTGAACTTAGAATACAACTGAGAGGAGCTACTCAATGACTCAACCATTGGCTGCAGTCACGTTCACATGCAAAAGTTCAAGTGTATGGTATAGTATATATATATATGCATATATGTATATCCATATATAAATATATGTGGCCTATTGAAAAATATATGCAAATTTAATTAGTAAGCTATTTCGTCGATGTTTTTTTACTCAAATATTGCCCACTTCATCAAAACAAATAGCAACACACTGTCAGCTGTCATTTGGTTTTCTGTTCTGTTCATTATATTCTTTACTGACTTGCATCATGAAATATCTCTACATTTTATTGTAGACATTCCAAAAACAATCATTTGCCTACGTTTTGAATTGACTCGAATATGTGCAGTGGATCACAACGCAGAGCTATGTATATGATTCTTAATCTGTGGAATGTTCGCTGACCTCAGAAATATCATGATGACATCATATCTAAAAAGGAGCATACACACATACATATGTAAATAAGTATAGATATTTTGTCTAAGAGGTAAAGCTATTCATGTTTATGTTTATTCTAATACCAGTTCGAAATGTTTAACAATATTATACATAAGCATTTTGAAAACAAAAAATGAAAATAGGTGGAGAAGGGGCGATGAAGAAGACTTCATCTTCATAATAGCGAAATACCTTTCGCAGTTGTATCCAAATTAGCATATTTCTGCGGCCAAACACTCTTCCAGCTCGTCAACTTGTCAATCTGACAGTCATTCAGTCAACTGGAGGCAGGTAGTTGAAATTGAAATTCAATTTCGTTTTCTTTTCAAATTAAAATTTGTTTGTCTTGGAATTTGAATATCAAATTATGTCATTTGTTGTGCGACGCAGCAAATAAAAAAATTTTAAAAACAAATACAAAGACAGAGTAGCAGCAAAAACAAGTTAGAATTATGTGATAGACAGATATAGGCTACAAAATACCCCTTAAAGCTGTTTAATACTTCTCTCAAACAGCGGTTATATAATGCACTTAAATCATTAACATGTCATTATAATTTGTTTGACACTTAGTAAATGCCACGTGTAACAGGGTTGGGATGTCTAGATCTCAGTATACCATTTAAAACTATTTAGTGGATACAGGGTATTAAATACTGTTTACAAACAACAAAAACTTGTTTCGTTGAAGCACGCCAAAAGCCGGCAACTATTGAAATTTACGTCAGCATGGGTTGAATGAATGAGCCAGTTTTTGTGTGTACGTTTCTTAATACATGTATATCCAGCGAGTATCTGTGTTGTAGCTGTATATCTGAAATTAAATTAACTTCGCAAGTGATTTATGCATGACGATGTTTATAAAAATGCGCTTATACAATAACAAATATCTGTGATAGATCAGAAAAGCTTAATTGCAGAGCGAGCCGAGGAGCTGGAGAGCTGAGAGCCGGGACTGAAGTGGAAACCGGTTAGACTCTGACAACGACTATCTGCAATCCACTTTTAACTGTGCTACGTATGCGCTTATTATTTGAATTCTCTTTTAATCAACAGATTAAAAATCTTCATATAATCGTGAGAAATTTTTGGGTAATAAGAGAGAGATAAACGTTTTAAAAGTGAATGAATGTCGTTATTTAAAGCCAAAAGAATGATATTTGAGGCAGCAAAACCGGCTGCATTGAATCAAGACAACCCATGGACATGTTCACAATAACCTTCGAGAGCTGCAACGCTAATAAAATGTTTTCTGGCTGAGGAGTAGTGAAGCCAAAACAAAATTCAAAAATAGAAACCGGCTCAACTTGCGTAACCATGGGCATCCGGCGAATGGCATATGGTGTCCAATAGAGAATGCAAACTGGCAACTGACAACAAAACGAAAATCCATTAGAATAAATTAAAAGTATGGCTTTAATAAATTTTAGGACACAGTGCGATGTTAAATGCAAACGTGCACACATACTCATATATTTATGCATGAGTCATAATTGTAGGCTCTCTGGCCTACCGATAATTAACACAAATAGCTAAATGACAGTGTCGTTGGCAGGTGTTTTCCATTCCACACCAACAGCTAGTGCGAGATTTGCATTAAAAGCTTTCAATCAAAGTGATCATATTAAAATACTCTGAATCAGCATATTTAAACAGCCGATTCTGCTGGCAATCACACAAGATCGAGCATCATGTACAAAAAGTTAAGAACTGTAAAGTGATGATGTAAGGGGTATCCAAATCAAAGTTTGTTGCATCGTGCGCATCGTACGCATACTTACTTATACGTACGCATACTTACTTATACGTAAAATACTTTATAAAATAAGACTATGATTTGCGAAGTAGTTAGGAATATAGCCTGTTGTGCTTTTTTAACTAATCTGTAAACCGCTTAAAGTTTTCATAGAAAAATAAAATTTGCCACAATAACCTTCAGCGATTGTAGCTTTTGCTACAATAAAGTAACAGTTGACGGACACACTCTTTTATACATACATACGCCCTGTCAGCTGTAAATTTTCGGTCGCATGCGATTTCTCGTGTTAACGATAGTCTTCCAAGCAAAACGAAAAAAATATCGCTTTTCTTTTGTTTACTTCGGTGCTTGAAGTATAGAGGCCTGCGACAACATGCAACGGTAGACCCAAAAGCCCAAACCATGCCGACAGTATTTTTGCGCCTGTTTTTTTATTTTTCGTTGCTGTTATTGCCACTAAACGGCAAAGCATAGTTTTAGGCGTCTGCTTGGCGCGCCTATATGGCGACGCACGCTTCCTGTGCCTGGGCCAGCCACAACACAAAAACGGGCCCACAAAATAAGAATCGTAATAGTAATAATAAGAGGCTGCCAGAAGGGGCCAACGGCCGAGGCAGGCGGCGTCAACATAAAAAGAAAGCAAGTGAATGTCCGTGCCGGGATTTAGACTGGACCCTGCTGCCAACTAGTTTATGGAAAAGCTATAAACTTTTCGCGCCCGTTTTGTTTTTATTTTTCACATACTGAGTCCGGTGGCGGCGGCGATGGCAGCGTCGACAACAACGAGCAGGTGTCGTCCAGGTCGACTGTTGTGCATATGCTTGAAAAAAACTCCTCCTTTTCTATCCGGCCAGCTATTGTACTTGTTCATTCGACCTCAACACTTCCAAAGCCTGGCCTCAATATCCAGCCGCAAAAGTCACTAAAGAGTCACTCCCCAGCAGTAAAGCTAGCCGGGAACAGAACCTGATAATGATCAAGGCGACCACCCGTTAAAGTTGTGCCCATTGTTTTTATGCAACGTGTGTGCTGTTGTCATTGCTTTGGCTTTTGTAATTGCTGTTGAATAAACGGAGTAAGGCGAAGGTGGCGCAATTTTTGGCAAGCAATTTGCAAATTGTTTTCGTGTCCAGGAGGCAGACGACTGGATATAAATGTTTTTTAAAGCTATGCACGACTACATTAGTTATATCACTGTCTCTATATTTGTACGTGTGTCTATTTCTAGAGTGTGTGTGCGAAATTTTTTGTTGCATAGCCTCAGGCATTGCGGCATTGCTGAAAATGAAAAATACTTTAATGCATTCTGTTTTCTTTTTATTGTTTGCTTCTGCTGCTACTGTCTGATGTGGACTAATGCTATTCAAATTAAAACTTAATTGTCTGCGGTGCTCTTTAGAAATACAGAGCTCGGCGTAGTGTTTTATGAGACTATAACGAGGCTATGTTTAGTAAATGCAGCCATCTGAATAAAGCTGCATGCAAATTTAACTGAGTCAGAAAAATTCGGTTAAGAACTGTTTAAAACAGTTAAATGTGAACCGCGTAAGATTTCACTTGAATAAATATTCTGTTTCAGAAAAATTAATTGAATATTTAAGAAAGATGTGTTTATGTTTTAGAAATAAAAGATAGAAAGATGATGCGTCATAAAACTTGCTAGGTATTTTCCTATCTTTTTCCGGAATATCGTAAAGATTGCTGTGGGCCCTACTTCTATCTGTAATATTTTCTTTTTCTCGCTCGAATATTTTGTTGTTATTATTCAGGCGTTGCAGCCTTTTGCTATTGCATTGCATGACTTTGATGGTAGACTGTTGGCAGCAAGGACAGCCACACCATCTTCAAATACAGGGCAGGAAACTCTTGTATTATCATGTTTTCCTTTTGGATTTTCTGGATATGATCAACATTGACAAATAAATCTAGTTTACCTATTGCTTAAACACAATTTAATGATGGTAAAAATTCTCATTAATTCAATATTTTGGACAGGATATCACACAGTCGCTCAACGTAGCCTTGCCATTTATTTTATATTTTATTTTTTTTTATTTTCTCTTTGGGTCTTCTGTGCGTTTATCGCAGCAGCCTGCCTCTTATCATTTTATTTTCATTTGTTGTTTATACATACTTTATTGTAGGTGGATTTGTTATTTCTGGTAATATTATTATTGTTCCTGCTGCAGGCACCAAAAACTTAATTTGCAATTTTTGCTTTTGGCGTAAAAATATTTGCAATAAATTGGATATCTTGTGCCAGAATCTGACTATTTCTTTAATGCCATATACCAAAGGTTTTGTCACGTTGAAACACTTTTCTCATTGTTTTATTATTCACGAGGTAGCTGTCGTATGGACACATATCTTTATTCTTTTGCGTGTATATAGATAAATTGAAATTTGTCCTATATGGAAGCTTCGTTTACAATTTTACTATGATATAACTGTTCATATAAAAAAAAATCGCAATCTAAGTAAGTCTTATGGCTTAACTTGATCCTTTATTTGACTTGATAGTTATGCTCTTGAGCGATAATGAGCAAAGCACATTTGATGTTTTTAATTGAGTACTTTTGCACCACTCAAATATAAACACACAGACACACACGCAGAGCCAAGAGAATACAGCACACATATTCAGCCACGGGATGACGACATGTTTGACATCTACAAGGATATGAGTACAGGCAAACACAATGGCACTTTCGAGGGCTGTTGACACTTTTTTGTATCATCTTCAATCTCCCTTGATGTTTAGCAAGACCACTTACTCGTTTCATTGCACTTAATCATGTCTTGCAGCTTCTTCCTAGACTCTCGACTATAATGAGTTGCACTTTGACGCTACTTCAACAGGCGCCCAAGTGTTGGAGCCACAACAAAAGTGATGAGTAGACGCACTTCATGCGCAAAAGCGGTTGATAAAGAACACGTACATACACAAAAGCGTCAAAAAATTAGTAAGATACAAATTGAAGGCCATTTTAACATCTGATTCAAAAATATCTTAATTTGAACTTAATTAAACTTGAAGACTCTAGCTTTAAAGGTGACCTAGTTCAAATTTTTTTAAATATGTTTCTATCGATAACTTTGAAACGATAAAAGTTATCGAATTTCTCAATAAAACTCGTACTGTGCGTACAAACAGACCTAACACAAAAAGAGCAAGCTGCCACGCACCCTTAGAACATTTATAAGTGTCAAATTCTAACAAGTTAATCATGGAAAAAACTGTGCTAAACGGGCAAAAAGAATACAGTGGCAACTGCGGCTAAACATGAATCAGGCTCTAAAATTGAATTGTGCCTGGATCACTAGTACATACAATTGACTCGTATAAAGGAAAACCATGCACAGAAAGAAATATAACTTGCATACGATATCAAACAAAATTATAATCTGAAGGCAAAAGAGTTTGACTTAAACATATCTTATACATGTAGTTCGCTTCTTTTCTTTTAAATGACAACTAAAATTAAGAAATTACATTGACGTTTTGACAATTTTGCTGTCACCTTTTACATCATAAGCTGCTGGACTAATAGAAAAGAAATATCTTTGTTGGTGCCTATCTATTCGCCTCTTTCTATGGAATAAAGCCAACAACAACATTTAATTAAGTAAATGTTATATAATTACTTCCATTTGCTATTAAAATATTTTATTTTACTCTTATATAATTTTGTATTTTGCATTCATTGTAAAGCCGATGGTCTACACCTTGGCAAAATCGTGCCACAAGAGAGCTAACAGCAACAGCAGCTGCCACAATTGAAGCGCCGTTTTTAATAAATTTTGTTGTGACTCACTCGTAGTGTGAGTGTGTGTGGGGGTGTGCTGTGTGCTGTGTGCGTGCCAGGGTCTACCCTTGTGCCTTGTGCTTTGCTGCTGCTTGAAACAAAGCAGCCGACGACGGCGACTGTTGCATGTTCCTACCTCTGCCATTGCCATTGCCGTTGCCGCTGCTGTTGCTGGCGGCAACCCCGACGCGTTCACCCAAACGGGCACAAAGTCATAAAGGGTATTTCACTAAATTGGTACTAAGGTGGGGCGCACACACACCTACCCACACACACACACACACACAGACACATACATACACACACACACACACACGTACTTGGCAAAGTCTGTTGTCTGTTTGCATAAATGCCAATGTTGAGGGAGGGTTAGGCGCCACACCCTCGGAGGAGGGGACAGCTTGTAGGCAGTAACACAAACATTTTTAGCTACGGTGGCCACAATAAATTTTCATTTGTTTACCGTGTGTAATTAGAAAATTAAAACCCAGTTTATGTGCCACCACCAGCAACACAAGCTGACACAACAACAACATGACCATTAGCATGGCAAACATCAGTAGCCAACGGCTCACTAAGTGACCAGCGGCTTGGGGTTGGCTTGTTTTATGGATTTGTATGAGTGCCATTGTTGCCACCGCTAGGGTTGCTTAAATATTCAATAAAAGTGGCAGCTAAATCTATTGTTACAATAGTAGCAGTTACGAAAAATATTTTTAAAATTGAAACGAAGATTAAATTTTCAAATGTATATTCTTGTATTTTCACGCTGGGCCACTAAGCAAACATTTTCGCGGATAACAATTTGTAGCTCCCTTGGCTCGCACCGGAAAAGTAGATCGTGTAAACCACATAAATGTAAATTTTACAACTCGCTGCTTTTATGACGCCCTTGCTACACCCAGAGAAAAATGGGCAAGTGCAAATTTTTATGCGTAAACACGTCGCAGACACAACCGCAGCATCGTCCCATTCGCCTGCACAAAAGAAGCACAAACTCATAAAACTGCATTCAAATTTCACAAAAACTTGGCGACAGCAGCAAAATATGAAATGCAATGAATATTGAAAGAGGCAACTAACTGCCTGGCATTTGTAATAGTTCTTGTAGTTTTGTTACTTTGTAAATGGTCGATGCAGCAAATAAATACTTAAATACTCAAAATCAGTAAATCGCAATGAAGGTACCCTGTAGCCACACACAATATTATTTTAATACAATTCTTGTGGAGTTCTATACAATTTAAATCAAAAATGTCCCTGTATTTAAACCAGCGTCACTGTCTCACATAACAACAAATGTCTTTAAATTTAAGAAAAGGATCTCCAGCAAAAAAAAAAAAAAAGTATATTAAGATTGTAAAATGCAGGTCGTAAAAGACGTTGTTGCTCGCATTTGCGGTGTTACACCTTTTAGTGTGATTGTGTTTGTACCACACCTCACCGAACTCCACACGTTTCTTGGTTAACCGTGTCATTCAAATGGTCTTTAGCCTTTAAATGCTTAACTTAAGGGTGGAACAGTGTGAGATGTTGCCCCAGGAAAATTCGAAAATAAGAAAATAAAATATTTTCTTGCGTTCACCCTCCAACGCACCAATAGCACACAAGGCTCCAATTTAATTTTATACAAATTCTCTAAGTGAAGCACGATCCATGTGTGTGCGTACAAGTGTGTGTATATATTTTTGTAATCTAAATATATGTGAGTACAGTATGGTTACTGCATTTGACGATTTACGCTGACTAGAAGTACCCCACAGTGACATATTTACATTTTTGCTTTCTATGCTTTTTTTGCGTCTAATAAAAATTGAGACATTCCTCGTGATTGACGCTCCTGACATGATATTTAAATTTGTCCAACTACCGCAAATACGCAGTTCAGGGGTTTTTTGCGCATATTTTTTTTATATTATTATAAGCTGCACTGCATACATTGAAATTGACGACTAAAACAATGCTTCAAGGTTCAATTGAATAGCATAATAACTTTCGAGTCACATAATAA
Organism: Drosophila stalkeri; assembly: GCA_035047405.1. Taxonomy (NCBI): domain Eukaryota; kingdom Metazoa; phylum Arthropoda; class Insecta; order Diptera; family Drosophilidae; genus Drosophila; species Drosophila stalkeri. The sequence goes on along the minus strand of JAWNPR010000090.1, from coordinate 67,243 downwards.
ATTGATCATTCTAATATAGATATATAGTTCAAAGCTTTATATATATATATAAATATATATATATATATATATATATATATATATATATATATATATATATATATATATATATATTAAAATATATATATATTCTATTACAAAACACGATACATCGATTGCTCGGGGGCAGTATTTTCTTTCTAAGATCAAAACAAAAAAAAGTAATATGTCGAAATCCAGTTTTAAATTACCAGACATAGGGCTGGGGTCCCTGGAGCACAAGTAAGGCAAACATACCGAATGACTGTATGAGGGGCTGACTGAGTGATTGACTCAGATTGCTTTATATGGAACTGTCAGAAATTGTTATACAAACGAGGGGAATGCGTATAGGTTTCTTAATTAAATAATAGCCGTCATATGTCAAGTTGGCAAAAGAAAGAAATTATCAAATATAATTGCATAATTGGAGCCAAATTCACAGTTAACAAAGTTATGAAATTCTTAACATTAATTTTAAAACATGCAACAAATGAAGGCAAATGTCAAGCCTAAACTCATTAAAGTAAAATCAGTAAAAATCTGTTGCGACAGTTTGAATAACGCTTCAAATAGGCGAAGCGCTTATGCAGCACAGTTTATATTACGCTAAATATGTATGCATTTCGTGAACAACTTGGTCACTAATGCCGACAGGCAGAGCAGCGGTGTCTCTCAATAAATACCTGACTACAATATCGTGCCTGTCAGAACACAAAACTTGAAAACTGTGTCAATGAACTTAGTAACAACATCAAGCTATGAGAAAAACTTGCGGCCACTAAACACATTAACAAAAAGCTATTCAAGGTCTATTAAATGCAAGTTTTTGGCCTGTCAGTGAGTTAAAAATATTTACAAACAATACAAACAAAGCAAATGCAGCTACGACATACGACATTTGAAAGTTGAAGGTTAATTCTATAATAAATTGTATAAAGAAACTAAACAGCAGGTCGAACAGCTATGCAGTCAGAATCCACTTCACAGTTCCACCGGCTCCACACCTATCCTGTCCGACCCATCTCAGACTCTATTAAGAACATGACACATTGCTGAGCACGTAGCTGTGGCATTTTCTACAACACTTTGCCAGCTGCAAACTACTGTTGCTACATAAGCTAAATAGAGCCGAGACGACCCAAGCCGAGTCAAATCGACTCAAGTCGAATCCATGGCTCTGTTCACGGCTGGGGACAAAAGCAGACACGCCTACACACAGCCCTTACACACTAGCAATAAGCGGATAAGCCATGCGAGTGTTAATGCCCAACCACAACAAATAATTTTGCATACCAAACGACTTAGTAATAAACACAATACCAACCGAGCGACGCAAATAACAAATATATAAATTAACAGATGGCAAAGTTTAAATTAAGTAATATGGAATTTAGCATGTTTTAAAATAATGTCATAAAAACAGTCATAAAAACTATAGGCTAAAATTATCCAGTGTTTTGTTCATATCTTAGGTCTATACACCCATTTCGAATATTACAAAAATAATAAATAAATAAATATATATATATATATATATGAGTAATGTATGTATGAGTAAAATACATTACGCCCTGTATATTTATGGTTTTGAGGCTTGCATGCGATGTACGTAGCATACAAATTGAATGAATTTCAATTAGAATATCCAATACTTTCAAATATAAAAATAATTTCACGTTTACTATAAATTTTTTGTATAAATTGACACGATGTAAGATAAATATGTATTTATATGTACAATAGATTGATTTCAGACTGTTAACTTCAACTGAAACAGAAGATCCAAACAATTCACATAGAGAATACTGGTGATGGCACGTGTAGCTCCATAAATTTCTCGTATCATATTATGCCACCTCACGGTCACGTTAGCCAATATTTGTTGGAGCGTTCACTGTTACTGGTGTTTCACAGGCTCAACTGTTGCAACTGAGTAAACACTGACGTACTGCAGCATAGAGGCCAGTCTTGGAGTCTCCTTACTTAGTGCTTGCATTTATTTCAGTTAGTTACAATCTGCGTATGGTACTGAATCGTTAATTATGTAATATTCTCTGTAGCTTATAAGAATCCCATACAAAGTTTTGCTATCGCTAAATAAGAAGAAGCTTTATATATGCTCTTCACTTCATTTTCACATTTTTTGAACTTATCATTATTGCAGGCTAATCAGACAAACAGTCAAATGCTTAAAAGTGTAATTTATGCTGCGCTTAGTTTAGTTTAAAGAATGAAAAAATAGCCGCGAGAAAATGTCTGCGCTTAGCTATCAACGTTAGCAAAGCCATCAGATGATGCAAGTTATTATGCAAATATGCGTGTGTTTGTGCAGCTGCATCAGAGAAGCTGCACATAAATAATTCATGTGACGGCCGCATTGCAAGTGGTCAAAAAGATTGTGCTGTCCCCCCATGCTTGCCCTACAGACCTTCACAGTTGAACGCAGACCAACAGAGACAAGCCAACACGAAAGCTAGCATACGACCGACCTGCAGGGTAGATACCACTGTCGCTTCAAATATGTACGACTATATATGTATGAATGTATATATGAATATATGAGTGAGTGGTTCGCTGGAAAATTGCTTTGGGCGTGTGAAAACTCGCTATTGTTTAAGTTCTGAACTTTCTAGAAAGTCAGATGACTTTCAATTAGTTGCAATAAAAATTGCATGATTAGGTTGGTCATTTTTGAATGCGTTGCGCATCCGCTGTAAAAACAGAAAACTGAATTTGTGTCTTCCGCTGCGCACAGTGGAAACAAACAAACCAACAAAAAAATGAAAAAGAAATGAAATCTAGCAAGAATACGTTGAACAAAAGAACTCAACTAAAAATATCGTAGACCAATTTATTTACTTTAATAAATATACAAACATAATTAATCAATTAATTTTTCTGCTTCGATAATATCTTAGTTGCTTAATTATAGTTCTAAAATTATACTTACAAATGTGAACCGATGAATCTTGTTGTTGAATATTTGTTTTACATTTTTGTGGTTACAGGGTACAGAAAACGACAAAACCGACTGTGGATGTAAATATGCAATTACTTTGTTTATTTTTAGCCTAAAAATGCAGCACCGACAACAGCTATAATTTTGTTTAGCATGGAAACGAGTTTGCTGCTGAAGTTGCTGGCAATTGCATAAGCACAAATAACAAAACTTTAGTCAACAAAAAAAAAAAAAAAAAAGAAACGGGTTGGTTAAGCTAGAAACCTAAATTCCAGATATGATTTTTTAACCCCTTTAAGCGGGTGCTGCCTTTCAGCTCAACCTCATTAAATACGACCGAATGCATCAACAGTCATCAACAGCAGTGCATCGCTCTTGCTTTTCACAGCATTTATGAATGAAAACTGTAAAATGTGTTTCTACAGCGAGCAAATAGCAGTCACAGAATATACAGCAAAAGGTCGCATGAGTATCCGTCAGTAGTCTAACTGACAAAAATACACATCGAGACAGAGAGAGAGAGAAAAAGAGTGAGTGAGAGAGAGAAAGAGAGAGTGAGAGAGTGAGAGAGTGAGAGAGAGAAAGAGAGAAAGAGAGAGAAAGCGTAAGAAACATTTTCCGCAGTAAAGAGCATTTAATGACGTTGACAAAAACAAATATCAACATCAAACACAACAGCAACATGAGAGAGTATTTTAGCCTATAGTTTGCAACTATATCATGCCAGTTGCCACATACATATATTTATATTCAGACCGTCTCGACGATTCGACAATGAGCAAACTCAGCATGAATAACTGCTCTAGTTTTCAACTTGTATGTAGGGTATTCAGAATTCGCACATGGACTGTAGGTTTGCCGCTTGTTGTTATTACAGATACAATACGCCGGCATAGTTCAATGAACGCACAAATGAATGCAGTCAGTTGCTAGCGGTTTTTGCAGTTGTTATTGCAGCTACTGTTGTGCCGGCTGTTGTTCTAATGAAAGTTAGATAAAAAGCAACACAAAGCATGAAACGCGCTCTCACTCTCCCATTGAGATTTATTAACTTGCACACAGAATGCCCGATAAACAGGCCACACCAATCAAAATTACAATAACATATGCATACCAAGCTGTAACAATAGAAGCTCCCACTTAAATGCGACTCTGCTTTTTTCTTTTTTTTAATTTGTTTTTTTAGTGTCTCGTGCATTTCACTTTCAACGAAGAAACAAAATGAATTTAGATGCACTTTAAATCTTTTCAGACTTGCCTGGGTCACTCAAACTACTAGATGATAAATCTTCGTATTATTATTGAGAATTCAATTAGTATCAAGAAATCGGATATTATTGAGATATTATTCAATGCAAGGTCGTGACGCACACTCAGCCCTACTGCTATCCACATGGTGCTATATTGAGTTGTCACTTTGCGCGCTGAATTTGCTGAGCTAAGTGCCAAAGTGCAAAGGGACTGTAAATTGCATTCGACTTGAAAATAACTTAATTCAAAATGAAACGTCTTGAAAGGCGAACCGCAGCAATGAATAGGAAGTGAAGCAGCATGAGAGAGAAGCTGCAATTCTTTCTGGGCGAATTTATTTTAGAACCAGGAGCCAGAGAGCAGAGTCAGCTCATAACTGTGTGAAGAAGCTACAGCTGTGCAAACTCAACATCAAAACAAACAGTGCGTATTGCGCAAGACAATTCTTAAATACATTTCAATAGTAACTGTAGAATATATAATTGTCTATTATAACAGATCAAAATAGTGTTGAAGACATTTTCGTAGATAGTTGTGCTAGTAACTACTTGTTATTTTTGCTATCGGTATTAGGTTTTGTCAACATATGAGACTGTAGCAATATTTGCGGTCTCTACCATCATGTTTTGTTTGTCCTTATCGCTCCCCTACTTTATTGTTCTACTTTAATCGATTTGACGCTGTTATAGTCGACGACATCGGTTCTCAAATGTCAATATGACGTTTCCACACTCCAAACCAAATGCCCTCTGCTCCTCACTGTTAATCTATGAGAATAACTACAACAATTCTTTGAATTCTTTCACTCCTCATATTCTTATATTCGCTGTAGCAATCAACAGCTTCAATGGATTTATTTCATTCAGCTGGTCAACCTTTCGGTAAGTTGTTTAGTCTTTTCCCCTTGGAATCATTAATTTGTACACATTAATTGTTACTCGTGCAGTTCTTGATGCGCACTCAGACGGGCCATTCATTCGGTTTTCGGTTTAAGCGCGCCAAATTGAAACCCGTGCAGTATTCATTTGGCTCTCCCTCCTTAGCGGACTACCGCTAATGACAAATAATAATTGCTTGCAATTTCTTTAATTCCACTTGAGTTTAATTACTGAACTGAACTGGACTCTAGCTTTGCTTGCCTCTTATTTTCTCATTCTCATTCTTGGTATACACACATCGATGAATTTATAAAAAGTAATTTTTTTTTATATATCAGTTTTAAATTATTGAATAATCAATGGCTACAGCCCACAAAAAAAATGTATATTCGAAAAAGTAAGTAATAACATCCTTTGTAGAAATGATGTTGCAGATCTCATAGAGGAATTCCTAATATTTTATTTAAATAATTTTTATTATAACGACCACTGAAATTGTTGCGTGCCACCATATGAAGCTCAAGAAGTAAATAAGTATATTTTAAACACATATGCTTATTTATATGCACATGTATGTATTTATTTGCCTATATATACATATACATATATGTATATGTAGAAAAATTTTAATTCTGCGTACAATGCGAGCAAACTGATTGGCTGAATGAATGCTTGCTGAAATAAATGACTGAAACGTACAAATTAAATTATGCCATGACGCGACACACACCGAGAATTTTGGGTTCCCTTCCCCAGACCCTTTGCAAGCATTGTCGACAACTCAAAGCTAATTGAATTTCTCACTGTCGCTTGCAATTTGCATTATTACATTTTTAGAAGAACATGTGTGTGTATATATGTGTGTGTGAATGTGTTTATATTTAGTATAAAGTTTGTTCATTCAAGCGGAAATGGGATAATGAATAGACAACTACACCGTGAGCTGGCTGACCAAGTAGTTAGCTAGTTAGATTGTTGATGACCGAGTGACCTACGCAGCACAGGCACAGCCAGTCAGAGTGCATTTTTGCCAGCCATAACTTCAAAATAAATAAAGATAATACATTTTTTAAACGTAGTATTATAGAAGCAGAATATTAATACTCACTATTAAAGGTCTCATATCGTAAGAGAGATGGAACCAAGACAGGCGGGCAAGCAGAAAACTTGAAATAATGAAAAACCACAACCGCTGAGGAAATTGTCAGGTTGGTTCAAGTTAAGCCACAAGAAAAAAAAACACAGAACACACATGAGCACAAAAGTTAACAGGAAGCGAGATAAGTAGATATATGTGATGCATAAGAGCAAAAGGAATCCACACCAGGTACAAAAAGCCTGGCAACAGTCAAGGTGAAAGATGCTTGGAAGTTGGCATCTCTTTCCAGCTAAAATTACAAAAGGTTAATAAACAAGAAACAGGCGCAACAGGACTACACACACTGAAACCCACACACACTGAACTGTAGTGTTTATTTATGACACAAGATGCTTCATCATAATCAGCGCCTGACACTTGTAGAGAGTAGCAGGCAGTCTGAAGAGTAAATCGTGGGCCGAGGTTGCTGCATTACAGCACGTGCAACTCAGCGTATGCCCTGAAGTGCCTTAATTGAAGTGATGCTCAGGCGACAAACTGTGCCCAGACCCATTCCCCAACACTTTTAAAAGATGTGCCCCAAAAGACGACAGTCATGCAGCGGTTACCTAGCTCCGAATTAATTAAGACCGTAACTTAGCTTGAAAAGAACAGCTACAGCAAAAGAGCAAACAATGAAAAGAGCTGCTGCAACATTTTATGTTTAAGTTCATTTTCCAGCGACACTCATACATTATTTCTTATTTTTATATCTTTAAGCAATTACTATTAGCATTCTCCATTAAATGACCGTTTGCTTGAATCATAAATCGTAATCTAATTTCTCGGCACTTTTAGTTTGAATATTGTGTTTTTTCTTTCTAAATTTACATTCTTCTTGAAGTACCGAATATCAAAGAATTTGATAAGTCAGTTCTTAATAATTTTTATGCTTATATATTTAGTTCTAAAGTGGAATTTCAAATTTTGAATGTTTCCTCATACATATTAACTTGTATATATATATATATTGTCTATAAAACCATTTGTTTTGCCATCAAAATAACTATTTTGAACTAAACTTTTGGTTCATATTAGATGCGTTGAAGGTTACAGTATATATCAGTAGAAACTCGATGGTATTTTAAAAGAATTTTTATGCTGAAATATAAATTGAATTTTCATTGCCAAAAGCCATCTCGAGTATACAAAAAGAAACACACTCACAAGTAATCAATTCAGCTAGAAGTGGCGGCAATGGGGGAGGCAACAAAACGTCAATAACGATGTTGGAATATAAAGAACACAAATAAATCACATCGTTGCGTGAATAAAGTGGAAGGCGGCAGAGTCATAAAGACAAGTATCAAGGGAGAGCAAGAAGGAAAGGAACCAGTGCCACTGGATGTCCTCTTGTGCCTTGATTTGTAAAGAAAAATGTTCACGCCTTTATGGCTGAATAAATTTTTATACATATAAAGTTGCGCGCGTTCCATACAAACCTTCAATAATTCGAGCAAAAATGTTTCTGTACAAATTGAGGACAGCACCCCATCGAACCGAAAATAACAGCACACGTACATAAGTCAAAAGCGTAGTCTGCGAAAAGAAGGAAAATCATCAGCCAAATCACTGAACATTAACGAAAATTGTCAAAAGGAAGCAGTGCGCCATACCGAGAGTGGAGATACGTAAATGAAGTAATATTTTCCCAAAAATGCGACAGCCGAAAAAATTGCTTTGATACTTTAATATTTGGTAATAAGGCTAACCGGAACTAATATGTGTAAAATTAGGAAAATACACTCAACATCTGGTGATGTTAGCTCAAGCTAATTTCAGTTGAAGTCCCATGAAAATCAGTCCCAACTAACAATATTTTAAACGTAGCGATAGCTAGCAGAAGGTTTTTAACTTTAAATCTCTCTGATATACAAATTTAAATTTTCATATCTTCAATCAACCATTGTATTTTGATGCTTGTTGGTTGCTGTGTCAACAGAACTTTACATATGGCGAGCGATTAAAAGCAGTAGCAGCATAAGAAGAGTAAAAATCTGCGTTGACATCAGAAAGGGAAACTAGGGATTCGGTTAAGGCAAAAGCAATTGGGGTTGACACTGGGACTGGAATGACAAGCAGGAAAAGAAAAAGCCCAAAAACATGCCTTTTGACAGCTGCCGAAACTTTTGCATGACATATATCATTGTCGCATAACAAATGAGCGACAGCAGCACCATCAACAACAACAATAACATTTCCAGTAACCAGTTATAACCCTCCACCTAATGATTCGGCCACCTACACACTTTGGCACAAACCAAAGACAGACAGCCTCAGATTACACAGAAAACTTTAAGTTGCTCTCGTTTTGTATGCTGAATTGTCGCACACGACCTCACCCCCGAGCGAATGTGCAAAGCCCGTGGTAAAAAGCAAAATTTACTCAAAAATACTTTTGTCTTTCTTTAAGAAATAGACTTAACGCAGACATCTCCATTGAGAAAATCAATTGCATTGCGAATTCCCTTTACAGTTTTCGATCTATTGATGGTTATAATGCCCAGACTGACGGTAATACAGTTTTAATTTGTGTAAAAGATGTGTTCGAGTAAGAAATAAAAAAACTATACCAAAATGCCATAAATATTAAGGACTTATTTCGTTAAATGTGGATTTAATTGAATCACTTTTTTAATTATATTTGTAAGAGACATTTACTTGTTTGCACCTACAAATTAAAATTTAATCAGCATATACTAATGAAAATACACGAACTGAATCATAAGGAAGAATTTCGTTTTAAGATATGTCACATTGTTTTAAGTGACATCATTTTCCGCTAGTCTGGACAGGTTTGAACAGTCCCCGCTGTGCTCCTCAGTACTTGATATTAAACACTTTGTTATTTGTGTGTCAAAAGCATGTCAGCATAAAATGGCGATGCGAAAAGTATATAGTATAACAAACCTGAAAAGCGTGCGAGCAAAATTGTGAAGTGTAAAAAAGTGAAAGACTGAGTGACTGATTCACTGAAAAGCAGGGAAGTTAAGAGTCGTTGTTATAGAACAACTTAAGTAACTTGCTATGCCTAATGCGCCTTGCCAAGTTTGAAGCGAAGTAAAACCTGTCAGTATTGCTGGCATCAGATGCAATTTGTCTATGTTGATAACATTCCGCAGGGCATCAGTAACTTTGTAGGCCAGTAGTAGCAAAGCAAAACAAAATAAAAAGAGCAGTCAGTTTGCGTAATTGACGTCAATCCAAAGGTGGTGCGCCATGTAACATATACGCTAAATGGCTTTTCTGCAATTACTTTTATCATCCTACTGTCTGTCTGCTTGGAAGGGACAGCGTAAATTATAGTTAACAAAACTAAAGCTCAGTTGTAGACATCAGATTGGCAGTTACAAACTGAAAATTGACTATCTTTAAAGTAGTAGATCAAATAAAAAAGTAAAACTTATAATTGAATATTGGCGTAAGAGGCCTTGATATACTAAGGGAATACAATTATTAAGTGAATTTCTTTTAGTATTTCTAACATTTTTATTATACATAGTCTTGTAGGTCTGTGGATTACCTATCGAATGTTTTTGTTTTTAATCCTGTTCATATCTACGCTACTTCGTTGCAAGTATGCTCCTTATGTTGGTAAGTTATTCTTTCGCTTTCTTGTGTGCGACATTGACCAACTTTAGACATGAATTGAATCGAGTGCTTATCGCTAGCCCAAGTTTGCTTGCACATATACATAACAATATCTTATCAGGAGAGCTAAGTGCAAACTTTGTTATGTCAACGCGTTGTTAGCTTCGCTCATTTGGTGTGGATATTATTATTATTATTATTATTTTTTTGTATTAAAATTAGTTTTTTTTTTTTTTTTTGACTTGCCATTGTTTATTTTGACCTGCCGCCAACGCAATATTTTTATTGTTGATCAACAAACTTAACTGATATAAATTGATTAAAAGGAAAAGTGCTTCTTAACAATGCAACCTCAGACTGGTAATCATTAAGTGTGAGGGAGTCTAAAGATTAGCATTAAGCATTAAATATTAAATTCCAATGACTGGAGATGCGTACGGCATTAAACATTTATAGCAGTTTTGCCCAGCTTAGCTTAGCTGAGCTCATTTGAAATGCAACCGAAAATTGATGTCGCAGCGTGTCGCAGCGCATTACGTAATGGCCAACGTTGTATGGACCACTTTCTTTACTTAATGGAGTAGAATGCCAAGCAATATTCTCATTCCAAAACTCTCAACATGCGCGCACCCACTCGCAAAATATTCATGTGGTCTGGAGTCACGTCACATCTCCTTTTTATGATGTTGCAACCAAAAATGATGAGCCATATATAGACGTAAAAAGTATTTTAGCTGACTGTTTATATTCGTATAGAGCTTGGGACCTGCTTCGCATCCTTTCCATTTTTCAGCCCCACTTTCATATCAATAATCTTATTTAAAAAATTAGTTTCTGAACTAGGCATCTAATTAAATATTTTCAATAAGAGCATTCTCTTGAGATAATCTAACACATTGCTGAAATTTCAACATAATTGTCTTAAATAAATCATTTATGTGATAGTGTTCTTTCAATTCTAAGCTACATGTAAGCATAAATAGAACTATAACTAAAAAATACATAAAACCCAACAAAAAAAGAAAAACAACAAGTAAGAAGGCTCTAGTCAAGACGGCTCGACTACGAGATACCTTGAACCCAGCGCAGTAGCTGCCGGGGTTTGGGGGTGGGTTGGGCAGAACTTTGGACGCTTATAATTTCGTTTCTAGATGAACGATATTCATAAAACGTTCGGAATATATTAATAGTATACAAATGTATCTATTTACCAAATTACAAGTCTCTAGTATTTTAAATGCGTTTTTTTTTTTAATTGGGAGCGAGGAGGCGTGGCATCAAAAACCTGAAAATTACAAAATCTGCGTATTCATAATATCTATCTAAATATAATAAATATATAAAGTCTCTAGTTAAAACGATGTAGAAATTATGCTAAAAATAATTAACAAATTTTCGATTTTTATCGATAATTAGGAAACGGGATGAGAACAAAAAAATAAACTGTGTAACTAACGTATGAGTATTCATGTGGAATTCCAGCCCTCTAGCTTTTGTAATTACCGAAATATCGACGTCCATACAATATATAAACTTAAATTTTTGTGCTGATTAAGATTTTATGGGGTCTGCGACGTCTCCTTCTACCTGTTACATAAATTTTCATAAAACCATTATAACCTGAATTCCCATTTTCAATGGGTTTAGGGTATAAAAAAGTCATTGAAAGGCACAGCCAACAAATGTAGTAACATTTCAGCAGCACCAACAACAGGAATAACATTGACAGTGAAAAGCCGCCATCTGTCAGCTATATACAAAGCACCTCCCGACGAACACCAACAGTTACAATACCGAGAAAATGGCTACGTAGCAACAAAATGGCGGCTGTATAAACAGACATTGCGTTGAGAACGGTTTGAAAAACAATTGGTGAAAACGCAAACCAACAAACGAGCGAAAAATATCAGCAGCACGAACATTTAGTTGTTGCTGCCTGCTGCCATCATTATTACGAAGGTTTGTGTATGTGGGCTGTTAGGGCTTCTACTTCTACTACACCGAATTTACTGTTATTACGTCTTTAGCAGTGCTACTCCGTAAGTGTCGTTGTTTTCCTGTTAAATTTTTTAACGTTACGTAACTTGCGTAAATTGTGTGCATTTTATTATGTTACTTTTCATGTTGCCACGCATCTTTGAACGTTTCTGTGCCTTGCTTGACTCTTGAATAGAAATCCATCCATCTGATGGAGCAATTTCTACCTGTAGAAAATGTGTTTATTAAAGGTGAAATTTCGCAGAATATTAGAATTAAATCAGTGATTGAAGAAAAGCCAATTTATTGTCTGCAAATTATTTTTTTAAAAATTGTATTTATTATGTTAGTATGTGGTCTATCGCTCTTAATTACTTAGCGTGTGAGAAACACACCAAAATACTCAATACCTAACAAGGAGAATAAATAAAAAGCACGCGTTATTCCAAAAATAGGCAATCGTTGCGTACTAGGCGATTCCAATAGACTAATGAAATTCATGTTCATTGCCATTTTAACAAAAATAAGTTTTCGTATCTTTAAAATAGAGAAAAAAGGTCAGACGCAACTAAATATAACTCCAAAAGGGCAAAACATTTATACTTAAAAAGAATGTAATCCAGCATGTTCTTATTTATTAATACATTATATACATATATGTACATATATATCAAAATATATAATTACATTACGGGCAGTAGTTTATAGTCTCATAAAAGATATTGTGTATATGGACAGTTTTACAAAAATCACCTATAACAAATTAAAAATGTGCTTTTAAATATTATTTTAATTTTAGCACTTAATTTTTTTGGAAAAAAAAAAAGAGAAATGCTAAAAGTAAAAGTAAAATATTTGGATTCATTCCAATTGGACACGATCTCACGACAAATGCCTGTGAGCATTGCATTTTAATTGAAGGTGTATACCTAACTTTACATGCAAAGCTTATCAGAGTGCAGCTACTATGAAGTATTATTTAAATCAGTCTTTTGATAAATTCAAGTATATACAATACTTGCTGAACTCAGACTCAGTTACAGGTGCCTTTAGAATATAGCCTCGAGGGTATATGAATCATTTGATATAAGTCATTTAAGTTGGGAATCTAAAATTTCATTATTTGTTTAGCGAGTGAAAATGCAACGCTTTCAAAGAAAACACATACCACGCTGCACGGAGTTTGTTTGAACTGTCTGTTTCATTAGCTAAACACAAATTGAAGCTACACGTTTTCTTGAATCGGCCGAATAAGCAGACGAATAAGGCCGACCGGTAAATACATACAGCAAGAAACACTTAACATAAGCATAAAAAACGCAAAATAAGCATACAAGGCTGCAAGTGAGAAATATCAATAATAACTACTGTTTACATGACTTACAAAACATACCTACTGCCGCTCAGTTGACCAGCAGGTCAGACAACAACGAAGACCATCTGACAAGTGAAATGCATCTCTAAATAAATATTATAGACAGCCACTGTAAACAAATTTTAAACGCCAAGCATATGCCTCCATAACATGAATAATTTTTTTGAGATTTCACTTCCCACAGTAACTAAATCTTTATAACTCAGAATTGAATCAAAGTATTTTTATAATAGTACGAAGTGCAACTACAACTCAATATGTATAGAGAAAACCCAAATAGGCCAAACAAGGTGCTGGTGTTGTTTCTTTTTACATTAGCTATAATTCTGAAATTGGCTATAATTATTCTGGAGTTCGCAATGTGAGCTTACCCAAGAAAGCACACGAATATTAAATGAAGAATCAACGCAATTTACCTGTAACGAAAGAGAGAATTTAGTAATTAGCTATTGTTCTTGTATTGTTATATTTTATATATACATTTTCTTCAGAAAATATTAAGCCAAATAAAAATAAGCACGTTCATTCTCGAGCAACCTGTTACTGTCATTTAGTCAAGTAGCTTTACATTCAGGAATCTCTCAGACAACGTTTGCAGGGTCTAAAAGGTTGCACGAAATTTGGCATATTCGATTACAAAGAGCGTTTATTGGTTTCTTTTATGATTTTTCCTTGACTTTTGTATATTGCTGTCGCCCAAGCTATTTTATCCGGTATTTTATGCTTGTCTTTTAGAACCACAAAATATAATTTTCACCCGCGTGGTTGAACTTACAAAAAAGTCTACAAAATAATTATACCTCACATTAATGCCGTGTCCAAATTTAATCCCTATCGAAGTTTAAAGGTTGTCAACACATTAGTCTGAATTTATTATATTCATATTTGTGCTTCAAATTCTTACAATAACTCAATAAGATTCATAATTAATAACTTTATATACACTGCATAAAAAGTCTCTGAACACTTTAAGATTTGAGTCCCCCTTTGTGAAATATATATGTATTTATGTGTATGTCAGCCAAATGACACATAAAAGTCGATTAAACAACTTTTAGTTTTCATAGAATTTTTCTGAATTTGATTGAAGAAACATATTCATTAAACTGTTGTGCCTTGTATTTATATACAAAGAATTCGAGCTACTCAAATTAAAACATAAACCAATACATTGTGGCAACAGCACACTTCGCAATGTGCGTCGAGCCTTCTTTAACTGGACTCGTCGTATGGTTGTACAACATCATTAATTACAAAAACCAATAAAAGTATAGGACAACGTTTTAGCCCCGTCAGCAAGTGATGGCCGAAGCAAGTTATCATCATTAGTTACAGTTACAGATAGATACAATTTCTGTCTTAAGGACCTAACAAAAAATGCAATAAAAGTAAAAGAGTCTGTGCAGTTACTTGCTAATATTGATGAATTTCGGGTTGTGAGTTGGCTGTGCACATACATGTTAAATTGCCAACTTTTGTCAAAGTGTTCTGATAGATGTGGAACGAAAAAAGCAACAAAAGACTGCTTAGGATAGATGACTGAATGACGAGCAATAGATCAGAAAAGGCGTCTCAACTGATTTCATGTTTATGTATAAGCACACAATCCAAACCCCGAAAAAGCAATCTGTATTAAAGTAGCTTAGCCATTAATCATTATCATATAAACATCAATTGGCATTTAAAGTATAGAGAAAGCAGAACATCAGTGAATGTTAGTTCGGGGTAAAACGCCATGAACAATGTTATTGATTGGCCACTAACTCGACGTTAGCATTAAGCAATAAACAATCGTTGGTCTGTTCTTCGAAGATATCAAGAAAAATTGAAAAGTGGATTTTCTTTAAAAGAATTGTAAAATACACATAGAAATGTAAAATAATTGATAATTTAAATATGTACATTTACTTTAATGAAAAGTAGAATAGTTCTCGTAAACAAAAAATAAACTTCTGATATTATACATATATATTGATATAAGTATTATAATATTTAGTTATTTTGCAAAGCCCGTTTTGTGGGGAATAAATTACAAATAATATGCTATAATATCAATATTTCATGTTTCATTTTAAATAATTTCTTACCAAAGAAAAAAGCGAATATTCACTAGACAAGTGAGCATATATATAAAATATAAGGTCAGTAACCATTTCGCTACGACAAGCTTTTACTATGGATGCATTAGAGCCACACTACTACAACTACTTTGATGCAATTTGGGAAGCATAAAAGCGTCGAGTCAATTGATGCACTTAAACGAAACTTCTCGCACAAATAAAAGGTTCACAAACAAATGACAAGAGGGGAGACCAGAGGAGAGAGGGCAGACAGCTGGACAGACACAGTAAAGTGTGTAAATTGATTTTAGGGCGCGCCTTTGCCCCCAGCTTACAATGTGAAATAACTCAAAAGTCGTCATGATGAAGAGGCAAGCCTAAAATATGTGGAGAATCATCATCGAGGGGTGCCACTGTTTCTGTTTTCAAAATACAAAATACATTCCCATGCCAGCTAACACCCAACACACATTCTTCTGCTTCGAGTTTGGTGTGTTATATGAGTCTCAAAATTTTGTTTGAATGTGTGATTAACAAACATATGGTGAGAGCAACAACACAGGCACACATTGTTTCAGTTATATTACTTAGTATATATATAGTTGTATATATATATTGGGGGAACCAAGCTTAACTTAATTTTGCATATCATATCAATATAAAATATTTATACTCCGAAAGATAACAAAGACAAAAAAAAAAAAAAAATAATATATATATATATATATATATATATATATATATTTTTTTTTTCTTCTTTTTTTTTTTTTATATAACATAAATAAGCAGAAACACAGCCGTGACAGAATTAATACTGAATCATTGCATCTCTGAATCAGCTAAAGGAGTCATCGGTATTAATACTCGCTTATCACAGCTATATTGTACAACATATCAGACAGCACAGGAAGTAAAGACACAATCATCCTGGACTCTGTATCGCTCGGTTTTGATAACTCTTTTCTTTCTCTTTAACTTTAATCATATGGCACACCCACATCAATTGTAAGGCAACTAAGCTAGCACGAAATATAAACGAGTGAACTTATGACGAACCACTGCTAGCTGCCTGTTTAGGATGGCCAGACAAAATGCCAGCATTTTTAACAAATATCAATACAGCAGCCGCCATCTGTAAGCAGCCGGTTTCATTTAGAACTCATATGTGGGTCTTTTTTATGAGCGGGTGCTGGCAAAGCAGTATTTTCAAACATAAATTGTGTTTAACGCCTTGTCCATCAACAATCTTATTCATTTCCTATCATTCTTTCGATTTTTTGTTTTTTTTTTTTTTTTTTTTTTTTTTTTTTGTTTTTTTTTTTTGTAACTATGATTAGATTGTAAGTTATTCCGAAGCATATTATTGCGAAAAACGAGTTTAGCAAATAATTAAAGCACGCGTATTCCAACGTATGTTGAAAACTGTCAACTGCTTTAATACTGAGAGCTGCTGCAAAGTCCTATCCAACAAATAGAATCTCACACCAGATTTTACTGACATACATTTTTCGTCCGTATTTCTCTGCATTGGCTGCTCAGCACCCTAGTGAATAAAGACTTTAACCTTAAGAATACGGGTTCTACCGCCGCAACGTCTAAACATGAAAAACAACCCCCACAGATGCCCTACTCTATCAGCCGTCTTCGAAGCCAGGCTACAGGATTCGTTACTTGTTTAGCATTCCAAGTACGACGCATTTACTTTCTGATAAATAATTTACCCAAAATATATAGGTTTATACATACATATATATGATTGTGTCTATTAGCGTGTGTGTATGTCCATTTTGGGTTTGTTTTATGATTCAAATTAAACAAAATGGCAAGCGTGCAAAATTTAATTTTTTCAACATTTTTGTCTATACCATTTTCATGGTATAAGTTTACAAAAGGTTTGTTTTAGAGGGTTGTTTCATTATATATATATATATATATATATATATATACTTATTATACCCTGTCTTTATTTTATTAACATGTTACGGCCATTTGCACAAGACGCATGAACAAGTGTTGTATGAGAGAAATAAAGAACAATTTATATTTATTTACAATTTACATGAAAATAAAACCATATGTGTACAATTGGCTGTACTATAATAAAATTGTCTATTTTGAACATTTTTATTTCTCTGTCTAGGTCCTACCTTTAAACCGCAAATAAATTCGACACGTGGCGCTACAAAATGTACAAATTAGTTGTTGTTAAGCCAAATCGAGTTTGTGTACGCATATATATACGGTAATTTAAAATTATTAGTAATTCTGACCAACGCAAATATTTTAGAGCTCGCATACAATATTCTTTTCCTATTCGATAAGAAAGATATAAATGTTAAAAATTGGATTTAATTTTCCGAATAAAATTAGTAGAAAAGATATAACTATAAGTATAATCCCCAAAAAGGTCGCTGCTTTTTCTTTTTCCTAGCCGCTCTAGATATAAGTCCCCTCAATCTATTTATGTCAAGAGGGAAGTTGCTGACGTAGGTAACGACTAGAAGATGCCAACTTGATTTATTACTCTAATAAATACAAGTTTATTAGTTAGCAACCGATACACACGTAATTATACAACAAATTAGGAGTGCATACAATTAAAGCTTGAACCACAAAGCCTAACACAAAACTCCTAACAGTCAAAATATTATTTTCTTATATAAAACTTAGTTATCGATTTAATTATCAGCACAGACTAAACATTTTTAAAAATACAATAAGATATACACATATACACATGTAAGTCAATAACCGTGGAATTTCGCAAATATTTAAAAAGTAGCAAAACTTGCTTAAAAATATTTTTAATCTATTTCGTGAAAATTAGTTCAATTAATCTGATGTTATTCATAGAAACCAATTGACAAATCTGACACATCTGGAAGTTATAAATGCTTTCGACTAATCAAGTGCTGGAGTCTTTATCCTATATGTAGTCAATTGTGATCTATACGCGAAAAGCATCAATGCAAGGGACGCAGCACATATGTCCGCCCACACACAACTCCAAGTCCTTCACATATCTGGACAAATATTTTAGCATCTTATATGCGCAAAACGAAGCGCAACCATACCCTCAATAACTGCCGGGCATCCCCATATATAAAAGACATGCCCTATACACACCGGCACATACTAAGTTACTCAGATAGTACATGTGTGAGTGCGCACATTTGATGATTAATTGCAGTCAAGATGATAAATGATTGGGAGTAATAGGAGTAGCAACGGCAAGCGCCACTCAAAGTAGTACAGGGAAGCTGAAAGCAGCTACAAGGATGCGATGTGAGCGTGAAGTCGGCTCAGATATCTGGATTGATTCTAAAAGTTTGTACTAGCAGTGGCAGTTCGAGGGTGGAGGCTCGACTTGTATGCTTAGCTGCCTTTCAAGTATTTAAGGCACACAGTCACATGGCGATCACGTTTTGGGCCACACTGAGAATATTTTTACCAATTGCACGTACTTGGGATTGCTTTTTCATTGTTGTTGTTGGTTAGTGTTGTCTCAGATATTTTTCAAACACAAATTTGCCTGGTATTCGTTTGGTACGCAAGGACCGCTCGCTAGTCAAAAGGAATTCTTTGGCGACGTGTTATTCAATGATGTGGGCTTTGTAGTTGTTACTGCCTTTGGCTTATTATCTTTACGCATACATGTGTGTAACAGAAAATGTGAGCATCCATCTTCATGAATTTCCCAGCCCCAATACCCAACATATCGCTCTCCCTTTCGTATTTTCGTTCATTCTTTTTTTTTGTATTTAATTTTTTTCTTTTTAGCTTGGCGCGTGCTATTTTGGACTTGTTACGTTTTTAGCGTATTAAACGTTAACTGCTGATTGCATATTGTTGGTAAAGCTGGTTGGTAATATGTCGCTCACTCACCAGCGCTGGCAGACTGATTTCGACACTTGTCTTGGCCAAAATAGAAAAAATCGTAACACATAAAGAAATTATGTATGCCGCATCTATATGAATTTTTAATAGACACAGATAACATGACCCTTAAGGTGACAATGTTACTTAAGTATTCATACGGAAATATTGCATGCTTAAGAGTTCTAAGCAAAATCTTAAAGTTTTATTATCCTTTAAAACTGGATGAATAAAACTTATTATTTATGCATATGTCGATTTTGGCCTAAGCATGTTTTATATATGTATGTGAACAAAGCACAGTTTTACGGTAGCAAAAATAAATACAGATGTTTCCTTGCACACATATAAAGATACAAATGTAGCTATGGTTGTTTATCTTTTCCACTGTAAAAACAACTGCCAGCTGTCTCAAATTCCACACAAGTGCTCGGGATAAATGACGCAGCGTAGGCATAAGAAGATAAAGTGAGAGAACAGTGTGAATAAAACAGGGGCAGCGCACACAGAACAAGCGGAAGTATCCGGACGTCAACGGGAAATAAACACAACATCCGTCGCATAAAATATATTAATTACAGCACGATTCCTTTTCATCCTTTAATAATTTGTTAAAATGCTTTTTTATATCAATCCGATCCATTTACCTAGCGTGTATCAAATTATTCTAGCAGACGTTCCACTTAAAACTTCATTGCAGAAACCCAAACTGTGTGTAAAATAAAACTTTACAAAACGTATTCTATATCTGATTACTGAAGGGTAAGCCTTAAGTTAACAAACTAGAAAGACTAGCAGCACGAAAAGTTTGAACTAAAATTCGAGAATAGCTTTAATTTCAAACAGCTTTTTACTGGTTACGGACAGTCAAAATATTTAAAGAGCTTAATCAGTTCGGATACATATGTCTGTATATAGTATACAGATATAGTATAGTATAGATATAGTATACACACAGCCCCCAGATATATATTTCTACTTAAACTAAAGTCTAAAATTTTTCCCAATTTTCAGTAAAATGCCGAAACACATATTTTTGTACGCATCGAATTGTTTAAAAATAGTGAGCATTTCAATGGGGCATGTACAATAATTAAAACAAATAAATACCACAATAATCAAAAAAATATTTAAACAATGTAGCGAATGTTCTATTGAGTGAGCAAAAAATGAAAAGTGAATAAGCAAACGAAAGTTGAGAAGCTTAAGTTGAATCTAAGATATATATTTTGCAAAACTACGCTGATAGCAAGCATTGAACAGTATCTACCTTATCTTTTTGCATGTCTATGTATTACGAGTTACTCTTAACAGGGGCCCCATATAGTCAAGCAATCGTTTTATGCGTCACATGATGATAAGGCATCGACTCAACATTTTTGTTAATAAATGCAAACAAATATAAAAATACTTAAGTAAACCGCTAAATCAGCTGGCGTTTCTGATAAGTCAAAGTTGATCGGTTTTTATCACTGAGCGCAGAAAATAAAAGAGAGGAATTTAATTCGCACATAAACAGAACGCTGAGAATGTATTAATTTATTTATTCCTATATGTACATGCACTTATATCTATAAATACACATATATTTAACTTTGTTTTTATAAGATAGATATTTTTATTTTCATATCATTTAATATTTGCCAAATGATTTTTGCAAAACACTTTTATACACAAGTATAATATACATGAATATGTATAAATTCATTTATTCAAATGATAACCAACAGCGACGGCGTCTGTTTATTTATGACCGCATCTATTCTATATGTACATATATATATTTTTTTTTTCATTTTGTATATATTTATAAAAAAATACATTCATTATTATTAAAATGGTTTATACGTGCCAATGTATTTTTTTTTAATGTATTCGCGCAATTTTTCTACGTTTGGAAGCTTTTGCTTGTTCTGAATTAAAATGGAAAATATTGGAAAAATAAACAGTGTAATTCAACTCAAGGATTTTAAAAAGTGGTATCCGCGATTTTCCTTACTCATTAATTTTTAGCTTACCTTTTAATGAGTATAAGGAGTTTTTTCATACTCACAAACAAGTTGAACCAATTGCAATGTCATTATTAAATATATAAGACTCAGAGAGCCATTCAAAGCGAACGATAAAATATATCTTCCCAAACCATTTACTTAAGGAATACATACACTATCCACATGTTGCTTTGACGTCAATTATAGCTATATGCGGAAAACACACGTACTAATTTCTGCAATATACTTAATACACACTTTGTATAAAAATTCAGTAGTGGACATGATGAGTTACCATAATTGTGATTAAGATTATCAACGCTTAAAGTTATTAGGGGTAGTATCCATTTGCTAAAAGGCAAGTTGCTTTCTTCTGCTCACTTACCTGTTGCCATTGATCCTCAATCGACGGCTGCGATGAAAAATAGCCAGTTGTGCATATGCGCTCCAGTTCGCTGAATATAGTTCCACTTGGTAATACATCCATCTCGAGATCGTCGTCCTCAAAAGAAAAAAATTTCAAAGACTCCGTGATGAGGCCGTCCTGATAATGCTTTCACGGTGAAAAAAAAAACTATGTTGGATCCTCTAGGTTAGCGTTTGCGGTCGTTACTTATAACAACAGCAAATTCTTATTGAATTTTTGATTTACACTCAATACTATAAATATAGATTATTATGATTTTGATTTCAATATTTTTTAAAGAATTTGATTAGAGGAATTGCTAATTGCCAATTAGCTAGGCTTTTCCTGGAGTTACACTAGACAGCATCATAGCAAACACACACGAATACAATATTTAGATAATTATGCAGCTAAAAAATACACTTATTATTTGAATTCTATTTTAGTTTTATGATTTGATTTTCTATATTTTTAGCACATTTACACACAATTATTTTCCATCGAATTTTTGAAACAAACTTCTTAAAATTAGTTTGTGCTCCTTACGTAATTTATTTTAAAAGTGCACAAAACTTTTCTTTTTTTTAAGGGTGTTCCACTGCAGTTGCCTAGAGCTGTAATATAAAAATTTAATTATAATCATTAATATTTTCGTTAACAATTTATGCTTAAATTTAATCAAAAAATGAAATCAATCAAGATTAGAATAAGAAATATAATCTGGATCGATCATAGCATAATGTAATATTTGTCTACTTCATTATTTTCCGAAAAAAATAGGCATATATTCAGCCACTTAATTGGCTATGCATATTTCTTCTTTTTTATCAGTCTTATGTATTAAGAATTCTATACATTATATCCTAACTTTAAACACAGTTATTGTGAGCGTTGACATAGGCGTAAATCTTACGTTAATACTTTATACTCAGATAGTCTCCGAAGAAGCATATCAAGTATATTCTAGAAAAATTTAAATGATTGTTCTCTGATTGTGGGTCAACTATGTTCAACAGTTTTCACTATCATAACAAAACCTTAGGTCAGTAACCCCAAGGCATAATCACACAACACTCACTGAAATACACTCAATTGGATAGACAGGCCGTCAGTTGTTGGGGCGGTCTCTTATTCGGCTCAAATTATTAGTGATGCCGTCAATAGTGTGAGGCGGCACAGAGCACCGAACTCCGAGCACCGGCTTGAAACCCAGATAGGTATCTGTTAGTTTATTAGTCAGTATTGTGTCGAGTCGAGTCGTTTCGGTTTCGGTTTCGCTTTTGGTTTTGGTTTCGAGTTCGGAATCGAGTTGGAGTTCGAGTTCGACCGCTCGATATGTTGTATTTTACTTTAATTTCTAAGCGCTTTGTTCGTTCCTCCCCTGTTAAGCAACAAAATACGGCTACACTCGGGGCTCGTTTCGTTGTTGGTTTTTTTTTTACTACCTGTTTTTGTTGCCTCATTTATAACGTATTTTTCTTTTTTTCGTATTAACTGAAAAAGAATCAACCCGCTGTTAAAGCAACCAGCAACCATCGACTGTGCGGTGCGGTTTGAGTTAAATTTAGTACAGTTTTGTGTTTTTTATTTTGTGTCTGGTTTTGTTTTGTTTTGAACTGCAGCACATGGCACACAGCGTTGAATTGGTCAGGTCCCGATCTTTGAATTCGAGCTTCAAACTTCAGAGAGAATTGTATTTTATGACCTAGAATTTTCTGTTCTAAATTTATTTCTTGTAATATCTAAATACTAAGCGAATACGAAAATAGATATCTTGTTAAATCTTATCCCGATAAAATAATTTACATATACAACTAAAGTAAAAAAAATCAATTTAATAATAATAAAATGTAATAAAAGAAAAGTTAAAGTTGTCCGCAAACTGAAAAATATATTTGATTTCTGTATATAGTTTATAAAGTAATCAGAGCCATCTAGACATCATTATTAACTCTTCTCACACATAAAGGCTACAAAAGTTTTAATCCATGGGTGGCTTTTAGTTTCTTCAACAAAAATAATTACTCGAACCTAAACAAGTTAAATGTTAACGAACTTTTAAATTATCATAAGCTACCCACGCATTAGGACCAAAGCATCGCCCACATGCCCTAAACTTAAACGCATACGTTTCTAAACAGATTTTCAGCAGGCATGTATACACAAATACTCGCAAGCTCATACACACAACCTACATTCGCTCTACTCGAATACTCTTCAATCAGCAACTTAACAGAAAAAAAAGAAGTCGGAGTCGAGTCGGAGGCGGGGTCACGCTCACGTCCGCTTGCAGCCTACGTGAGTTTCAATATGTTTTTCTTCTTGCTGCTGATGCTCATGCAGCTTCGGCTACTATGCGTCTGCATAAATTGCTTTAGCGTTGTAAGCCTGCTTTATTGTCATCTTTGTTCCTCATCATAGCCATTGCACCAATAAAAATATTCTTGCAGCAATGATAAGTTAGGCCAATAAAAAGAATAAAATATACATTTTAATAAATAACAGAAACCGATCTTAGTTTTTAAGATGTGTATTCTTATTTATTTAATATAACCCTCGCACTGTCACACGCACACCTTCAAAAGCGTACCAGACCAGTCAGGTCTGCGCGACAACAACAGCAGCAGCAACGTCATCAACAGGCAGCGGCAACATTCTTTTCTCCCCAATGTTCACAGTCATTTTGTTTTGTTTTTTTAATTTTTTTCTTTTCGTTTTAACAGCAACAAAAACATCAGAGACAACACATGAAATTCATTCCCTGAACTTGATTTGTATAGTATGCCACTTCTATGCCCACTTGCTCTTGGATTCCCCTCTTGATTCGCTATGCATTTCATTTCATTCCATTTCGTTGCTGCTCTTCTTTCCTACGCAACTCTTTCATATTGTTGCCCCGCTGCGTAATATTTCCTGCTCAGCTCATTTATACCCTGTGGCAGCGTTCCCTACCCAGCAGTCCTCCCCCTCACAACATACATATCAACACTTTGTTCATTTCACACGTGAATTGCTTTAAAATAAAAACGAATGGAAGGAGATTTTCATTGCTGTCTATTTTTTCAGACCTTTTGCTTGTTGCTGACTGCCTGCTTGTTTGTTTGTATTCCATTATGAGTGGAATTTTTCCACAGATAAACCATCCAATCAATAAGTATAACCATCGCAATCCTTATTATTAGAAATTCAATTTCTGCTGATGTTGCTTTAAGCAAATCGACAATGCAAGTTACTGAGCACAATTTCAACTATTGATTCGATTTTCATTCTGTGATCAAATTGACGATAACTATTAATGTTTTTTTAACTGCATACATTTTCAAATCTATTCAGTTGAATTAGTTAATCAACATTGCCTGATACTTATGGCTAAATAAAACTAATATTATTATTTTCAAATTATTATATATATATTTGTTTTTATGAATATATCTTGGAGTTAAAAAGTCTTTTAAGAACTATATTATGTATGCAACATATTGTGGAAATCAACCCAAATATTCTTCGGGAAAGCAAAAAAAAAGTATTGTGTGTGAGTATGTATTTATTTGTGTGTATCTTATCTACGCGTCATTTTATTTTTAGTTGGCAAATTGTGAATGTTTATAAACAAAAGGTTATTTATGTTCTCAACTTTTATTTTTGGTGCAGTCAAACAAATATTAATAAAGACCACGCGTAATTTAGGCTCAAGTTGACGGAGCTTCCTCCAAATCATTAATTTTTGAAGCGAACTCACAAGAGTCCCTCATCAACAATCAGACATGTGGTGGCCACATCAATTTGGGGTTGCGACAAGCGAGAATTTAGTCATTTTGATTGCTCTGACTGCCGCTGCTGCTCTTCTCATTGAAGATAGTTTACACAGTCGCGTCATCCTACATTGAATATTGACTATACCGCATACCGCTTACCAACTGAAATGTAATTGTAATTGTAATTGTAATTGTAATTGTTCAAGTAAGTGCGCATTATAGAGGAGGCGCAATATTGGTGTCAGTATTCCGTATCATTGTATATACTGTACTTTTAGTACCAGGAACTTGTGATTTTATTTGTTGTTTACTTTTGATTGAATGTAAAAAGAAACCGCCTGCAAGTTGAGTCCGGCACAAGCAAGTTCGATTTAATCATAAAACAAATGTGGCACTTGTTTTGCGCGGTATATCATATATACATATATACATATATATATATATATATATATATATATATATATATATATATATATATATATATATATATATATATATATATATATATATATATATATATATATATATATATATATTACTGCGCTTCAACATCCGCACAAAAATTTAAATTGGAAATAGAGAATTATAAAGAAAAAAAACTTGTTGGGGCATGAATCAACCGCATTTCATATTTTCTTACTTTGGTACGTGATTTACTATTAGAGAACTACTGAGTAGTTCATGCAAATAACAAAGTTTTTTCCTTCATATAATAAAATAGCAACTACAACAAGAAGAGTTAGTTATGGTTGTATGGAAAATGAATAAACACTTGTGGTTTGGGGCTTCTAATATTTATATTGTGAGTGTCGAGGTCTAGGCGCTGAGTCACTGCTCGGTGGAGAGATGTTGCAGCTGAGATACACGATGGGGTAATGCATGCTCAGCTCCCTAGCCAGTTGACGAACTTTAAATTTGTACTCTCTCCTTCAGATTTAGATTTACGTACCTCTTGATGTTGTTGTTGTTGTTTATGGTTTTGTTGAGGTTGCAGTTGTTACTGGTGTTGTTGACGTTGCTGCTGCAGCATTTGTTACTTTAACGCACTTTTTCGCAAAACTTGTTTGCACGCGAACACACTGAGCCACACTCACACATCAATAAGGCGAAGACTTAACATAGTGGATGCCGAATACCGAATGCCAAATGCCGACAAACAACAACAAACTAAGCGGAGCGGAGCATGTGCACTGCAGACTTAAAGCGAGCAAATTGTGATAAGAATTTATTTTAGAATTTAAAATTTTGCAATTATTTATCCATTTGTGTTTGCGACCGAAATAGCGGTCAAATTCTTGTTGTTATTCATACTATTTTCTATTTACACTGCAAACGTTTTCACCTTTTGTTTGCTTTTACGCAGGTGTTGCTCATATACTGCACATATCACTGTATATTCATGGTTGTTTAAAATGCCGCTGTTATTGTCTGCTTTATCGATGCTTGTTGTCTTCCACTCATTTCTTATCAAAACTTTGTTTACACCACGCACACTTGCAACCTGTACGGGGCAACAAATTTAGTACCGTAATAAGTTACTGATCAGCCAACTACAGCTTGCAAGTGCAAGAGTACATTTAAATTGTGTAGTATTTAGTTGCTGGATAAAGAAAAGACGCCGCTGCTAATACTGCGGCTGCGGCTGCGGCTGCTGCTGCTGCTGCTGCTGCTGCTGCTGCTGCTGCTGCTGCTGCTGCTGTTTGTGATAACTGCGCTTGCGACTCCGACGCACGCCGAACCGTTAACGTAACCGGTAAAAACAAGACTGTTGCTGCTGTTACTCTCAGAGAGACACAAGTGCAAGTTAAGCGACGCTTAACAGTGACATGTTAAGCGCAGAGAGTCGAACTGTAAGTTAACAGCGCCCATGTTGTGCTCAGGGAGAGCAAACTGTGCTCTTTGTCTCTTTAATGCGGCGTGTAAAGCGGCAAACTCACCACAAGAGCGAATTCAACGTCGCGACGTAATCGTCAGAAATAAAAACTACAAGTGTGAAACAGGTCAGTGGTGAGAATGATAACAGTCTGTTCCCAAATACTTATATGTACATACATATATCCATGTACAGTGTTGATCGCTACATATATGAATTTTGTTATAAGTGAATTTCAAGTACAAAAACAAATTAGTGATTAGTCATAAAACCCAGTAGTAATTGACTATGTGCATAACTTCAACCATTAAGAAATATATTATTTATACCTTGGCAACTATGGGTTTATATTAACGGCGCACATACTCGTGTTACACCCTCTCGAAAAATTGTGATATATTACAGAGGCAATTGGCAGTTGGTATAATTGCAAATAAACTATCCAATATTACAATGCACAAGCATAGAGATTAGGGCAAGTAAAGGTGCGTTGATAATTTGACATCTTATTTCTGCGTTGCTATGTAGCTGTGCTCTCCACGCACACACACACCAATTACCCGTCATGGCGGAAGTCGCACAAATCCGTAAATGGCAGAAATTATGACATGCCAAAGCGCTCCAGTCCCAACTTCAAGCCAAGAGACATGTAAGAAGCACAAATACGCGTGCTGTATTGTCTATAATCAGAAACGAGTACTCAAGTAACTATGTATAACTTTTACGCGAGGACAGTCTTTTATTTATGTATAATAGCTATGGCAGCCAGGGTCTCGTAAAAATATAGAAAAAGCAAATCAGTTACGAGTTACGATAAAGAGTAAACCACCAATAATTATCATATAGTCGCGCCGATTTAGTTGGTGACGTGTTGACGTAAGTTCTGGGTCTTTTTTAATCTTACTGCAAGTGACAATTGCTTAGCCGTTAAGGAAATCATAAAGTGCATAGCAATTGGTAAAGCAGACAAATTGGCTATGCTCTTTGCTCACTTTGTTCAACAGCTATGCTAATCTGTGATTAGTATTATTATTATTCTGCCAAAGGCAATAGATTCTTTGTCATTTGATAAAAATAACTTAAAGAATATTTCTAGGTATTTAAAACAAAAACTTAAGTTCCTTTAAATTCGGACTAAGAACTTCTTCCCCGTCCTTTACCATAATTCATCTCTTTAATTGACTAAGAGTATCTTTCAGTCGGCCCCTCCCGGCGAGTACAGTGTTGTTTTTTTAAGCCTGTGGTACAGCAAAGCGTAAATATTTTGATGTATTCATGGAAACAGTTTATGCATGTTAAGTAACAGACAAATTGACGGAAACTTGGACATGCTGAAGACTTTTTGTTGAGAGACGGACAGTGGTTCATGCAGAAAGCGGAGAACGGTTAGGCCACACCATTCAATTTATTAATAATTTACGTGGTAATATTTTTGGAACAACAACAAAGCAAAGACCAAAAGGGAAAAGATGAAAACATAATACATTCAAGTTGTGGGTGGATGAGGAACTGGAAGTGGTTGGAGTAAGTAGCATAGAAGAAGAAACGTACAGAAACGCAACGTCAACAAGACGCATATGAATTGGAAACTAATCGTGGAATATGAAGCCAGAATGATTATTATGCATCTCACACTAATCATTATGTCAATGAACACGTTAAATAGTCGTGGGGCAACAAGAGGGGAGAGAGTCGAATAGGCTTGTCAAATAAAACTTGCATACATACTAATTTAGTTGAACGTAAAGTTATATATCCTCACCAAATCCCATTATTAGCTCATGGCATATTGGAGAAAAGTATATGGATTGTATTTATGCATATCTGTTCTTAAATAAATTATTTCACGTTCATATAAACTTTAATCACTTGTAACAAGTTAACATAAATTGAACACAAAAAGGTTTTATTCAATTAGCAGTTGATGGTGTCGGATATGTTTTTACAGTACACGAGCCCACAGAATCCACGAAAATTATAGCTTTTGACACTTTGTTAATGGCCATTAATTTATTGCATTTGCAACGCCCACACACAAAGTGCACTTGCGCCGATGATTTTGTTACTATAAAAGGCCACTCTGGTAGCATTTCTGCCAGAAAAGGCAGAAGTCAGTTTAATAAATTTCCTACTGAACTCTATAAATACCACTCACGCAGCTATCTATAAATATTTGTATTTGAAGCCATAAAAATCATAGAGTTCCTCTCTTATCCAATGTTTAACAATATATTATTGTTTAACAATATAATGTGCAATTAATGCCAAAAGTATTATAGTAAGTAGTCAACTATGTGAGAAGCAGCCTATCATTATTTAGCACATTTCTAGTTGAGCGAGAAACTTAAACAGTCAGCATTCCAATTATGATGATGGCAAAAGGACACACAGCAAAATAAAGGTAATTTAAAAGTTTGACTTCACTACGAAGCCATGGAATTTTGGCAATACGAAAGAGAAAAGCGTTGCTATCAAGATATTGCTAAACAGATAAAATGACCTGCTTCGCATCACAACGGCCACTTGGACTTTGTTGTCTAACAGCCTATGGCTCTTTTAAATATCTTTGGTTTACGGCGCAGGCGAAGTACAGCAAAGAGAGAATTACAGAGAGGAGTACACGCCAAAGCCGGCAAAAGCAACTAGAGGAAGAATAACATGCTAAACTGAATTCACAAGCTTTTAAACTGAAACAAATTAACAGAAATACCAGAAAGTGAGATGCCTGATGTTCGGGAAGCCTGTCACACAGCTTGGAGTCACATATAATTATAAAAAAAAAAAAAAAAAAAAAAAAAAAACAAAAACAAAGAAACGCCGGCTCTTCAGCTACGCTCACGCACTCGTGCACACTTATTTGCGCCACTCTGTTTGATTGTGCCGCCTGTTGGTATGCAACACTGCGCTAACACACCACTCGTTGTGTGTATTGAGTGTACTGTGTAAACCTCTGTGTGTGTGTGTGTGTGTGTGTGTGTGTGTGTGTGTGTGTGTGTGTGTGTGTGTGTGTGTGTGTGTGTATGTGTTTGGCTCGCTTGTGTGTATGTGTTGATTGGCCAACTAAGTGCAACACACAGCGCAATGACCCGACCCGACGTATTCAAACGCTGACTCGTTTCTGGTTAGTGTAAACTCTGGTCGATACCTGATGACGACAGAAACGACGAAACGAGACGAGCCAATCGGCGAACGTACTTACAGATGCTGGCCACTGCCGATGCCGCTCGTTAATATTTTGGCTCGTGCTGGACATTCGAAATCACTCTCCTTCGCTCACAATTTGCGGAAGCTTAACTCACCGCAAAATACTCCAAATGAGCAGCCAAATTACGAATTCCTTCCTTAATTGCAAACTGGCGCCTCTTGTCGCCATACCAAGCTCGCAGTTCCCATGTTCCACTTGCTCTTTAAACGTGCTGTCCTGTATAACAGTGTGGCTCTCTTCGGCAAATATCTTTCGAGGTCTCTTAAGTACTTGTGACTTTTTATGTTACACTCTCTGAGCGCAGGTGACGTCACCTGCATGTTGACGCGCACGCCGGCATTGTAAACAAAACATAAAATATATGAATGGGTGAGTGAATTCTGTGGATAAAACAATAACGACAAATATGTGTGTGTAATACTGGCGCTTGATGAATGAAATTCTGGTTCTGTTATACGCTTGCTGCTGTCATTTAGCTCATTTGGAAATTATGATTTAAATGCAGAAAAAAACTTGAAATCAATCGTCAGTTGGGGAAAATTTAACTCGGTTCCATTGAGCTGCATAAAAAGGGAGGTCCAAAAATCAAATTGCCATTTACATTTCAAAGATAATTATTTTATTTTTGCATTACGATTGCTTATGCTCTGGCGAAATTTGGTTTGGGGAAAACGGTGAAAATCTATTGACAGCTATTGACAAACAAGACAAGAAGCGTCAGCAACAAATTTAATTTGAATTCTTTGTATTTCACTTTCAAACTCAAACGCATATTACCAACATGAACTTAAGTTTTTAGACAAGAATCTGGCTGAAGAATTTCTATTTTCGAATTTGTCATGTTTTCGCCTTACAGCGTCTAAGTCTATAAAATATATTATGAGAAGGAGAATAAGAATGAGAATGGCAATAGGAATGGGATACTCCACACTGGCTGGGATGTGCAAATATGCGAAAGCTAAACGTCAGAGCAACCCTTTTTTGGTCGAAAGTTTTCAGCGCTTATCTTAAGTCGCGTTGACAGGGAGTAGTCAAGACAAGGAAATACATAGAGAAGTACAAGTTGAAGATGAGACTAAAGCTGGGCCGAGGCTGGACTGCCGGCAAAGGACACAGCAGTCGGGCAAACGTCAAGCAATAGAAATTGCTGCGGGTAAAAAATGGAAGAAAAAAAATTAAAGAACATGCTTGACTCTTTCCTTGGGACACTGGTTGACAGTGAGTGATTTGACCGTACCCTCATTTGCGTGCAGCCAGCAGGCGACACAGCAAAACTAGTAGGATGAAGCAGCACCAAATGGATTAATGTGCAAGGATGCGGCTCCACTGGCAGAAAGACATCTGAGAAAATTACGTCAACTACGCATTGGGCAGGCATGAAAATTTATTTAGTGAGGGATAGAGAAGCAGTAAGCGTAGCTCATTTACGCGCTGCACTCGAGTTACACATAGAACTTGGGCACCCAGCACCAAGCACTCCGCACCCTGCACCTATCATCCAGCACCCAGCAGCCACCTCCCAGAAACAAAGCAAAACTTTGCAAAGCTATTTTCTGCGTCCAAATGACAGCGCAATGTAATAATGAAAAACTTTTTCTTTGTCAATTTGATGAGTATAAAATTTTTCAACAACAAAAATAAGCAAAAAATATAAAAGTTCTAAGAGTAAAGACGAATTAACCCACCTAAGAATGGCTTAAAATTAGTTAACAAAAACATATTTAATATAGCTCATATGAAACATAGTTAAAAAAAAAAAAAAAAAAAAAAATAATATATATATATATAAAAAAAAAATCAAATTCAAATCCAAGCTGACTCTTCACATATCAGTTTATTGGAAAATTATTGAATTACTCATATTCGGGAAAAATATTGCAAAGCATATAGTCGGGTCTCAGAATCCTAGTGACTTATCTATTTAATTTATGATTACATCCTAATATCGCGAGTGCAGTAAGGTAGCTAGATGTCTGAAAATCTAGCATTATATAGAACAATCCCCAGAAAATGTGTTGTTCTGGATATTTGTGCAGCTGTGGTTGCGACCGCCCTTTGTGACCTGAAAAGTTGCCCAGCACCAACCCGTTGTCTACATTTTTACTTTGTGCCTCGTGCTGCTTGCTTCTCTTGTGGACAGTAAGAGGAGGTTATAATTTCCGTGAAGTCGGTGAGAATTGTGGAATTTATAAGCTATGTGCGTTACGCCGCCACCGGTGAAGACTCTTTGTGCAAAAAGCATTTTTGTTGCGTCAAAAGCGATCCCGAATCCACCATCATTCCTACTTGCCTCTCGGTACAGGTTGGCATGCCATTAACCCACTCGCAAAAAGTCGCTTAAATTATTGTTACAAGCTGTCAGTCCGTTACCAACAACAGGAACAAACACCGGCAACTGAAGTAACTGCGAAATTACGACAATGTCCAACAGTTTGTGCTTTGCCACGCATTGCTTTGAGTACTGGTTAGCATAACTCCAACAGCTGCAAACGAAATTTTCTGTGAGATCCTCTTGGCATTTGTATGTGTGTGGGTGGCCTTTAAGTATTCAAATGTATTTACAACTCCCTTTTGACTCAACTCTGTATGCATTTAAAGCAGAATAAAAAGTGTCCTTGCCTGTTGCGCTTGTGTCGACGGAAGCTGGAAAGTTTGCATAGATTAGTGAGTTTAGAATACTGTGAAGCTCAAATATTCTATAAACTATACACTGGAATTTAAATGGTATATAAAGCAAGTAACTTAAGACTCCCAATATGCCTACCATACACACAAGCCAAGTTCATCGGGCAAAATAATCTATATCCTTATTTATTTCTCATCACAAGAGCGCACCGAGCACAAAACAACAACTAAGTTTTCGCTGTGCTGTGTACGAATCTTGCAAGTCTTGAATGCAGGACGCTCTTTTATGCAATATATTTCGTAAGCCAACAGCAAACGGATGATATTTTTATATTGGAATGATCTCATATACAACTTAGTCATTCCTACAAATCCAAGTAAATTAATATCATATAATATATTAGATACATATATGAATATGATAGGCATATATACAGGTCGAGGGAATATACTTTAAACTTGACCACAAATCCACCAGCTAAAAGCTCTCGACATCTCCGAACCAAGTGTTAACATATGTGGTTAACGCTCTTTTTCCACGATGTGTTAGCTGTTTGGCCAACTAACGGACAACTCTCGCCTCATGTTGCGGTTTCCAGTCATCAAATGCAAAACCTCAACTATAACAGAGAGGAGATTGTCAAAATCTGTCAACGTTAAATTCAGGGGCACATAAATAAATGCACCCAATTACACTCTTTGTATCCTCCAAAACCTAAACTCGCTTAAAGAGGTGTCAAGATCCAGTAAAAAGCAACTAGGACCCGCATAATTGACATGTCAGACAAGCAATACACACTTGCAACGTAGATGGTAATTAAAATTTAATAAGCAACTTCGTTCTTTTGCTATGGCATTCCCGTATAAGTCAGCAATTACAATTATGCTTTGATGACCGCATGACCAGCACTCATTAATTTTTAATTTGTTGAAATAATAATTGCCAAAGCCATATCTAGTTAAACTTCATGCAGTCGTTCAATTGGACCGTTTTATGCCGCCTGTGGCATACGAAGCATTAACATTAACACCCCGGAGACATGACTAAGCCCGGGCACAACACACAAAATTAACCTCTTCAATTGACCAGTCGCTTGTGGAAAATGTGTGTATCTCTTTGTTCAAATGTGTGCGTATGTTGACCTTCATGCCGTCAAATTTATGAACCATAATATGGGTGAAAATGGAAACTAACTGACCGCCGAGTGCAGCATTCATTATAGTGGTTGCCTACATACCCTATAGGGTAAAACTTTCCATTTTATAGTGTGCAAATTGAATGTCACATTACGATATATACCGAATATGTAAATTTTGCTTAGTCGCTTAGATGAAAACGAATTCTTAAACATTTTCCAATTCCCATACAGTGACGTAATGCATTGAATTTAATTTATGACAGTTTAATGACTAAATGAAGCATTCTATACATAATAGCAAAGAATGAAATATCGCAGAAGCTGGTCTAGATGACCGACTACAGCACTTCATATTGGTTTGACCCACTTCTTTCGGTTCAGGCTGTAGTTCGGAAAATTTAAGTATTTTTCTGATTTGTATTATACATCAAAAGTGAGACTTTATTTTCTATATATATTTATATATATACATATATATATATATATATATATATATATATATATATATATATATATATATATATATATATATATATATATATATATATATATATATATATACTCAAAGAAGTGCAAACAAATCCAGAGATTTCTTAATCTTTAGTAAAGTTCTCTGTCAGCTCAAAGGCAAAGGACACACAGTTTAATTAATTTATGACACCATTTCACTTTCCCACATTAATAGTACCAGAAAGGGCGAACACATACATACACATGTGTCCCATTGGCGTTGCCCATTTGGTTATTATTCATTAACAGAAAAGCCACAAACTTTATGAAGCTTCTCTTCTCAGAGTGGTACTCGATTGATGGCTGCTTTCATCAATCAAGGGCCAATAAAGGGCTCACCCTAACCATTGAACCCCATTCAGTTTTGCTTAAATTTTTGGTTTCGTTGTTTAATTGCATTATTTCTTTAATAAAAGTCAAATTAATTGGCAGCAATGGGTCGCTTAAGATCTACTTCATATTCTCCAATCATCCACCCCTTTGAGTCACGACTAAATTATTTTCTGTGCTCTGTTTTCTGTCTGGAACGCAAGAACTTGTTAATATTTAATGACCATCTTTGACTTTGATGTTCGTCGCTCATATTCAGAGTTTAAAGCAATTTATATTTATGTTTATGAAATGTGTACGGACTTGGGTATCAAGTAGAGCTATTACGAGGTTTGATATTTAGTTGTGGCAGTTTTGAAAATGAATTTAACTGAATGTTGGCAAAAAAACGCTTTTCCAGAAGCGTTGTTTGCTTCAAATTTCAAAGCAAATAAACATTCCGCATGAGCGCATCTTTTTTTTTTCAGCTCTCATTCTGTATGTGGAGAGTTGCTCTTTGTTTTATGCACAATATTTTCATAGTTTTTCACAGTTTGTGTGATATAAATTACAACGACAGGCAACAGCAGCATACAAAACTTCAGTTTATCCATATTTTCCATTTTTTGGACATATTGCCAAAGATTTCCAAAATTTTCATTCTCAACAGCCAACAGCAACAGCAACGAATAAAAATTGTATTTTATCAAAAAATATACACAATTTTTTGTTCAATTTACGCGTAAAAATGTGAGATATTTCTGCTAGTTTTACGTTCTTATTGAAATTGGTTTTAATCACTGACAATTGACTATTTCAAATAGGTGCGAATTGTTATGAGCTACAAGCAAATTAAATAATCAACTTAGAATATGATTAAAACGAATTAAAATGTTGCAATTGGATGCTATCCACTGCATTACTTCTTTTTGTGTTAAGGAGCCGGGAAATAGTCTTCAGTAACTTAAGCGTCCTAGTTTGGAGCTCCCGTTCTAAAACATTGGAAGACACCTTGAAATAATTGAGCGAAGGCTCACATTACTTTCTTATTCCGTTGGCTTCGTCATCTGTCGATTATTTACCACCTAGAGTCGTTTGTGTGGCAACAATAACTTTGCAACTATTTTATATGGGATTTTTCCTGTTTCATGGCCGTTTGGGCTGAAAAGCGATTCACAGGCGCCTACACGCTTAACCCTCCACTGCCAAGAGTGGCTCCTCAAAATTCAGCTGCTGTTTCGCTGCTTCTTTTGTAAGTCGCTTTTTTATGAGCTCTATCCGAACAAATGTGCGTATGAATTGTTGCCCAGGCATCGCAACAAACGGCTGTGAAGCCGCTGAGTGACGCTGCCTGTGTAAATCATATTTACAGTGGTACAATAATTGAATTAGGCGGCCCTAAGCAATGGCGACACGCCCCTGCATCCACAGTTTCTTTTTCACTCTCACTGACTATAAACAAAATTTAATTAGGTGCAAATGGCCTTTTGACCTTTTGTACGCAACGCATTTTTGTGTTCGACTAAAATTCGTTTCTGAGGCATTCATACTTTTCCTATTGCCTCACGCTTAAAAATTGCTGTTAAAATATGAAAAATAACACAGAACGAATGAAATAGAGGTCCTTAATTTGATGCATAGAAACATATATATAATATTCCAACATAGAAAGAAAAGAAAGATTATTAACTGACTACATTTGGTATATTAATAGCTCTTTTAAACATTTTTTTAAATACTATTTTCACAGGAATAGTCAAAATTAATGTTCATCCAAGACAGAATGACTGGTTTCTGCATAAGTCAAAGTCTGTTATATAGATTTTCCCCAAACCGAATTTAATTTACAAACTCTCCAATCATTTGGTTTGTGCACAGGCTAAACACGCCATATCAAGCAACTTTGCACGGTGCACAAACTCACCCTATACTATAGATGGCGTCTTGAATTATTATTGTGGAGGTAGTTGGTCCGAAATACATTGCATTACATATATCTACGATTATGTCCATGGCTATCAATATTTTGATTTTGAAATATTTTTAGAGCTCTAATGAATGACTTGATAACTTTAACGGTAATATATTTAAAATTGGTTGTGCGTCTTGAATACATTTCTACTCAGTTTGCAGCCTCATACTGATAAAAAAATGTTTATATATATATATATATATATATATATATATATATATATATATATATATATATATATATATATATATATATATATATAATATATACATATATACGCGTACTTCATGGGGTTGAGAACTCTTCCCCATAGTAATATACCGTTTTGGGATACAGGGTATAAAAAAACATCAAATAACCGCTTTTACCACGGCTAGAGGATATTGAGAAATGATGAGCACGTGCTTCCCTTTGCCAAACATCATGATAAGAAAGGCGCAAACAATTTGACAATTTAATGTGGCGACATCACAACCTGCGACTGACCACGAGACTCGCTGACAACATTAGCCAGTGCAGAACACCGAGTGAGGGAGCGGAGGTCTATAATTATAATTCCATTACGAGTACCAGGCGAAGGAGGTACGAGTGGTGGCCAGCATCGGTGCAGGACTTTTAGGAAAAAAAAGGAAGAGAAAATTAACAGAGTGCGATTTAAAAGGTGCAGCAAAGTACTTTGAGGATCCTGTGTAGTCATGTCAAAGACAATTGAAGTGGCGTAATTGTTGAAAAAGCAACAAAGCTAATGATGGCCACTTCAGAACTTGTCCAGAGCCAAGGATAATGCGGGCTGCAGTTCCGATGCGCAGCTAATGTGCGCGCGTCAAGCAGCAGGTGAATCAGTTGCCCTTCCCATGGGTGCTTCCGAATGCGGATGCCGCAGCCGCAACCGATGCCAATGCCGATGCGGAAGTATGCGTTACTCGTTTGATTTGACGAATAGTTTACGAGCGCTCTGATGGCTCTAACTTGGCTGCAGTGTCCTTATCAGACTTTTGTATTTCATTTTCACACTATTTGTCTTCCTCGCACACTTTCGATTCAATATGTGGTTTTTATGGCCCAAGTAACAATTATTTAGCGTACTCCAGCTGCACTCAGAATAAAATAGATCGGCTTCATTCGCTCCGGTAGAAAGTGTATAGTTCCTTATTCAACTTAGCCACTAACATTATGTTATTAGAATAAAACAATTGTCAATGTGAAAGATAGTTTGAAATTTCAATTTAGCTCTAGATGCCGTAGGTCCAAAGGTGAATGCAATTTATCGATTCGCTACCTGGATGGACAGATACAGCACCTTGTGTTGGCACTAGCATATTATTCATACCCATAAGAATGTCAGCGCATACTCGTTAACACCACGGGCGACTTATGTTTTGTGTTCTGAGATACGATATGAAGGTCCACTTCAGAGGAACAGCACAGTAACCTGTGCCTACTTAACTTGGTAGCTGTAAAGTTGTTAACTTAAGTTTTATTGCTACACAGTCGCCTACAGATTTTCGTTATGCTTGGAGACGACGGAGAGAAGTTCGGAATTTACATGAAAGTCAAACCTGGCCAATACCAATTTAAATTAGAATTATTGATGATTGATTCTACAGTCTTTGCGAGAAACAACTGGCAAGTTCACACACTATAATTGACTTATTTCCGCCAACAGAGATACATTATTGATTCATAGATCTTGCCCTTATAGGAGCAATCAACTCACAATAAAAGCTCATTATGTAAATGTCACATTGTTTGGCTACTCTTCGACGAAACGCTGTGTCAAGAGCGCTACTGTTTGGTTCAATCGCTGTTTATCGATCCGCAGGTTTATGTATTTAATGAGCAGACCCATGAGGAAAGCAGGAAAACATTTTTAAATTTTTATTGCTTCACATTTGGTTTTAACCTGTTGTCGAGCGTTTTAAATGAGAACATAACTGCTTCTGTTGCCGGTGGCTGCCAATTAACCCTTACCCATTGTTGCTCTTGTTGGGTTTGCCGCTTTTTACGGTTTAATTGCGCGCACAGCGGTCAGAGTTGGCCGCAAGAAACAGAGAAATCAATCTCAAAATGCGTTGACAAGCCTGGCTCATCGCAAAGATCTCGAGTTCAAGTTCGGTCGGCAGTATTTAAGTGAACCTTTAGGAAATAACCCTTAAAAAATGGCTTTATTTACCAAGAGTAGCGCCGAATAAAACTCGAGCATTAAAACTAAACCAGGAAAATGAGACTAATGTTAATGGTAAAAAGAGAAAATCTGAAAATGTCAAGATATTAAATGGTGTCAAAGGTCCACAATTAGGAAAGCGGACAACGACTAGACTCTCATATTCAGTAATATGAAAGCATTAAATAACCTAAAATACAATTACCATTCAATTAATAAATGGGCAACTGTCTAACCTCTAGCTAAAGTAATATATTTAAGCACGGAAGAGTGCATTAGGCGGTGTTTCCCGACTTGAAGAGACTATACATCACATTTCAGCGACTGCATCTTCTTCTGTCTCTTACTTACAATTTCACAAGAAAATGCACGCTGGATTTGAGAATGTGTTTACAATGGATGACAGGTATATATATATCTTCAAAAAACTGTTGATGGCTTTTGATTTAGCTTACATCACTGACATACAAATTGTTAATTATTTATTTACATAGATTCTTTATGAATCAATTGAGTTGCGGCAAACTGTGTTGCTAGAAACCAAATATCATTGTCATTCAAATTTTATTTATAAGTTCTCTTTAGTTAAATAAGTTGACATTTGCAACAATATTTAAATTCTCTTTAGTTTAATAATTCAACGTTTGCAGCAATTTAAACTAAACATTGATATTCGGTGTCATACATTTGAAACTTCTAATCGTATCAAACAACACCATTACGGCCATAAAAATATCTGTCGCATCGATTGCTTTCTCATGCACGGCCAGATATGATGGGGGCTGCTTCTCATCGTGTCTGATTCTCCGACAATATCTTGATTTATGCCGAAAACGTGCAGTAGCCACAAAAACCAAAACACAAATCAAATGCTAACAGCGCGACGAAACATTGCAATAGTTGAGTCTATACTAAGACGAGCTCCTTGAGCAGATTCAGTTCCTTTAGCTAACAAAGAAGCTGTTGCATATACTCACATCTATCTGCAGGTAAGCGATACAAAAAACCTCGAATCGAGCTCGAAATCCAAATGCCCAGGAAAGTGAACGGTGCGCGCGTTTTTTGTCGCGCCAAAGTTAGCGATGCGTTACAAAAAACGCTTTCGATCGGAAATCGAGAGATCGAATTGAAGATGGGTACGATCCTGATATTCCTGCTGCTGCATGCCTACCTCATTTATATTTCGAACGCGAGCGTATAAAAATATTCTGTTGCCCCGATCAGGCCTGGCCCAAAAGTGTCGCCCCCCGGCTTATGATCGAAGCGATCACCGACCAACGATCGATATGTGCGTTCAACGTAAGCAGTCCAGCAGTCCATGGCAATCTGTGTTTGTTCAGAGAAGAAACTTTTTACACAGCCTGGCATTCAGGCTGTCAGTCATAGTCATGCCTGATCATTCCGAAGTGGGACAACCAGGCTCAGAACAGAGGCTTGATTTTACTGCGATTGCGATTGTGCTTGAGCTTGCGCCTGATGGCTGGGGTGCTGCTTGCTAGAGAGACAGAAGGCCTTCACACTGTGCTGCATTCCTGACCACCAGTTTTCTTGTGCGAATCCTCAACGCCTTTTAGCATTGTTTATGAAGTGCAATGCCCCTCCTGCTTCAAGCCTTGCACGTGATACAATTATGGCATTTTGTTTTTGCTAATGTCTAAATATCTCTCTTTTTTGCGGACCCAAGCTGCGAAGCATACGTTTCTCGTATATTTAACGTAGTTTCCGTAGACTCTGACGAAGGACTTTGCTTGTATTGGGCTTGAAAGGCTAATACAGCTTGATCCTCCATATAATTCTGTATTACGTTCAAAAAAACTATATTTTGCGTAGTGGAAAACCCATTAAGACATCGAAAATTGTATAATTATTTACAAAACATTAGCTAGAACGTGTCCTGTGAACATTGATTACACGTCCATGCTGTGACTTCATATAATGAAAGAACTTCACACCTTTGACTTGGTCTCCCGTTGGTCCCCCGTTAGTAGTCCCTGATCTTATTTTTCTGTTTATAAATTCTGCTCACAATGCTGCCACGGCAAGGCACACTACAGCACCTCATGACAATTTCAATGTCATTGTCGCCTTGCCAAGTAAGTATAGTACAATGGGCCAAAATGAATTTCAACTATAAAAAATTTGATGCACATCTCGAAAATAATTCAAATCTAATTAAATTCAAATTCCCAACCAATATTACAGTCAACCAACTAATATATAAGTATTTTCGAGTTAAATTTATTATTGAAAACGTGTTTCGATCGATGATAAAATCCGTTTGAATTGAATGAGAAGTTTGAAATGTATATATATATATATATATATATATATATATATATATATATATATATATATATATATAAATTATTTAAAATACTCTCAAGAAACTATATAAATGATAATCGTAGCCTAAATATGCTTTTGATGCGAATATTTTCCGTCAGTCCACATTGTGTCAGGCATCTGTGGTGGAACGATGCTCAAAGAAAGAAACTGCAGTTGCCACCGCGGGCGATCGATAGTTATGGTCGTGTCAGACATCTTGTAATTTTGTACTTTGCAATGGAGCTTTATTCTTGTTGTTGTTGGCAACTTGTTGACACTTCGTTGGCGCGCAAGTTAATTAAAGAGCGACTGACCAACGTTTCGACAAGGCAATCCAGGGACCACCAGGCAAACACCAACGCAAATGCTCATAAATGCTTGATTTGTTATAGTAGGAAAAATATTTTAAACAAAAATGGTCTAGTTCAGGCCACTCAACTTATATTATTCATTCTCTTTATTTATACTTACAGATTTGTGGATATTTTAATGCACACGATTACAACATATACAATCCAATTCTTGTATGCCTCCAAGTTTCATTAGAAATAAGTTAGAAGGCTCTAGTCGAGACGACTCGCCTATGAGAAACCCTGAACCCTGAAAAAAAAACTAATATTCTTCTTCTTTACGCACGCATAAGCACGCCCTCTGCTAACGGTGCAGTTGCTGCCGTGCCTTGGGGGTGGGTTGGGCTAAATTTTGGACGCTTATAACTCCATTTATAGACGGACGATCTTCATGAAACTTTCGGAATACATTAATATGGGGGTGGGTTGGGCTAAATTTTGGACGCTTATAACTCCATTTATAGACGGACAATCTTCATGAAACTTTCGGAATACATTAATAGCATTCAAATGTGTCTATTTGCTAAATTACAAGTCTCTATTATTTGAAATACGTTTTTTTATTTCAAATTGGGGGCGAAGGGAGCGTGGCATCCAAAATCTAAAAATTACAGAATCTGCGTATCCATAATATCTATTTAAATATATTAGTCTCTAGATCAAACGGTATAACTCCATTTATAGACGGACAATCTTCATGAAACTTTCGGAATACATTAATAGCATTCAAATATGTCTATTTGCTAAATTACAAGTCTCTATTATTTGAAATGCGTTTTTTTATTTCAAATTGGGAGCGAAGGGAGCGTGGCATCCAAAATCTAAAAATTACAGAATCTGCGTATCCATAATATCTATTTAAATATATTAGTCTCTAGATCAAACGGTATAGAAGTTACGCTCAAAAACGTAAGAAAGGTAAACGAATTTTAAATTTTTTATCGATAATTAGGAAATAGGATGAGTTATCGAAAAAACAAAAAAAAACACAAAATAAACTGCGTAACTAACATAAGATTATTCATGCAGAATTTCAGCTCTCTAGCTTTTGTAATTTCCGAAATCTCGACGTTTATACGGACAG
This sequence comes from Drosophila stalkeri, assembly GCA_035047405.1. NCBI lineage: Eukaryota > Metazoa > Arthropoda > Insecta > Diptera > Drosophilidae > Drosophila > Drosophila stalkeri. Next base: position 24,409 of record JAWNPR010000090.1, on the reverse strand, counting down.
ACGGACGGACGGACAGACGGCCAAGACTATATCAACTTATTTTTTTGTGCTGACGTCCCTATCTGCCTGTTACATACATTTTCACAAAACCATTATACCCTGAATTCCCATTTTCAATCGGTTTAGGGTATACAAATTTTAAAATGTGAAAATGTTCTTACAAATATACCGAATTTGACTCATTGAATTGTCAAGAAATGAAATGAAATAATTAAAACAAAGCGTCTGGTAGTAATTTTATGTACACAGTTCGATTGTATTTTATTTCGATTAATTAATTATCACGATTAGGTAGTCTAACATAAATATATTATTATTGGTTTAAAACTGGGACTCTTACTAGAATTACGCAAACGGAATCAGGCAGTCTTAGTTGACAACCTCAACGCTACAATCTTCTTCGATATCCGCATGTTCCAGCTGGGATCTTGTCAACGTAGCTGTATCTTCAGAGCTGACGTTGCTGCTATTACTGTTGCTTTCGCTGGAGCTAGAGCTGGAATTCGAACTTATACATTCAACATTATCACGTTTAGCCGCACATCCTTCCAAACTCGTTTGTGATTCGCTGCTGAAACGGAAACGCTTCTCAGGCTTCTTCAATAACTCCTCAATGGAATACGGATTCCTTTTGCGACTATTATGACTGTTGGTCACCGTATCTGTAACACTGGATGTAGCTGTACTCAAGGTCAACGCAACCGGCGAGGATTTTCCAGAATCGCAATCACTCAACGGATCGCCAATCGCGCACGGCTTAGTCAGATCAATTGAACTTTCGGATTTTGTGAACCCGCCGCCAACAGCACAATTTCCCGCCGCAGCTGCAGCAACAGCGGCCATGCTGGCTGCGCCGTGCGATATAAAGCCTCCACTATAGGGCAAAATCGGACCGCCCGTTGCTGCAGCCTGGGCTGCCTGCATATGTGCTTGAGTATAATAGAGAAGCGAAGGATTCCATAGCCAGTGCTTGTGCAAAGTCGAGTAACTTAAATCCAAGCCACCCAACTGACTGGACACGGCAGTCTGCATTCCATGACTAGGACTGTGTCCATGAGTCGGAGGCAGCTTGGGCGCGGGTTTAAGAGGGAGTCCATCACTCAGTAATGACGGTGACGATGACGCTTTAGTATAGCGTGAGTGCAAGCTTGATGTTGATATAGGTGGCGTGCCAGAGGTGGGCGTAATACGTGTAGATGCCACAGCTACAGTGCTGGCGCTTGCATATAGCTGCGTTGACGAAGCATAAGCACTAGGACTACCGCTGCCAGAAATTTGATGAGCTGCTGCCACTGCTGCTGCTGCAGCTGCCGCATTCTGCTGACTGGATGTCATCTCGTCTGTCCAGAGACCACTATTACGCAATATACGGTTAATAGAACTGATCGACGGCACAGAGCTGGGATCGCAAACACGCTGCTGCTGCAGTTGTTCACGTATTTCCCAAGCAAACATGCCGCTGTTTTCTTCCTTTAACCGTATTATCTTCTTTACCACAGTAGGTGTAGCTACTTGCTGTTGAAGGGATTAAAAAGAGAAATTCTGTAGCTTAGAGACTGAATATATGCATATTATGTTATAGGCATTAAATGCTGTGAAATTCTATTATATAAAGTAATATACCTGTAAAATATATTTTCTGATCAACAAAACCCCCAAGTACAAAAGCAGGTCGAGTACCACCAACTTTAGTTGTTGTTTTAATAGATATATATCTAGTTGTATTTTTTGTTACCTATATGTTAACTGCATATTTGCAATTTTAAAAGGTGCCCCGCTAAAGTCGGCTCACTTAACGCTCACGTGTGACGCGGCAATTCATTAAAAATTCATAAATACATGAATATTTCATAGTCGCCCCTAAAAAGTCCACATTTACATCAGAGATCTTATCAAATCATACACACGACAACGCTTTGTATGACCGGTCAACCCCTGCTTTGGCCTCTACTCTTGCTACGCCCTCACTACTCACCACTCTTCCCCCCGATGAGGCGCCCATCAAATCCCCAGGGTGACACTTCCATATTGACATGGAGTAGGTGTTAAATGCACGTTTTGTTTAAGCAAGTGTAGGAAGTTATTGAATCACTCTATCACGCGCGAGGACAATGTGAAATATACTTAACTGAGAGGTTAATTACGTACTATATTTGAAACTAGTGTGCTTGGAAAATAGTACAGCACACCTGAACACTTGATTAACCTAGAGTTTATGTTGGCATACACAGGCTCTACACATTATCCATATTCTCGATACATAACATTTTATTTATCACAATTTGCATTGCCGCTGGCTCACAACCGTAGAGGTTACACAGTAGCTGCAGGTAGTTGATTTAGCGTGTGAAATTAAGCAACTGACGAAAGCCAAGTAATGTGATCCCGGTGGTGATGAAAGCGTGCTAACCCGTTATCAATGCCTGCAAATGAGATTGATTTGTTGCGCTCTGCCTACACAACATTCTCCCCAAATAGTCTATAAAAGCTGTCATCCAAAGTACATGTAAACTAGCTTTTTATCTGTGATACTTTATGGATTTACTGCTGTGCGTTTGATTTTTATACATATAATCGTATGTTGATTTCACGGGAGAGTACACATGCCTATATCCCACGGACTCCCTTTTTCCCCCTATCACTTACCTTCGTTTTGCTACCACCAATAGATCCCGGCCTGATGGAGCCCGTCTCATAGAATCGCGTCAGAATTTTGGAAACACATCCTACCAGGCGGAAAAATCCGGAAATCGCTTTAGTTACTTTACTTAAATTTTCGCTTTAGCTGCCACACTCACCATGAGATACTAATAATTGTCTAGATATGTCACAGGGCCTAACGCCACACAGCGCCAAATCGACGATGCGGCGCCGCACACAGTCCGGCAATGGGCGTCCATTAACAAATACTCCGCCCAGCTGATTGACACCTGCCTGACCTGCAAATGAAAAACAGATATTTGTAACTAATTTAAAAAATCGGAACAATTTAGTAACTAAAAGAGCGATGATAAAAATAAAAATAATTTTCATTGCCTTCGGAAGTACAATGCATGATTATAAACTAAACCAATTGTAATATACTATATTGCGCTAAACAAATGTGCAGTCAAACTTCTGAGATCGTCATTTTTGTTAAAGCTTACATACAATTTACCTTCTCCCGGGCTCAACTCCTCAGGGCGTTGGTTACGAGTTTAATGAAGTGCGAATTTTATGTTTGCTGTCTCTTTTATGGAGCTCAAAAGAGTCTTGCCTGAAGGGCTGTGACTGCCTTTCAGCTGTCATGATTATCACAATCCAAATAAGTATTTCAAGTTTTGTTTTTGGTTTCGGTTTTGGTTTGTTTAGTATTTGATCGTATTGAATGCTTTCATTGAAGCAGATTTAACTCATTAGGTAACCAAAACGGTGTCGACAACTCACCTGTATGGGGCATTGTTAAAAACCACGCTCAACTCAAATTTTTATCAGCTGTTTACAGTGAGTAGCGGCACCTACGTGAGCTTTGTGATGAAGTCAATGGGTTCAGCTCGAAGTTTTGCTTAATCGTCGAATTCTAATCAAATTTTAAGCAAGAACCCCATTAAACTAGTTGGCGAGATGATGTGGACTGCGGCCGGTGCCAATGCCGATGCCGATACTGATGCAGTTGATGAATGTTACTGCTGGGATGTTGATGCAGACAGTCGCCGGACAGAGCTAGTAGCTGGGGAGATGGGTTTTTTTACGGCTTCCACGAAATCTCTGCACACAGTTGTCAGCCGGGAATCAGATCAGTGAAAACTAGTAAGGAAAATACATAAAAGTTAATTATTTCATAAAACCTAGAAGGTAGCTACATAAGACAATGCATATATGGCTAGAAGTCCTAGTTCTAAAATATACGGTAGACGGGCAGTTTAATGTTCAGTGGTTTATGGGCTATGCCCAAATGCGTAGTACTTGGATTTTTCTTGTATCTTAAATTAGCTGCTTATCAAGCACATTCTTGGCGCAGCGTGAACTAGCCTATTATCAGAATTGTGGGACTAAATAAAGCACATTGCATGTTTGGCTAGCTGTGGTAATGGTTGAAAATATGTAAATGCATGAACTGGGCAACAATTAAAATAAATTTTGGCCAATTGCTCATTTGGTTAAAAACATACCAAAAATATGCAAATATAAAACTCGTAGAACAGTAGCAGCAGCAGCAGTAGCAGCAGGTCACCCCCACTGCAGTTTCCGCTTCCTGTCATTAGAATGAATGGGCAGGCAGTTTAACAGTGAACTCCCTGGTTAACCTGTCGCCAGCCTGTCAAAGGCATGAAAATGCGCGCCGAAGAACCGTATAAATCAAAATGTGTAACTACCCCTTAGGTCCATAGTCTTCGTACTTTGTCATGCCCATGTTATTATGGAATTCACATTAGATTTAATTGCCCAAAGTCCTCAGGATTTGACTGTTTGCTTACATTTCAGCTCGTAAAATTCGAAATGCGCGTGTGGACAGCAGCGCTGCTCTTCAAAGGCACAAAATTAAGTTGTTGTTTTTTTTTTTTTTTTTTTTGTTATTTTGCTTTGTTTTAGTTTTGGAGCTACTCGTGGCAGCCGTTAAGGTTGTTAACTGCCATAGACTTAGGCGCACATTAGACTGCGATAAACATTTATTTGCAAGCTAAACTCTTTTATTTTCGAAAAGAAAGGGTTACTTTTACTCGAATTTTTCTTTACTATAGTTTACTACCTTAAATTAGCTGAAAGTGGATGGCCCTAAAGAAAATTAATCTTGTGTTTAGTTAATGATGCCAATTTTTAAGTTGATTAAAATAAATCGAAATCCGTACGTTATAGATTACTGTTGACAAAACAAAAATCAATCATACGATATAAACAAAAACTGATTACGCTGCTCAAACTCACTGTAGTGGATTGCAGAACAAAGAACTCGCAACTAAGGTTAATGAAGCTAATATTAAAATAAAAATACACCTGTCAAATGTAGCACACATAAAAATTAACAGAAATTAGTTAAACATAAAATAATATAAATGGGTACCGATGCCGAAAGTGGAACCGACAGGTTCGTCGAGCTTCTGTTTCGACAAAGAAAAGGCGCAGCGTTCGGCATAAAGCTCGCTAATTAAAATAAAAAATTATAATAAAGCATACGCTTAAGCATTTGAATATGTATAGGCTTATGATTTTTTGGTGCAGCAAACGATAACATAGGAAGGCAACAGAGCAACAAACAACATCAATGAAGCAAGTCGCCGCCTTTTACATTGCTGTTTAGAAACGAAAAGCAGCCAGAAGCAATATCGAGATCAATATCGTTTTGGGTATGCTGACCACGCTTAAGTTCAGCTAAATAAGTTGTTAAGCGGTTGGTTTGGTAGAAAGCTTTCAAAATCAATGGGCTATAATAGTAGACGACATGATATAGAATTAATTAGCATACGATTTTTGAATTTTGTCGTTTGTCTCGTGGGAAAAAGTGGTCGACTCATTTATGAGTTATCAGAGCCCGGCGGAAACTCAATTTCAAAACGACTTTTCGCGATCTTTGCGATGCAAATTTGTTGAGCTCATAAAATTAAAGCAATATCCGTTGTGAATATATTGATTTATTTTTAATGAAGATAAATTGTTTGAATTAATTTAGTCCCGTTAAATTACCGCTCATTAGGAAAATAATCCAAAAACGCTAAAACCATTGTTCTGATGCGTTCAAAGGTACAGAATGTAATTGAAATTAGTTAAATAATTTAAATGTTATGAAAATAACTATGTGTTAGATATGAGCACGATTGGATTTGATAAGCTGTTAACTAAGCCTAACTTATGTCTTTAAAATATCTTTGTTTGAAACTATTCATCAGTTTCATTGGTAAAATTCAACACCAAATAACAACATGGAAAGTACATTCACTTATTCCTTGATATAATTGATATTTCTTAAGTAAACATTATAAACTAACTGTAAGTTGATTGGACTCACCCTGAATACTGCTCTTGTAGTTTTATGTAATATTGATCAAATTCATATTCACTTGCACCAGGTTTTCAACATAAACACAGCACAAAAACTTTTGCCTTCAGCAAATTGGTTTCGAGGAGCCTCAGTATTCCATAAATTACATATACTTAAATGGACTAAAGACTGATTAAGCTTGCCGACCGCGACGCCGCTCACCTAGTCACTCGACCGTCAAAATTTCAACTAATGCATGTGATTCGCGCTGGCGTCGCATAAAGCATCAATGATTTGCTCTGATGTTCCCGTGTCCGGTGCCCTGCCGCGTTACATCCAACCAACTCTGGACTACTGCTGCCACCCGAAAATATACGCACACTGACAAATGTTCACGGCCTCTCAACTGCCACAAGGCGGACGAAACGTTTTTCTGGTGTAACCGGTTTCACGGCAGCAGCAACAAACAACAGTATGCTGGCGCATTAACAACGATAACAACGACAGCCCCGCTTGTGCGGCTCACGGCCAATCAACAGTCGCTTGATATTGCGCATGTGTTGTGCTGGTATTGCGCGCCTTATGATTGGTCGAACCGTAGGTTTAGCTACATTCGATGCCCTTAAAGTTTTGAATGAAGCGCACCGTGGAACTACACACATCCTACTCTGGCATGACGAGCACAATGGTATGAAAAAAAAAATAGGTAGATGATAAATATAAATATTTAATAAAAGACAAGCATATATTCAGATGACGATCTCTATATATATTAGTTAAAATCACAAAAATCACAAAAAGTCTGAAGCGAAGATTATAACATATGCATACAACTAACGCTCCTCAATACGCAATCCCCAAATCATGTCTACAAAATTTAAATAATAAAAATAAATTTATCAGATAATCTAACACTAAAAAAGCAAATAAGTATATAAATATATAAATCTAATTATTATAGAAATAATTCGAAACATTATATTATACCATCGTACACCAATGTAAAAGCGTTGCGGCAGCCGTAGCCGTAGCCGTTGCCGTTGCCGTTGCAGTCGCGTTCCGGCCAATCGGCTGCGTCAACTCAACACGCGAATGTTTCTCCATGCCCACCACAATGTAACAGTACCATAGCCCTAGAATTTGATATATATGTATATATAGAAGTAGGTGTATATGTGTGTGGCGTAGCCGTTGCTCGGAGCGAAACAACGACGGCTACAGGCGTGCGCCGGACCTACCTACAGCGTGCCTTTCTCTCTCACTTGTGAAGCTCGTGGAGTGAGTAAATGGGGGTTTGGGTGGTGGAATTAAGAAACGCTTTGGTGGTGTAAGTGTTAATTGAATATGACAATTGTCGCCTGGCATTTCAATTGAAAATAGATTTTAAATGGGCAAGGCTGCTAACGAAAGATAAAACTGTCATATTGACTGTAAAAGGTGACTATCGTTTATTCATGGAACAATACCGCTTTCAATTTGGTAAACATAATTGTCTGCCGAGCTTTTACGATGCCGCCGATAAATCAATGAATTAATAGTGGGACTCTTTTAAAACGTGTATCCAACTCAGGTATCGAATCGCAAAACACTCATCTGCGTGCCATGAGCTAATCTACTAGTGGCGACAAAGCCTTATATATCAAACATGAAATCTTCTTAAAACTAACAATGGCCAAAAAGTATACGGTATATGCAGTGGCACTTTTTCATCACCAGTATTTCTGCAAGGTTGAGATAAAACTGTCAAATGAGCACAAGGCCCAAGTCGAGTGCCTCACACAATGGCGCTACCCACTGGCTCTGGTACTCATCCTCATCTCCAACATTACCAAACAGCAGCTGCCCCGTATTTTCTCATTCACCCAAGCGAAGAGTAATAAGATCAGCAGAGTCAGCCAGGCATATGGAAGCGACGCCCAACGCGCCCATAGTCATCCCAGCCCACCCAGCACCAACACCGCTTTGCTTGTTCTGCTGTCTGTTCAGCACACAGACAGCGCGATTATGTGACCATGAGCTTTTCAAGTGGTTGCAATTACCCAAACCCAGCCCAAAACACGCCCCAATTAAGGTCGACACACGAATCTGTGTGGGAAGTTCAATTTATAATCCATTCAATGCAGAGAAAGAGAGCAACCGGAAGTAAAAGTCAGTATAGTGTAGGGCGTTTTGCAAAAGGGCGTCAAATCGGCTTAACTTCTTCCAATTGAGTGGATTTTCCTACGCATTGCTTGTCGCGATAGATATCTTTGGCGTTACATTCGCTTATATTGTAATTGAAATTAAATCCAGTGTCTCTTAGCCTAAGGATTCTAAACTCGTAAGACCTGCCACGCACTTATTATCAACTATTGCCGATTTATTTAATCTAGATTTTTAAAACGCGCATCTTAAATAAATAGTATAAATAAATATATAGCCAGTCGTATTTAATATAAAATTGAATTAAAGATAGTAATAGCCTTAATAGATACATTCACAAAATCCGCTAAATCAAGAATTGCATCTATGTATATTAATTTTGCCAAAAAAATCCTTTTAATATCTTGAATAATAACAGTCGCTGCCCTCCAGGCTACAGTCATTAAAATTATTATTTAAAATTGGCAAGCTCGTGTCTGAAGACAGGTAGTCTACCAAAATGACTCGGAGGCAGATTTCATGGTCATTAATAAGAAACTGTATGCGCTGTTTTCGCTTCTGTTGGATGTCTGTGCTCCATGGCAAAGCTAGCATCCAAGAATGTGGAAATTAAGCACTGTGTGTGCTGCAAAAAGTTTGCTTTTGTTGCGTGGGTGCCTCGAAGCAGTCGACAAAATTAGTTGGCTAGTCAACTTGAGGTTTTTGCGTCTGTCATACAAAAGAACTGCCAGCCAGGCACTATATACTTTCAAATTGAAGGGGCGGTCTAATTGAGGGTTTGGTTTCGAGTTTGTGTTGGCCGTTGCAATCAGCAGATGCAACACACAGCGTTTTGGTCGAAACAAAACCGGCAACGACTGTACAACGTCGACGATGACGACAACGAAGAAAACGACGATTTTTGTGCGGGCCAAATTGGCGCAGGTTACGCATGTGCCTAAAATCATGAACATAAGGTTACCTCTCCCTTGTAGTTTCAGTTTACACGCGACGTTCTTTTGATGGATGCAGCGCAGGATGGCAAACAAGTTGCAGCAGGCTCTCAGGTGCACCTTGCGATTGGGACGAAGACACGCGCCGAAACAAGCAGTAATACCTAAGTAAAAGACGCAACGAGTGTTCAGTGCTTAACAACAGACAATCATTAGAACAATTAGACAATATACAATGCTGTTGCCGACAAACGATAAGATAAAGTTACGCGTTTACCAAAAATTCTATTTTATGTTGTAGTCCGCCTACACGCAATTCTTAACTGCCATAAAAACCCAAGATTGCGATGTCTAAGTCTGTCGCACCATCTATTTCGATTCACTCCAAATAGCCAATTAATAAAAACGTAATTTCCACAGAGTTTTTCAAGCGACACCTGCCCAAGTGGGACGGATGGGTCAGCAAATCTAGATAAGAAAATGAACAATTACAAAGGACTTTGACAGCACGACGGCAAAATTGTACCATTTTCTCACATTAAAGGACGAAAAATAACGCACCAATGAACACACAAAATGGCCGAACAGACAAGGGTGAGCGGTTGCTTACTTAGCCAAGCTTTGCGTGTAAAAAGAAGCCCTTGCAATAAATTACGTGTCTGACATTATTATATCTTAATTGAAAATATTGAAAGAAAGACTCACTCACAACAAAACCAACACATTTTAGGAAGTGCCTAAACTATTTTCTGATATATACGACGCAAAGGTAAATATATAACGAAAAATAAATAAATAAAACTCTTTTAATAACAGTTATTTAAATAACATCTGCAATACTTACGTTAATGCAGCATTTACTATATAAATTAATACGTAGGTCACAAGTATGAGATACGATTCTAATTTCTGAACAGAAAAGTTAACGATAATCTACATCTGAATAAACAATAATCAGCATATTTCATATATTGCGTGCTTCCTGTTAGTAACAGCTGCTTCAGATGGATATCGATCTTCCGCAGAAGGCAATTACTTTTTAAAGGCTCGAACGTCTTTTCAAATCGTTTAGTGCATCATAGAAACGAATTTAATTTTACGCTTGTCTATGACTAGGCAGTGCAGTCAGTTGCAGTTACAGATTCTGCGTCCCCATCAAAGTGTTAAAATGGTCGTAAAACTGCGCCCTTTCGGCACAGAATCGTAAAATCCAAAAAGCGTTTGCATTCCGTTTCTTTGGCTAAATGCAATATTTTAACGAGCCAAAGTCGCGCCTCTTCAAAATGTAAAAATTAATCTTCCTTTTGGTGTGGCATCAGGTCGTTATCCTCTTTGGCGGCAGAAAGAACCAGAGTCAAATACAGTAGCTCGACTAATTGAAAAATAAAAGTTCAGCGAAATAAAACTTAACTGTCTCTGATTTTAAGTTAAAAGCTAGTCTTCTCTCATTTACCCAATCCACCTTTTAAAAAAACTGAAATTTCCATACTACACTCCACTACAGGGTGGTTGTGCGACTGATTATTTAGTAATTTAATTAATAATATAAAAGTAAGTAAGTAAGTAAAGTAATATAAAAGTGAGACAGTATAGTGGAAATGATATGAGATATCAATACTTTTAATGTATAAACTAGTGGCATCGTTATCATTCTTGACACATTGTTTCAATCCAGTTTGCTCCTTGAAGCTAATGTGCCGGTCGGCACACCTTTGCAGACACATTAAATAAAAAACGGCAAGGGCTGGACTCAAAGATAATCTGAACGAGTAAACATAGGTCCGGTGGCAGCGAGCTGTATATCGTTACTGCTGAAAATCACTTCGGTTTTTTCGAGATCAGCGAAAAGGTGTATCGGTGAATCAGTGGATCACTTTTTCGCAATCTAGAAACACGCGTTCATCGTGCGCAGCTGCGGTGCACTTGTAATTTGAGTTTGTCCTGCCCCTTCGTCATGTTAGTCCGTATTGCATTTAGTCCTTTAGGTTAAAAGATGTGGATGTTCTCAAAGTCTGATGTCGATGAGCTGATTTGTAAGGTGGGCAATCAATCCGTGCGATCTGTAATACTATTCGAATATTCAAAGCTTAGAATGCATCCAAGAAAGGGAAGTCATACGTCCTTATAAGTTCATAACTGTTAATATAGAGCTCACAAACTTATACGCAACCGTAGTATTTTAAATACATAATAATCATAAGTCACCTAGCGTGTATTCTCTCAGTCAATATTTAGAAACTGGCAATAAATTACCTAATCAAATCAGTTACAGCTTGTTGTGAATACACAAAACTATTTACAATTTTTTTTTATCTTCCAAAATTTATTGCCTTATAAACATAATCAAAATCTCATCAAAACAAAAGACACGCACTATGCATGCTGTGTTGATGATGACACCAAAATAAATGGAAAACAAAAGATCGAATCGACCAGAGTCAACCAGGATCGCAACCCTCAGAATCATTGTCTACTGTTATGCTGTCCTCGCAATGTGGTTTACGCATGGCTAAGCCCAGAAGGTAACAAGATAGATACATATTGGCATTATTAGAGTGCGCATATGCTGCGTTGACATCCCTAGCTGCGTGCGGTTGTGGATTGTGATTCAATTGTTATTGTTTGCAACGTTACGTGTCATTAAATCGAGCGCTATTGTTGACATAAGTGCTGACATTTCAATGATCTGGTTTAATTGATGTGCGGAAGTACGAAATTTTGCGGCAGGTGTCAGCTCCTCGAAACTGACAGATTATGATTATGAAGCAGAGCAGCGGCACAGGGAGAGAACCAACAATTCTTGTACGCAGCATCCAGAAGCAGAAGCGGAAACTTTAATGTTCACACATTTGCAACTTATCATTTTCAGTTACCCTCTCTGTGTATCAAGTTCATTCAACTTGATTCGGCTCTGTCCATGTTTAGCGCCGTGTTGTTGACTTAATCGCGATCAATTTGTTTTGGCCCAAGCTTTTCTGCTTAAACGCTTGTCGCCCCAAACATTGTGAAGCTGTTGCGCTGCTGGACCCGCAGACCACTGCATTATTAAGCCATAAAATTGAAAACTTAATATAATTACATAAACGTTGGCCTCAACGCCCCAAGCCTGTGCTCTAACACAGAAGACCAACCGATTTTTGGGCACACGCATCATGCATTGTGATACCTTGCTTGTTACATATAATGACCAGAGCAAAATTTACCAGAACATTTTAAGCAGTCGACCGCAGAGCCGGCAGGCAGGCAACGAGCCCGAATTGTGCCTATGGCGCAATCTGTAAATAATAAGAGACTCACATTGAGGCCCGGACATGCTGTAGCAGGCTGTCATAGTCATCAACATTGCATAATAATTTCAAAAATTTGCATGCTCTTAAAATGTTGATGCTTATTATAAAAAACAATGGTGTAAAAACACTAATCGCTAATCTGTAACAATGTCTATGTATTCGTCTACATATGTATATACTTTATTTTATTCATTTGATAGTGGTCGAAGTTTACATTTTTTTTAATATTAGGGGTTACAATTAAAAATGGATGTAAATTATATCTAAAAACAATATCTACAAAAATAAAACTAATTATTTTTACATCACTATGGAAATAATTACGACAAATTCAATTCATTTACGGGTATTTGTATGCTTTAAGTTATTTGTATCACAGCACAAAGTCCTCAACTGTTCAGTATTGATTTATTTTTTATTTAAGTGTCTCGTGTCGGCGTACAAAGATCTCTGGTAGTTCAACTTCAGTGGGCGCCCTTTTTCGTTGACCATTGCGGAATTGTTCCTCGATCTCCAAAAGAGTGCGTCGTCGCGTTTCAGGTAGTGTCCAATATATAAAGGCCATAGCCAAAAATGACATAATACCAAAGAACACAAACGAATTGTTCATGCCAATATTCGATTTTAAATCTGGATACATTTTGATGCACAAAAATGCAAAGAACATACCCACGGCCACAGTTAGACCTGAAGCCGGACCACGCACTTTTTGAGGAAAGAGCTCCGAAATCATAAAGAAAGGCAAAGTATATAGGCCCAATGTACTAAGCACAATGAAGCTTACAATAGCTATGACTGGTAGGTAAGGCACGCTTTGAAGAGCTTCAAACCAACCATTACCAGCCAGAAGAAACATGGAAACGGCCATGCCGAACGTTGAGATGATTCCAGCACGTCGCCGACCCCACTTTTCTAACACATAACCCATGGGACAAGTTGTCACCACCCTAGCCGTTCCAATGAGAACAGCGCACATGAATGGATCAATTGAGACGCCTGCCTCACTGGAGATTTGCACAGCATACACAATGACCACGAAAATTCCCGAAAGCTGTTGAAATGCAAACAAGCCCATCAAAATTATTAACGGCTTGTGAACTTCAGGCAATTTTAAGCAACTTAAGAATGATGGATTCCTCTCACCATCACGTAGTTGTAGAGACTTTTGCAAAATATTGAACTCTTCTAAAACTTCAGGATGTGTGATACGTGCTATATTTAGAATGAAACATATATAATATTATTATATTATATTGGAATTTTAGAAAATTTTATCACTCACGTAACTTATCCAGTCCACGAAAAAAATTAAGTGACTTCATGGCCTCCTCCACGCGCCTCTTAGATAATAACCAACTAGGCGTCTCTGGCAATGGTAGCACACAGAGTAGCGCTGTTATTTGATAGCAACAGCAAATAAGCGCAATTAGACGAAAATTATACCGTATAAAGTAACCAATGCTATAGAGAATTGTTATGCCTAAAGCCACTGAAATGGAGGTGCCAAGAATAAGGCTGCCACGCAACTTGGGTAAACTAATCTCAGCTGCATAGACACCAGAGGGCGCACTAGCTAATCCCATTACTATTCCTAAAATATACAAATTATTGTTACTTAACTAATTGCTTAAAAATATAGTATTATTAGACAAAATCAGGACTTACCAATAATGAATCGAGATACAAGCAACTGCCAGTAAAATGCTTCAGAACTTATCAAGCTCGGTGTGACAAGCAATGACCAGGATGTTATGGCCAAAACATTTAACACATAGAGTGTGCGCTTACGTCCAATTTTATCAAGTAGAAAGCCCGACAATAGACCACCCAATGGAGAAGACAATGTGTTAATAGAAGCAAACCAAGATGCTTGTGTGGCATTTAAATACACAGGCTCTAGTTGGCTGGTCAGCTGGCGTAATGAAACCGTAGGAATAGCTAGGGCTAATCCAGTTGATATAACACCCATATTGGCCAGTATAACCATCAATGCCTGACGACGTACTGCACGTGATTGCTCACCCAGTGGTTTTTTCTTTGATGATTGATTTAATCCATTTACGATATGTGGGTGCTTGTCCTCACCTCTTTCAGAATGGTTACTGAACAAATGTTCTTCCTGACCCTCGACATTACTTTCCATTTTCGATTCTTCTGAAAAATGAAGATGACAACTTATTAACTTAACACATATATAATACTTATATATACAACAATATAAAACAAACAAAAATGAGAATCGGGAGTACCCGAATATTATATATGTATATATATATATATATATATATATATATATATATATATATATATATATATTATATATATATATATATTTTTTTTTTATTTTTTTTTTTTTTTTAATTATATACAAGATTTAAATTCCTTCAAATGCCGACTATGCATATAATATATTGAGTCAATCAACTCAATTATCATTAATAAATAATAAACTTGTTTATAGTGCTTTCTTGCGATTCCAATTTAACAGCGTGATAAATAATAATCATCTGCACGGAACAGAAGTATTAGGCCTGAAGAAAATTTCCTTTTCAGATATTTATTCCACGGTGGCTATAAAAAAAATGTTGAAGCAGGTTATTTCTATTAGTTTAAATAAAGACTTAGAAAACCGGCTTACATAAAACAGCATCACGACTACACTGTCGGCATGACAAAAAAGAGCTCAAAAGGTATTTATAGCTTAACTTAAACTTTAAAACACGCTTGCCTGTTCTGGTCTTTTATAGCAAATGGCGCATACGTGAATGTTGTCTTTAGCAAAAGTAAACTAACTTTGGGTAAAGCGAAGCGAAGGCAACTTGGCAATCCGACAACATCGAGACGTTCCGAACGACTAAAATGCGCTTGCCATGTAAAATGTCTCCCGAACTGAAAACAAGATCACACTAATATAGAGTGTGTTGCCCCAAGATACCCTGCAGATAGACTATTATTGTTTATATTATATGTATATATATATATATATATATATATATATATATATATATATATATATATATATATATATATATATATATATATATATATATATATATATATATATATATATATATATAATTGTTAATATAAGCAATAATGATCTTACATACTTATCTTTTTTTTTGTGCAGGGTATAAATTTATCGGCGATATGAAAATCATGTTGGACCTGTCATTATTTCTATCCAACTGCTTGTTTCTCGACGTCTCTTCGACCACTTTGGCTCTGGCGATAAGCTGTGGACACGTCATCAATGACAGATTTTGTATGTCATGATCGTTTTAATTGTCCATAAAGCTTTTTGATTATAACCGATAGTTCAATCAATATAAAAATTGAATGCTAATCTTCAGTGTTACTCTGCCTGCGAGGTACATATATAATTATTTTGCTAGTCGCGGCTTATCAATTGAACAAAACCTGTGACCTTCACAGGCAATTCGAGTTATATGCTCATTAAAATAAAATAGGCACACAAAACAATCTGTCTAACATCGCGCTGTCAAGTAACTATTGTTATCTATTTCAAATTATATACAATCTGTAATATGTAACCTGGAATATATATATATATATATATATATATATATATATATATATATATATATATATATATATATATATATATATATATATTGTATATAGTTCACCAAAGTAGATTGACGAGAGTAAATTTAAATATTTATGAGCGATAGCGGACTTTTCTGCTGTCTATTTGAGACACAAACATGCTAAATTGCATTTGCTTTAAGGTAAATGTTTATTAACTAAGAATGATAACAGGGCCTGGAACTGTCAATCAGCTTATATTTATATTTAGATTAGATAAAAATGATTAAATATAGTGTTGGTCATTACTATACCTAGCTGAGTTGATTGAAAAACCGTTGGCATGTCGAGTGACGCAGCAGTGAGTTTCTGTCAGTTGCCACCAGCTGGCACATCGTTGCAAAGCTATCGAATACACAAATTTAACAGTGATAGAAAACGAACTTAAGCTAAAAAATTTCCTTTTTGATTCATACGAATTGATTTCCGACGAAGTCTGTGGAGAACCGGGAACGCGTACACAACATAAGCGCCGCTGACGCGCGTGTATCAAAATCCACCTACGGCACATCTACATAACACCCCAACCAGCCATAGACAACATAAAAACCTTTTCAACAAATATCGACCAATATATGAGGAGTTACAAATCAATACAGCAAGGATCAATTCAATATTCATAACAGGCCCTTTTTACATTATTTTCCGGAGCAGCTTTCGAATACCCTCTCTTTGTGACAAATAAGTTTGTTTATGTGCTGATATGTGTATCCGTGAGCGTGCGCTGTACAATTACATACATACATATAAATGTATACAGTTTCGATTCTCTGTTTGTGTCAACGTGCATTGTGCGTGACTAGCTCGTAGGAAGTGCTAAAAATCGATTAATAATTATATATAAAATAAAAAAACTTGCATTATCAATAATAATTTTTTTATTATCATTATTTACATTTAATACATTACGCAGGTTGCAAAATGCAATACAAAAAATAATATCTATCAAAATATATTAAGATGTTTATCCAATGATGTAGCCCATAAAATCAGACATACAAACATACCTAAATTACACATAATTGTTTTAGTAAGTAGAAATACCAAGGAAGAAGAAGTGTGCGTGTCGCAACAACGAGCGCTTGTCTGTGCCGATACGTACCCAACAGCGCTGCTAACGATATTATCGAATAGAGGCAGAAACGCGATGACATAAAACAACACTAAAGAGCATAAAAACATTTGTTAAAAATTTCCCATGCCGTCGAGAGTTTTCCTCCAAAGTGTGTAGAGAACCGGGAACGTGTGAACAAAATAACAGCAGTCAACGCGCGCGTGTGAAAACAACACACACACATAAACAGAAAGCCACCAAACACATGGGAACCTTATCAATTGACAGTGAAAGTAAACATCAAAACAAAAGAGACTTACCTTAATGAAAGACGGAGAGAGTCAGCCACTGCTCTTAATTAATAGCAAAAGCCCCATGCTAATTTGATAAGTGTGTCGTCGTGATACGTATCCCTCATGCACAGAAAATAATTATTATTTCCATGTAGCTATATTTCCTCTGTACTAGCGTTCTACTCATCAAACAATAATAATATAACTTGAAGAAAATAAAAGAAAATCCTCCATAATTCGGCTCAGTGCCTCTCGTGAGCGTGCGCTGCTGTGTATAACTACCTGTGTGTGTGTCCCGCTTTTGACTCTGTATTTGTGCCAGTCACAGCATCCTGAATGCAAACAGATACTTTAAGGCTATACTAAAACAGTAACAATCACTTAAAATATAGAATTTATTTGTTATCGAAAATTTCAGAGTGTTAACTTAATTGTAAAAAATGAAATGTCAGAAGTGATTTAGCTGCAACTAGCTACATATGCAAACTAAAAGTGCATCTGACCGATTAAAGGCTTTTTTAGTCTCGAGCTAATGCATTCGTCACCTAAATGATATACGCCACAGAAATACACCCCAGCACAACGCAACAACTTCCACTTTCTAAAGCGCTCTATAGTGATTGTTCCCTCGTGATTGTTATGAGTGTGCAGTAAAAGATAGACAATTCAGTTGGAATTAACAGTGCGCCATCTATCTTATACCAGCAGCAATAATAAAACGCCAAGTACAACAAAAAGAAATCTCAGAAACAAAACATCAAAATGGCAACAGATTTTTTGTTTCCGAAAATAGCGGATTGCTCCTATGTGTCCTGTTACTGGTTAGTTGAACTATTTATCCAGCAAGAGCACTTAAAAAATGACAGCAAACAAAAAATAAAAGAAAAACACATATTACAAATAATACAAATAATTTAACATTATTTTGAATTGTATATTAAGACAGACTCACATGTAATAATAAACTAAACATTTTAATTAGATTATCGAATTAATGTTGCTTCTTAAATATATCATGAAAATATTTGTATATTTTTAATCAGTATGCTTAATTTAGTGAGTTATCTAGATTTTCGAAGTGGCATCCCTAAACATTCGCATGCTGTTTGAGTGCCTATTATTTATTACTCGTTTCGTGCTTTATACTCGTTGAAATTCCTTGCATCGCGTTTTAATTCACTCATTACTCAGCTCTACCGCTCTTGAAGTTTCATTTGACATGGGGTTCTTCCTGTCGCGCCGCCACGCAGAACTAAATTGGGTCAAACGGTCATGTCTGCTAACAAGAACAGTCAGTGTATGGGGGGTGGAGTGGATTGTGGTATTGACTTGGCCGCACTGAGGAAATTTGTTTGCTGTTTTTTTATTATTATCACATGTGAAATGCGCGTTTAACCATAAAATCGACTACCAACAACAACATAAATTTAAATACGAAACTATGTATAAGCACACAATTAAAAAACTTAGTATTTTCTTTTATACATATGCATATATGAATTTATCTATCTAATAAAATATTTCAAATCAAAAGCGCATTGAAAAGCGTGATACAGTTCTGCTTCATGTAGTAGTAAAGTGTATAAACAATGCGTATAACAAAGCTCCACCTAGTAAATGTTTTATATACGCAAAGTTTATATATCATATATTCATTCATTCAGCCCGAAAGCAGTGAACTGATAATGCACTCAAATGCATTATCATTTTGTATTTCTATAATGGACAATTACGATAAAAATAATAAACATTTGTACTCTCAATTGCTTGTATTCTCTCATTTTCTGTCATGCGCCGTGGTTCTCTCTCAATCGCTCATTCACTCTGTTTTTAAGTTGTCCGCTCTCCTGTGCCTTCGTTCTCTCGTAGTTTTTCTCTAAGGCTTTCCCTCTCGCCCACACTACGTGAGCAGTGTCCATCTGTTGGGAGCACCTAAACTCGTTAAGCTTTTACAATGTGCTTTCGTACAATTTTCTTTATTAATTTATTCACAATTTACCTCAATAGATCCGCAATACTTTTTCTTACTAAATATCAATACTCGCATAGCTCTTTTAGTATAAGTGGCGTGACTTTTTAGCGATTGTATTTTGTACGCAAAGCAAAGAATTATATATATGGTAGGCTGGGCTATGTAGAGATTTCTAAAGATTAAATTGATTCAAAATGCACTCAGTTGGCTACCGGCGATTAGGAGAAAATTTATAATTGAAAATGTCTTACTATTAATTTCAGCGAGGAAAACGTTTGGAAATTATGTGAACAGGTGCAGCGCACGCGCCCTGAGGAGTTGAGCAAGTGCTATGCGGTTTTCGTCTCAAATGAGGGTCGAACTGTACCGCTATGGCGTCAAAAAGCTGGTCGTGGCGATGATCAAGTTGTGATATGGGTAAGTTGCCCTCCATAATATTAACACAATGCGCAAAAAATATTAAATGTTTCTTTCTCGAACAGGACTATCATGTATTCTTTATGCACAATCCCTTGCCAAACCGCTGTTTGGTATTTGACCTGGATACTACACTTCCATTTCCAACATATTTTCATAAGTACGTTACTGAAACTTTTCGGTCTGATCTCGCACTGCGGCCTGAGCATCACAGGTAGACAGTCAATAATACAATCCATAATAAAAAGAAGTCTAAGTATCTTCGATTTCCAGATTTTTCCGAGTTATACCTGCAGATACATATCTAATTGAGTTCTCATCGGATCGTCGGCACATGCGCCGACCAGATGGTAGCTGGATTAAGCCGCCACCATCATATCCACCCATTCTATCGAACAGTAAGAACTAATACTGGGAGGAACATAACCTACAGTTAATTTTATATTTTATGTTTCAGCTAATATGCATTGCTTGGGTGACTTTATTTGCATGAGCGCTGGTAAAGGACCAGGCACCGTCTACAGCCTCTCCGAGTTCGTGCAATATTTTTATAAGTCGCCGCACGTTGTGGCACAGCACAACAAATAAATTATCAATTATTACATAATATATTTACTGATATCGGCTTAAACCAAAATATGAACTAATTTCAAAAGTTTTTGCTCTTGCAAAAGTTGATAGCAAAAAATGATGTGCATTATACTAAAAGACAATTAAATAACAATTGCATACATATTATAAATACTTATATACATATATAATGTATTTTTATATTCAGGTTAATATTAAATAAGAGCAAAATCTGTAAGTAATAAATTTATGCATCTTCCAACTCCTTGATCTTCAAAAATTTTTAATTTTTGTGTTTTTTATACATTTGAAAATCTGAAATTATTATTTGAAACTGTTATCACTTGCGACCAACAAAATAAAAATACGTTTAATTCAACGATCTGTATAATGCCATAAACTTTAATATTATGTTATATATTTAAATTAAAAATAAATATATTTATAACTCGCGGATTTAACACATTTAAATTAGTTAGGATTTGCTAAAGGAAAAACAGTCGAAAACTTGACTGTAAAGTTCGATGATGTACTTGCTACACTCTATTCTTTTTTTTACTCGCTTACAAAATTGATCATTTTTTTACGGAAACTTTTTGTATGCTATCGACTATGACAGCTAAATCATCATAATACGATACCTTGGTGTATGATTTTTTAGTCATTTTTTATACTGTATATTGTAATTACGTATCGCAAACTTATTTAATACTTGTGACACGCAAAGACTGATTCATTATACGCTCTACAGTAATAGTAAAAAGCAGGCAGAGCCACCCCAATTTCAACCAGAATACTCTTAGCGGCAAATTCACATAATTAAATTGGAAAATTAAAAACAAATTATTTTGTGCTTTTGTTACTCTAAAATTTCAACTTCCAAATTATCAAATTACAATCACATTACATTACAAAATTAAACTGTTTTACATTCGATAAGTTGATGATATTTGTATTGTTATTACAAAATATTTGTATTACATTTTGTAAGACTAAAATAAAATATTACAATTTATATAAAATGTTAATGTATATTACTTACATTAAATGCTGTGCAAAGTCTCAAAGTTAAACCTACACTCTTAATTATTAAAATTAAAACAAAAAAAAAAAACTTTATAATGAAACTTTAAAAAGTTTAAAATGTCACTTAAATCTCGCAAAAATGTACTTATATATGCTATATATTTAACACTAACAAGAACAACGGTTGCCATACTGAACTCTTCATTTCTCATTTAATTAAGATATAATCTTGTAAAACTTCTTCATTTACAAACACTTAAAAAGCAAAACAAGCCCATATATAGATATATGCATGGATATTATAACTTAATGTTTTTATGTACTAAACAACATATATGTATGTATGTAAAGATTTTTCTCTTTCACGTTTTCAAATCCTATAAAATGTAAATTGCTTATAATATAATATTGAGCAGATATTATGTTACCTCCGCTATTAAATAATAATAAATTTATTCATACTGTAAGCTAATAACATGGACGCAAGTATTTAATTAATGTATGCGTCTTTTTACTCATTTTTTATAAACATGCATATAAAATAAGATATCCATAAAGAGGCTGATGAATGTTTACAAAGACAAGTAGCCGAAGCATTTTGATCATATCAGAATCATAAATATTTATTGTTAAAATTTTAAAATAATTTTTAGTTCAACTTTTCATACTCAGCTACAGTAATTTCAAATGGCTCGAAGTACATAATATAAAAATAAAACATACACTGTATATATGTATGTAGTTAAAAGCTCATTCAAAGCATTTTACATACGTGGGCAACATATGTGTAGGTCAAATGAATTATATAGTTAGATAAATTTGAATTATGTGACATTAAGAGCGCTATTACAGCAAAACCAAATTATTTCAGCAATTTACAATTTGCTTACAGCATACAAAATCTTTTAATATTATTTTACCCTGCTCAACATAAATCAAAATACCTTAACGCTTATAAAAGATAATCTACTTATTAAAAACAGGCTGGACAGCTAAGTTTGAGTACAACAGATTCCGTTATTTTATAAATGCGCGCTACATCTGCAAAATAGATTGCAAGTCATATACATACAGATATTCATATTCAAAACGCGCCATATATTTAAATCTCCACACATTACACAATTCTAAAGGCAATATACACATGTCTATGGTATTACGTTTTTAAAACGATAAACAAGAATATTAATATTTTAATAAAGTTGAAAATAAAAGTTTTGGAATATATTGGCTTTAGCCTGTGTTAATATACTATACGTCTTATTCTATAAATATCTATATTACAAATTATCAATTGTACTATCGTATTATTATTATAAACTATTTTTGCAGCTCTGTACTATTTGTATAATTTATGCTATGAGCCTATGAAATAAAATTGTACTTTCTAATCTTCAAATTGTGACGCGCGAAAGCGAATATTAATATAAAACAACATTAAAATTATACACATTGTATTTTATTTATGTAAATGCAACGCACAAACTAAAATTAAGCAATGACTTACTAATATTATACAAATTATACTAAAATCATTACATTCTCGTATGCCCTGAACATATTGAAAATTATAATTCATGAAAAATTTTAAATTTGATTTATAGCGGCATTTGCCTTAGGAAAATTGAGTGTAATTTAACTGTCTGGCATCTCTGTTTTTTAAAATGCAAAATTCAGCAAGCTGGCATTTCTGATTTGGCAGTATCGATAGACAGCAGATAGCAGTGTCGATATCGAGATTTACAGCTTTGCAATAGACATGAGACACTATTGATAGTGACGCCATTCAACATTTTTATGTTTTGAGCGCGAAAATTCGATACTATTTATAGATTTGCTTTTTTTTTTTTTAATTTTGTACTGTTATTTGAAAATAAGCTGGCTTTTATATTATACATTTTTTGTGAAATTGTTATATATTACTTGTCATTAATTTAGGTGAACGCGCTAAAATAACAGTGGGAAACAAATAAAAAATAAAGATATTTTTTCTTTCAACAAACATTGATAGCTGCATTTTAGCTTTAATTTCTAGTATTCCTCAAATATTTGTTTTTTATTTGCCACCCAGCATAGCAATGTCAATCACTTTGTTTTAAATTTACCTCATAGAATATGTATAGCAACATTTTTAAATTTGATTCATAACGGTCTTCTGACTGCCTGGCATCTCTGGTTTTTTAAATGCAAAATCTATCAAGTTGATTTTTCTGATCTGGCAGTATCGATAAACAGCTAAGCAGTGCGGATACCGAGATTCACAGCTTTAACAATAGATATGAGAAACTATCGATAGTGACGCTATTCGATATGTTTTGAGCGCGTATAATCGATGCTATCTATAGTATTGCTTTTTTTTTAAATTTTGTTCTAAATCTTTTAAAAATAAGCTGGTCTTATATTATTAATTTTTTTGTTTGTAAAATTGTATATTGCTTGTCATAAATTTTAATAAATGTGCTAATAATAACAGCAGGAAACAGAGCAACAAAAACAAGTTCAACAAACATCGATGCTTACCAGCTCTATTTTGCAGTAAGTTGGCATCTTAGACACACTGATTGACCAGTGACCATATTTAAAATTAAGTAATAATAAGTAAATACCATTTGAACAATAATATTAACTAATTTCAATATAAATTAATCTAATTGCAGCTGCAGTAAACATTGTGAAATATTACTTGAGTGATTGAAGACCATCGTTGGACTAGACTTTGGACCACCTTCGAATGTTTATGTAGTAGCCAAACACTATATACATATACGTATAAGCATGTGAGTACATTGATATTATTATATTTTGACTTCTGGTGAATCGACTCTATAATTGTCGAGCCACGTTCCATGCCGCACCTCTCTCACAAAACCCCTTGCGTTGTAAGACAACAACTATATTAATACATAAAGAACAAAACAAATACATAATATAAGGAAAGGCCTCTCTTTAATTTGTCATCAGAACGAAAAATAAGAAAAGAAAAAATACTGCAAAATAATACTGCTGCAAAAAAGAAAATGAATAAAATAAATACCTAAAATAAAATACCAGATCGAAAAAAAGAAAAAAAGAAAAGAAAAAATACTGCAAAATAATACTGCTGCAAAAAAGAAAATGAATAAAATAAATACCTAAAATAAAATACCAG